>CM069529.1:68557500-69042500 GCA_035773235.1 Eospalax fontanierii | reverse complement strand
TGTTCACCATCATCACCATCACCACTATCACCGTCATTGCCATCATAATGATCAAAACTATCATCACCATCATTATCATCACAACCATCATCATCACTATCACACATCACCACTATCACCAGCATCATCCCCACCATTATCATCATAACCATCCACATTGCCATGATCACCATCATCATCATCATCTAAATCTCTACCATCACCGTCATCCTCATCATACCTTCACCACCATCACCAGGCACTGTAGTTAGTAGTCTAGGACTTCCTGCCTGCATTGGACTCAATTTGAGGCTGGACTGGGGACAAGCATGAGAAGACTTTATAGAAGGCCTGCTTTCCTCAACCTGCCCCAGGAGGCTGCATACAGGGAGCCCCATGGCTGAAACAGGCAGCCCAGCCCAAGCTGCCCCTCCCCAGATTCCAGCCCCCTCCTGGACTTCCAGGAGCTCCACTTGGGGAAACAGGTTCCCTAGGGCACCAGGAAGAAAAGGAGGCCCCTGCCCACAGCTGCTGCTGCTGCCAGTCTCCCCGGGGTCCAGGTGGGGTCTAGAGCTGCTCTGAAAGCCGCCAGGCCCAGGACTCATTCAGCTGCTTGTGGGTGGCTCCAATGAGTTCATTTTACCACAGCAGAATATTAAGCAGCGCCTGGGGAACCACGCTGGGCTTTGGTTTCAGAGAAAGCAGGGAGGGAGTGAGGAAGGGAGGCCATGGACCAGTGAGGGGGGAACTCAGCTTTGCTCCTCCAATCCCAGGCTGTCTCAGGCTATGCTGGGCCCATGTTGTCATCAGTCATCCAGGTTGACTTTGTCCTGGAGGAGCCCAAGCTGGTTCTTCACTGCTGTGCTTCACCTAACCCTTCCAACTTCCTGAAGAGGCAGGAACACAATGGGGGCTCACTTTATTAGAAGGGAAACTGAGGCACAGGGGGAGCAAGTAACTCACGTGGGGTTTCATAGAGGAGGATGCCAGGATTCAAACACAGGCCTGCCAGTATCCTCTAGGTCCTCCTGTTACATGCCCCTCTCTGCAGCAAGGAGACCCCTACACAGCCACCCCATGCAGTCATCTGTGTGCACAGCCATCCCCACATTCTGGAGGGTCAACCCCACTTACTGGTTCCCTGAAGATGATCCCTGTCCACCACTGGGACAGGCTTCCCGAGGGCGGCAAGTATGTCTGGGCATTTTCATCCGGAAGCCTCGCTACAGTTTCCCATGATGGAGAAACTGAGGCCCAGCCATCAGGTAGATCCCAAAGCTGCTGCCCAGTAGTTAAGGGTGGGGTCATGAAGTACACCTCCCTCTTCTCTATCACAAACATGCTGCCCACTCACCAAGGAAGCCATCCCTACACTGAAAAACAGAGAGGTGAGGCAACTTGCCCAAGGTCACACAGTCCCAGTAAAGAGGACTAACCCATATCCACGCCTAGATCAGAGTTTCCCATTCCTAGCTCTCACCAGCTCCCACTGGGACCCCACACAACCTCTGACTATCCACAGAATTGCTAATCCCAACAGGGCATTCCCCCCTTGGAGACCTTTTGATACTGTTTTGCTTCTCTGGCATCAGAGATATAATGTGTTTATGGACAAGACTGGTGCCCACAGAATTCCAAGGGGTTGATGCTGCCATCCTCTTGCCCACAGACGGGGAAACTGAGGTCTGGAGACAACACTCATAATTACATGTGGGCCCATGTGCAGAGGGGTGGCTCTGTCGGGCACTGACCTAAGCTGCTGGCAGGCCAGCCCCCGCCCCACCACAGTCATTTCGGCAATACTCCAGTCGCCCACACCTTCTTGAGTCGCATTTCTCAGACCTCCCATCTCCCGTTGACCTTGGGGACAGATCCGGCAGCTCCAGGCCGCAGTACCGTGTTCTTTCCTGCTGTTCCGAGCTGGTCAGATCCCCTCACTGGAGTCAGCCTAGCTCGGCACACAGAGCAGCAGGGGGTGATGGGACTCAACCACCTGCCAGCCACCCCCACAGGCAACCCTCACTGGAGTCAGCCTAGCTCCGCACACAGACAGAGCGGAGGGATGATGGGACTCAACCACCTGCCAGCCACCCCCACAGGCAAGGGCTTTCCCACCATGCCTTATCCTCTGCATCTGTAAAATGGGCCTTGAGAGTGAGGGCATTGAGGGTCACAACAAGAAAGTGCAGCATACACCGTGCTCTCCCGCTGGCTGCCTGCCCACTGAACAGTTATGAAGTCCATCTGTGAGTGAAGCCTCCTGCCACCCAGTTCTGGGGAGAGCTGGAGGCAGGATCCGAGAGCTAAGACCTGGGAAAGCTGCACCCAGTTCTACTCCATACTCTTACACGCTAGAACACTGGGCCCAGCACCACCCCACTTGGGCCACAGTTTCCCCATCTGTAAGTGGGAACATCTCAGACAGTGACAGGTTGAAGTGTGGCTGGGCCTGCACCACCTAACCACATGTGCTAGAAGCTACCAGCATTTGGCACCTGCTGTGGGGACATTCTAAACTGTGCCCCTTCTCCATCAAACACAGAAGTGATTTATAGCTTAAACTTTGGAAAAAGGGGCCCAACCTGAGGGCAGACTGGAGAGAGGTGCCCTGAGTCCCAGGCAGGGCCAGGCTCTCCCCCTGCACACCCAAGGTAGCAGAGCTGGCCCTGCCCTGCTCCCACAGTTGACCCCTGTCAGTTCTACCCCAGGAACCCTGTCATTCGAAAAAGGAAGGAAAAGAATCACAAGGTTCACACACAGGTTGGGGAGCCATAGTAAGGGGGGCTGTAGACTTCCTTTGTTGAAGTTTAACTCACCCCCAAAAGTTTAAGAATGATCTAGAAGGGAGGCCAAAAGAGAATTACAAAGTATCAGACAATCCCCCGATCACCAGGTGCTGGTGCATTTTCTGATTCATTAATCCCCACAGGGGTCCCTCATTCAGGCCCTGCTGGGAGACACTCTGTAGCTGAGAACAGCCATTTGCAGAGCAGGGTGACTTCTGGGGGGCGGGGGGGTCACTTAGCCCACGGTGGGGAAGGGAGTTTCCCTCCCTGGAGGTCATACTCTAGCTAAAGCCAGGATGATAAGGGATTTATCAAATGTGATTTACGTGGAGAGCCCCTGATTAAGAAGTGGGTCCTAATTTATTTGCTTTCAAATCCAAGCAGATTTGGGGATACAGATTTTCAATCTGACCCATTAAACAATAATAAAAATCATCATCATCGTTACCCTCATCAAACAGAATAGGAAGGGAAGGCTCAGGTACAGTGGTTGGCTGGCCAGTGTCAGGGAGGGTGGAGGACAGTGCCTGAAGGAAGGCGTGGGGTGGCCAGGTCCCCGAACTGTGCACTCTGGGTTCTGGCTCTCCTGTCCTGACACTGTGTGGCCAGAACTCCCTGCCTTAAGGCAGCCTCCCCAACAGCCCTGCTCTCTTTCAAGTTGTCTTGCCAGTCAAAATGACACAGGCCTGGTCATGTGCGGTTCAGAATGATTTTTGTTTGGGGCCAAAAAAGTCAGCCAGGATGATTGCTGCAGGGTGAGAAGACCAGAGGCCTAGCCACGGCCTAGAGACCGAGTGTGAGGCAAGCCTCAAAAGCAAGGAGCTCTGTCCTATCCTGACTAGGTGACCCAGGCCAGTAACAAAGCGGCAGGGGCAAACTCCATGTTTAAGAGCTGCAAGGTTTGTCATATCACGCCCCACATGCAGGCCAATCTTCTGTGAAATGTTATTAGTAGTCTGGTCGTGACTTTTTATAACCGCCTCTCTGCATTAGCAAGGGATGGATTTTTCAAACCCTATACAAACGGGGATGGAACAAGCAACTACATGGAATAGGGCATTTAAAACTAATGGGTCTGGGCTGGTGAAATGGCTCAGCAAGGGAAGGTGCTTGCTGCCAAAACTGGTGACCTGAGTTGGATCCCTAGAACCCATGTGACAGAGGAAAACTGTCTCCCAAAAGTTGCCCTCTGATCTCCACATGAACACCGTGGGGTGTATGCATACTCTCATGTTTATACGCGCACACACACACACACAAATAATCAAAAATGTTTTAAGAAACAATGGATTGTGGCTGGAGAGATGGCTCGGTGGTTAAGAGCACTGGCTGCTCTTATAGAGGACCAGGTTCAATTCCCAGCACCCACATGGCGCTAACAACTATATGTAACTCCAGTTCCAGGGGCTCTGACACCCTCTTCTGACCTCTGCAAGCATTGCATGACATGGGTGCACTTAAACACATGCAAGTAATGCACTCATACACACTTTTTAAAAATTTAAAATAATAAATAAAATATATTGAAAAACAACAGATTGCAGAAAATGGACAGTTTCTGCCTCTGATGCGTTTTCTTACCGACCTGTGCTCTGAAATACCCAGCCAACCTAGGAAATTCCACACAACCCAGCAGCCCCTCTCTCTGCGGGCACCTGGGTCCACCCCTCAAACTGCAGGCTGATCTTTCCCAGGATTCCCATGCTGAAGGCAGGGACACCAGCTCCTCTCTTTCTGCAGAAACCCCCACCTGCTCACAGGTCTCTGACTCTTCCTGGCAAAGCAGTGGAAACAGGATTTCCACCAAGACTCGGAACAGCTGTGCCATGCCAAGCATTGGGCTCAGAATGTAACCTCGTCACACCCATATAACCCAAAAGACAGCTGATGAAACTGAGGTTTGGGGAGCAGAATGGGTCTGTCCATCAGGAGGCCACATTCCTGGTTTTTCTCACTGTCCTGGGTCTGGAGAACAAAAGTCAACGCTGATGACCAGCAGTCTCAAGACTAAGCAGGAAATCCTACCATAGGCCTGCAGCAAACCTTTCTCAGAGGAACAGTGGCCTGTCACAGGCTGTGTGTCACTGGTGAAGCTGATGAGGAACAGCGCCAAGGTGGAGAGGAGCTAGGAAGGGCTGGGATGTCGACAACCTCCCTCGCAAAGATGGGAGTCCTAGGGTCGGACCCAGCCTTCTGACAGAGGCCTTTTGCTACATTCTAGACTTCAGGGGTCAAAGATGGTAGAGCGGTAGGCCACTGTGTGTCATGCTATCTGTGGACAGGCACTGGGCCCACCTTGGACCAACAGGACACAGACCTTTCAGGAAAGCCCTGTGCTCCTGGGCAAACGGAGTTACTCCCCACACACCGAGAGAGGACAGAATCCATGTCTTGGGTCCCAGAGGCACGATGAGGAAGAATGGCTAGCCTCACCCCACAGTCACTCTGACGTCTGGGTCACTGAGCACAGCCCTGTTGCCTGCGGGGAGCACTCAGTGAAAACTAGGATAGCTGAGGGGAGGGTGCGCAGGGGGGGCTGGGTAATCTAAAGTCTATCCCCCTGGGCCATAGGCTCTTTGAACATGGCTCAGACAGCCCAGGATATGAGTCAGCACCTCAGCCCTCCGAGCTAGATGACCGTGGGCAGCACATGCTCCATCTCTGAACCTCAATTTCCCCATCTGTCAACTGGGGCTTGGCCTGTGGGTACCCAGTTCCCTCAGCTTCTGAGCGAAAGAAAAAGTTCCAGAAGGTGAAGACCAGGCCAATCACCCAGAGGCCTTGCCCTGCCCACCTCCTCCGGTGGAGCCTTTGCCTTCCTGTGGGACGACCTGAGGGCCTCAAGAACAATAGCTCAGCAACGGAGGAAGCAGGCGCCCTGTGCTGGCACATAAATCCTGGCCGACCTAGCTCAGAAGAGTACAGACATCCCACACCCTGCCTGAGGCAGGCTGAGCCCCACATTGGTGGCCCCCATCCTCCTGGAGATGCAGGGACAGTCCCTGCCTGGAGTAAAAAGGGCTTCTGCCTCCACAAAGGGGCCTGACCCTATGGAAATTGTACATGCTTTCTGCGATACTTTAGGCTCAGACAAACCAGACCTCTGTTGACTACCTATCTAGGATGACACCGGATGGCATCCTTCCAGCACCGAGCACCCTCCCAGCTCCCATCACGCCCACAAGTGCTGAATGGCTGCTGCCCCTCTCTCCTGGGACTCCGTCCCCAGGGCATCCTTTCTTTGTGCCCAGCTGCTGCACGAACCTTGACCTGCTGTTGGCTTGTCCAACGCCCTTCCTGCACAGTTGGGCCTGTTAGAGTCAGGAGACAGGAGCCTACATTTCAGATCCAGAATCATCAGCTCAGATGGGAGTGTTTACACTGCAGGTATCAGTATACACCTCAGAGCAGACCTTCAGCTTTCTGCCAGAATGCCTCATGTCACTCCGCCCCCCCCCCCGCCATCCAGGACTCAGGGTCACTGTCCCCACCACCCACAAGGCTTCAGGCAACCCAGACTACAGACTCCCACATGTCCCTTCTAATTCCCACCTGGCCTACCTTGTGATACTGTTTTGGCAGTCTGTGGACCTGCCCCTTACCTAGAAGGTAGGCTGCCTCAGAGTGGGACTTTGTTATCTGTGACTCCCCGTTGGATTCCAATACTGTAACAGCAGCCTGCTGCTGAAGAAAGGGCCCTTGATAAATGATTAGAGGTTTCTTCTGAACTAACCTCAACTACTCATTGTGTCTGGGGGTTTCTAGCCTGCCTGGCAGTACTGCTGGGTAGACATGAACAATACTTTTGTTAGAGGAATGGGTACCTTTTGCTTGGTAGGACATTTGGTGGCTTCCAGGAGCAGCCTGACTCCATTGACAACCAGAGCTGCTTCTAGATGCTTCCCAGCATCCCCAAGGGGTGTATCATCCCAGGTGGGACCACCACTGCAGCCCAGTTTGCAGTCAAAGATACTAAGGCTTAGAGAGGAAGTATCAGTAGGCTGAGGGTCAGAGACCCATGACTTCCCTCTGGATTCTGTGTCCTGTGCTCCCCGCGACCTCCATGCTGCTCAGCCAACGGTCACCCTGAGAGGGCCACAGAGTTACACCTGCTGTCTACAGAGGAAGGAACCGATGCTCAGAGTGGTGGAGCACCTGCCTGAAGTCAGTCACACCACACAGGCAAATCTAAGCCAGGCCTGCCATCTCCTCATACCCTAATCTGGCAGGGGCCAGGGTCACACTCCCTGTTAACACCCTGCCCCCAGCTTACTCTCTGTTCAGCCCCATTCTGCAGGTTTCCCAGGCCCCACCTGAGGTGCTAAACACTAGGGTTTTGCAGATCCACTGACAGCTCCCAGACTGTTTATGGCTGGCTTTGGCTCCTAGCCCAGAGCTGGGAGGCTAAGGTCGGGGTAGCTCATGAATTCCTCCAACAAGAAGGATGACCATTACTCATGCACACCTCCCCTGCTCCCATCCTGCCACCCTGTGACATGCCTCAGTTTCCCCAACTGTCACATAAGGAAAATGGCCAAAGCAATGTCTTGTGCACTTTGTAAGTCTACACCAAAGCAGGCAGTCGATAAAAGCTAGTGCTGTGCACCAAGCAGGCCACTGAGAATCACAGTGGTTAGCCTCTTCCCTAATGAGGAAACAGAAGTGCAGAGAGGTTGAGTGACCTGCCCAAGGTGACATAGACAGTTGCTAGGGTTGGGGCCCAGGTAGTCTGACTCCGAGTCAGTGCTCTTGCCCACATTGTCACAACCTCCACACCATGACCCTGCTTGATGCTCACAGTGCTTCTACAGGGAGAATCCTCCTTCCCCTGCTTTTCCATCCGTGCCAAAGGTGCCAGATAGGGAGCAAGGAAGTGGCTATGACTGCACAGCTCAGAGGCGCCAGAGAGCACAGTCCTCTCATTTGGAGGGATAAGACACCACCTTGGTTTCCCCAGGATCCAGACCCACCTGCAAAGGGAAGAGAGGAAGGGACAAGTGCCATCAGGGGACAGTGCCCTGGTGCTTTTTAGAATGGTTTAGAAATCTCTGGTCCAAAAAGACCTGGCTTTTGTCTGTACAAGGCTTAACAGGATGACCCCAGGTCCTAGCTCCCCACTGAGGAACAGGAGGCCTCAAGCAAGGCTCAGCTGCAGTCTAGTTTTTACTTAGAGGCTCTGTGTGCTGTGTGGCTTTAGTCAAGTTACTTGCTCTCCCTGGGCCATAGTTTTATCTCTATTGCAAAATGTTTTTAGGACAAGAACACTAAAATGAAAATAGGTCTCTCTCATTCTAAAATTTTATCAAAACTTTCATGTAAGCCCCGTTTCACACATGGAAATGACAGGCAGATATTCTCGGGTATCCGTCATCAGCACCATCACCGCCCAATCTAATTAGCTAAGTCACTAAGACAGGTCAACTAAAACCTCCAGGTACACCCCTGAGCAGGAAAAGTGGATCGGTAGGCTCCAGTCCATGGCAGTCAGAAAACCAGCTCTCAAACTTGTTCCATAATGAGCCATCTTAACTTGTGCCTGGCTGCCTGCAGTCAGCCTTCTTAGAAACTGAGTTTCTACTTCTTCCCAGACTGGCCATGCAGGCAGGCCCCACTGAAGCCAGGCCCCACAGCTACCGCTTACTGGGGCTCAGGACAAAGCATCTCCTTTCCCAGCTGTAACATATGGAAGAGCTGGCCTGCCTGTGGCACACAGGGAACTCCTTGAGCTGGGGAGGTATAGCCCCTCTCAAGGGACAGGCCAGGGCCCAGCTCCCAAAGCTCCGACTTCAGGACTAATTGCTCTATGCATCGAAACCACCAAATACCCCAAAGCTATAGCAGGAGAAAGGAAGGAACCCCACACACACGGACAGACAAAACCTCCTCCCTTGTCTCAGCCTATGCACACACACACACACACACACACACACACACACACACACACACACGCCATGCTGAACGGGCCCCAGGATTGTCAGTTCTACAGTCTAGATTTAAAAACCCTAGCCCACACAAGCAAGGAAGGAAGGGCTGGGGTGCCTCGAGTGCCAGCCACAGAACACGTCCATTCTACCCTCAGGTTCAAAATGAAACTGGCTCCTGTTTGGGAAAAGAATTTCATTAGGGGGAAAATATAATATAAAAATACCCATTTAGAAGGAATGTGCTATTAATTCTTAGCACTCTATGCAGAAGGGAAAATTGCATTTTTATCTAAATGACTTTTCTGCATAAGCCATTTACAATGTACTTCTCTCTGTAACAGGCCCCACTAGTACTGGGACACCCAGGCTGAGCTCTGAGATCGCCCTCAAACACATCTACTGTAACCCCTGAGAAGCTGTTCAGAAGGGGACTCAGCAAATGGGCCCCAATTCCTTTTTAAAGGAAGAAATAAATTCTGCTGGGTAGGAGAGGATGCCGGTGAGGAAATGCCATGATGGTTTAAGTCAAAAGCAAATGTCCTGGGTCCCTCATGCCATTAAAATCACCATTATCTTTTGGTTGTGTGGTTGTAGCCATCTAACCACCCCCTGCATTCACCAGAGAAGCAAGTGTGGATGGTTCACACACTCCACTTGTGCGCTCCTCCATCAAACAAGCAAACAAGGGTAGGATGAAATTCGGAATATCAAAACAAACTATTTTTAAGCACTAAGCAAACACACCAAGATGGCAAGACTGCTATTTTCCCATTAAACCAAGTTTCTCTAGATTTGAAAAGCAAGCGTACTGTAAACAATACTTCCAAACACGCTGTGCGGAGGAGTCTGGGTGTTGTGACCTCTGCCACTCTTAACAGAATATTCTCCACTGAAGAGAAGTGAGAACACAGACAGGGACAGAGTGGGCTCCAGGCCGCCTCCAGCCTCATGGCACTGACCTGCATGGTCCCCGCAACGTCTCACGGCAAGTCGGCTCAAACTTCAAAAAGCTGCGCTTTTTCCTTTTTTCTCAAAACATCTTTTTTCTTTTTAATCTTCCAGCCCTTCTTCCTTGGATTCCTAAAATAACTACTGAATACCAAATGTCTCGGAGCTAGATTAATTCATTAAGGAGATGTGGGGCTGTAGAGGGTGCTGGGCCTTAGGCTCCTCCAGGGTCCTTGCTACCAGCCACAAGCCCCGGCTGCTGTCTCGTAGTACTGCCTGGCCCATAAATTCTCCCTTACAGACCAGGAGCCTCTAAATGTTATAATCACAACTGAACAAGGTAACAGGTGTGCCCCCACCCAGCACAGCCCACCAGACAAGCCCCTGGGAGATTTAGTGGTCTAGCCTGAGGTGTCATAATTACAGTAAATGACTCTGGTTTTAAGGGTTAGAAAAAGACCCTCTCTGAATTTAAGGCCAGAGACCAATGTCCATTAGACTTTAACGGGCTCACATAAAAACAGAAACTGTGTTCTCATCCCTCAAACACCCAAGTCCTTGGAGCCTCCAGTGAACTGAAGGCTGGCGCAGTGCCAAAACCACTACAGCCAGGCCTGGTCCCGCAAAGACGGAAGGTGACGTGTGGGAATGAAGGCAAACATAGAACCAGGAGGCTTCAGGAAGATATTTGCTCAAGAACTGTCATCACCCAAACCTGGCTTTGTGGCAGTGATGGGCTTTAAAATGTGGAATTTTTACCCATCATCTGAGAGACAGCCACGCTGTGGAGAGCCCACAGACAAAGAGGGGGCAGAGCATGGAACAGTCATCATTCACAGGACATGAGATCCCCTGTGGAAACCTGGTGTTCGGACAGGCTCTAGGTTGGTCTGCTGTTTTGCTTTTTCCCTGCTTGCAAGGCCTCGGCATGCTTTTGGCTCCTTCTTTGGAAGTCAAGCCATGTGTTTCTGGAAAGTTACACACACGCACAGGGCCCCACACTCTACCATCACAACCATTTGTGATGGCAGCAGGATGTAGGATGGATGGTGCTGCAAAGCTCTGTAAGATGCCTAAGACTTGGGGGTGTCCTGTCCATACAGAGCTCGGCTCACAGTCTAGTAAGAATTGTTGCTCTCAGAAACTTCTTGGGGTCCCAGGATGGGGGTAGTAGAGACCCCGTTCTGTGACCATCTCCAAGACTCTTGAGAAACTAGTTTCTCTCCAACAGAAGACAGCTTTCTTTTCTCTCTCTCTCTCTCTCTCTCTCTCTCTCTCTCTCTCCCTTTCTCCATCCTGTGAATGGAGACTGGCCTATTCTTCTGTGATGAGTTCCATTAATATACACATACCATAAACACATAGGTGTGCACACAGACACAGACACACCATACACCATACACTATACACACACACAAACACAAAATAAATGCCTAGTAACTAAACTGACCCAAAATACTGAAATATGCAGCACAAATTCTTAAGTCCTCTCCCAGAGGGCAAAACCGGCTGTGCAGAAGTCACTGACCCTACCTCACACCAAAGAGGGCCAGAACTTTGTCTAAGCTGCTTCTTCGGAGAAAAAAAAAAGTGATCTTTCATTCTTGGTAAGGCTACTTAGGCCTGAGCCTGGAAGGGCACACACGTGTTCAAAACAGAACCACAGGATGGCCAGAGCTCTGCCCAAACCATTAAGAAACAGTCATAGCATAAAGATGGCAAAAACCCATTCAATAAAGCTAAATTCTGTTCCCCAGCCTCCCTGGCCTGAGACACCAGCCAGCCAGCCAGCCACCCAACGGTCAGTCGCATAGAAGACAAAGGTCACTTGTTCCAGCCAGTGTGGACTCCCAATCAGAGCAGAAGGTGGGTGTCTGGTCCCTTAAAGGCCTGGGACAAGTCTCTTTGCTGCGACTCCTACGCTGGCTGGCTTACCTCGCATCCGGGAAGTCTGCCTTCGGCTACATTTGCCACTGACTTTTGTTTCCTTTCCCCCACCATTCAGAAAAAGGGTGAAAATATCTATTGCGTGGGAGGCCAGTGAGGACACTCTAGCACTATGAAGCTGTGATGGGACCTACCTGTGGGTCTATGAAAGGCAGGAATAGCCCTGAGGAAGACCTTTCCTGAGAGAAGCCTCTAGGCCACCAGGGGATAGATCATGCCCCATCCACTGCCCCTAGCTTAGGGAATGATCCAGACATACCTTCAAACCTCATTGTGGTCGTAGAACTTGGCTGCATGGACATTTCTGTGACTTGAGCCATCTAAGGCCTGCCTGAGGCTCTGTCACCCTGTCGGCCAGTGTTGGTCACTCACTAAACAGAAACGAGCCCTGACTGCTCACAGACCTGCCAAGCGGCCATCTAGCTGAGCAGGGTCTTCTGTATTTATGTCCCTTGACATCTGTGGCCCTAGGGGAGCCCCCAGTCCTGTGGGGCAAAGCTCAGTCAGCAACTCATTCATTTGTGAGGTGGGGCCAGTCCCCAGACAATTTGAACACATCCTCAGCTTTGCTCAGGAAGCACTGGTAGAGCAACTTCCGCTGTTAGAAATTATTTTCCATATCTAATCCTAATATTCAGTGAATAGCATTCCCCCCTTAAGGGTGCACTTCATCTCAGTCATCCCTCTCTCCTCACTACACTTGTCTCAAGCAAAGAGGCCACACCCTAGTCTTCCCATCTGGGTAATGGTCTTTTCTCTCTGCCTTCTGGCTCCAGGAAAGGGAGGTGGAGTGCCTAGATCAGGATTTGAGTTCTAAAGCAGTCAAGAGCTTTTCAGACAGGGGAGAAGTCACCAACTTTCAGCGAATTTTCCATCAGGCCTGGCTTCCTCCCCAGGCTGAGCAGGGTCTCTGCAGCCTCTCCCTCTGACCTGGTGGTCGCTGCCAATCATTGAACAATGCTGTTCCAAGATCCAAGGACGTCACAGTAACTGGGAAGGGTCGTATGCCCCGAATGATTGTAACTCTGTGTATGTGGGTGAGTGTGTGCATGAGCATGTGTGTATGTGTATGTGTGTGTGTGTGTGTGTGTGTGTGTGGCACATGAACTCATACATGGAGAAATCCACTCATTAACCATCACCTCACGTTCCAGGAACTCCCAAATACAACCAGATCAGCCAGACGAAGCATACTGGGGCCTCTAACCCAGGACAGGCTGATGTCCCCAATCACACAACATAAAACCAAAGGCATCACAAAAGCCTGACACTCTGTCAGTTCCAGGAAAATTTCTGTCCCATGCATTAAGGTCAAATGAAACCTTTCTGCCCAAAGACTCTAAATTCTTATCAGCACTGAGAAGGAAAAAGCAATTTGAAATCTTAGAGATGGAACACAAGAATGGGCCACTGAGTTGTCGCAAGACAGCCTGCTCTAAGAGGAAGCAAGAAAGCAAAAGGTTCAGGAACGCCTCAAAGTTCGTTCACAATTTCTTCCAAAACCTCTGATGCCTGAGGAAAGGATCTGAGACACAGTCTCCTCCAGATGTCTTGAAAGCACCCAGCTTTCCAAAGACCCTCAAGAGTGCCGTGTCGTCAACAAGCTTTCCAATCCACTTCAGGTCTCACAAACCAAGTGTCAGCCCAGGTGAAACGGACTGAAGACCCACACTGAAGACCCACAGATGATCAGAATTCCAGGGGCAAACATTTCATGAGGAATTCAGAACTTTCCACAGAGAGGTCAAAGAAAAGAAGAAAGAAAGAGGCATCAATTCTCACAGTTGATCCTACAAGCTATAGGGAAAGTGGGGTACAGTCATGGACCTCTGTCTTCAAAGACAAGCCCACAAGAGCCTGCTTCCCGCGCTGCTGCTATGGCTTGTCCGACGGCTGAACTTACTGGGCGTCTTTACCCTCCTTTTTTGGAGCGGTGCATTTCTTGTCAGATGCCTCTCCTGGGACATTCAGAGAGAGCCAGCATGCAAACTGGAATGCGCTAAGACCTCCAAACTGTTAAATTCAATTGCCTTTGGTTTAAAGGGCATTCGGGTCCCTCTGATGATGTATAAATCATGAAAGGATTTGCAGAGGATCGCTATAAAGTTCTCTCTCTGATCCAGCCTCGCAACGGAGCAGTGATAACACAGACCTCCCAGCATTCTCAGACCTGAGAGTAAAAGGAAAGTGGGTGCTCCGGCTACAACGGGTCCTCACTCAGTGCAAGGATGTCTGTCCGATGAGCCCCGTGAAACCCAGGTTCAAAATCACTTGGGGACCTGAAAAGGCCCCCTAAGCTGTAAGATTCAAGGAAACCGATAGCAGTTTCCCCTGCCTCAGTGTCCTGTTAGGGCAAACCTTGCCTGTAACAGAGCCTCTGCTGGCTCACAAACCTTCTGGGCTGATTAAAATGCAGACCAGCAAACAAAGCAGGCCTAGGCTCCCTCTAGTCATTATATCCCAAGAAAATGACAGCTTCACAATCCCTTCCCCACCCAAGAAAATGAAACTCCACTCTCCAACCTCGGTGTGGAGTTTGGGCCTTGGGAAGTACACATCCATAAGGCCTCTTCTCAACCACACCACACAGAACAGCCAGTGGTCCCCACGTAGGGCTGGGTGTTATACACAAGCCCTCAAGATGGTAGGAAACAAGAGGCCGCCTTAAAGCTGATGACCCATCCAGACGGAATCCCAGCACTGCCTGGTGCTTGGAGTCCTGTGCTGGACTTTGAGGGCTCCTGAGCGGCACAGTGTTGCGGGGGATAGAGGGCTGTTGTGAATCTGGACACAGAAGACCCCAGCAGGCAGGCCCATGACTAATGTCAAAGCCCAGCGTCATTTCTGCCATGTTGTTGGTACCAAAAGATTACAAAAAAGAAAAAGAATTTGCAAAAATGAGAAGCAGCGTCCACATCCCACAACTGGAACAGGCCAGAGGGGCTCTGATTCAGAGATCCCTCCTCTCGAAGAAAACCAGCTTTGACTGAACTCAGACTGGAAGACACTTCCACACATGCTCACACACAAAACCTTTCGAAGGGCGACCTGTATCTGCTGAGATAGTCCAGCTCAAAGTCACCTGCAGACCCAGGAAGCAGAGACTCTGTAATTAGGATCGCCCCCTCTATGTTTAGGGCTGGTTCCCATTTCGTACTTTTACAGAATCAGAACCTGTCGTGTAGCTATTGACATGCGCGTGGAGCTTCCTTCCCCAAGAAAACAGATTAAGGGGACAGCAGACAAGCTCCAGATCTGATGGCAACACGCTTGGCCAGCACATGTCAGGGTGCAGTGGAGAAGACCCCATCATACATGAATTACACGGGGGTTTGCTTTCCTCTGCTGTCACCCTAAGACCTGACAGAAGACCCGAGTCCCACCTGGGGTATAGCCAGCCCCCAGGCCTCAGTATATGTGAGGACGCAGAAAACTTGCATGTTTTCCTCCTAACGCCTCCCCTTCCATCACACACTGAGGGATCTATCAACGGCTCTGCCACAAGCAATCAAATCCCACACTCAAATCTGTCCACCCAAGATGCACCTAAAAATAGATTCGTCCTAACAAAGCCATTCCCCCCAGACAGATCCTGACTTAAATCAAGGTAAGGAAGCTGGGATAGTCCAGCTTCCCCTGGCCAAAGAACAAGCAGAGAAGTAGCCAGAACAGGCTAGAAGGCAGACGCGCTGGCTGGGGAAGCCCGCTACCCTGAGGACTCTCCAGCAGGGGAGGTGTTGGTGTTTTCTCCTGTTGCCTGCGTGTCCCCACACACTCCCCAGACATTTGATCCTATTATACAAAGCTGCAGGCTTTTCATCTCTAAAATTAGCCAAACAGAGGTAAATACAGTATTCCTAACTGACAGTATTTATCTCGTAAATGGTTTTGGCAAAGCAGATTGCTCCCTGGGCAAGGAACACAATCCACTGTTATTGTCACTCGAGTGGAGAGAAACGGGCCACTAGCGATTTGCTGGATTTCCCAGCATCGAGTACGGCCAGGAGATCCCGATATACTCTGGCCTGACAGTCTACTGCAAGGAGAATGTACCCCTCTCATTTCACCTGGTCCTCGCAGACGGTTTATTAAAGATGCATATTTTATATCAGGAGAACAGATCAAGTAACTTCCTGGTGAGCGCAGCCGTATTCTCAGGACCTATTAAGGTTCTTTGTGGAAATTTAAATACCTCTGTCAGGCAAACAAAATCGTATCAGGAATCATAGAATTTCATTGCTAGAAGGAAAAATGAGATTAAGCCACCCACACTTCTCTCCTAGAACCCTCAATAAAACAGCAGTGCGTTTCAGCAGCCTCTCACTTCCGGTCCAAAGGGGCCCCCCAAGAGATATAAATGAATTTATACACAAGAAAACTATTGTGAGAAATGCCTTTCAAGGAGTCCAAGTTGTATATATGTGTATAAGAATCTATAACTAAATGTTGCCTATTGGAATGTACTAGCTACTTAAAAAAAAAAAAAACAGAAAAATTCAAAAGGAGAAACCATGACAAGTTCAACCCCACTGAGCTTCCTCCCCTTAAAGCATCCTTGTCCTTTATTAATATTTAGTAGAAATGTGTAATTGCAGATGTGTGCTGCTTGGGGTTTTATGTCGGGAGGCGGGCAAGGAAGACAGGTTTATTACAGCCATGAAATATTAAACAAGTACGAAGAACAGTAGTTGTGTGTCCTCCCCTAACCAGGGAGCAGGCAGCCCCGAACGCCAGCTGCACAAAGGGGGCCCCTATCTGCTTACAGTACCTTTGATTAGCACCTGCGAAGTTTTGGGTTACATCTTCCGGAGGTACAAAAGTCACATGAAGGCATGTGACCTGAGCTGGGTGATGCCGCTGGGAAAAGACAACTGAGTTTCCCCAGGCAAGTTAGAATGGGACTTAAAAATTCTCTGCTGTACAGAGGATGGAAAACTGATTCCGCCAACCAGTGCTCCGCCAGGACTTGCCGTCCCTTCTCAAGTCTGCCCCATATCTGAAGAACTTCAGCGTCCCTTCCTGCCTGCCCAGTAGTTCTCAGCGTTAACTGTGTTCCAACGGGATCACACAGAGAAGCATGAAATTCCAAAAATTTCTCCCACATCTATGCAAAAACATCAGACTTCCAAAAAGGGCAAGGACTGAGTACCGAGTGTGGACAGAGACTGCCGGAGCTTCACAGCGTGTGGAGGCCTTGGGCTGCTGCTCTTTAAGACACAGAGCCATCAAGGAAAGACGGAAGTTTGGCAAGAATAGACTCAGTACAAAGCATGGTTAATTCAGGTTCTGAAGATCGTTTGGGGCAGAAGAGAGCAGGCACTCCCTCCCAACTCCAAGCACCCACTGTCTATGTCCTGCTTTGAAATTCCCCCAAAGTCACAATGCGCCTATTACACAGATAGGTAGACAGTTGGGTCAACTATTTTTTAAAATCCATGTCATCCTTGCAATTTAATAGCTGTCTGAATCACCTCAAACCAGGTTGGTTTCTTTCTTCCCCTTCTACATGTCCCCCTCCTCTACCCATCTTTGGGCCTCACGAGTGGACGTAGAGTTTCCTTATAGAAAAGCGGTCTGGAGAGCTGATTGACAAGTCGGGGCAGCACTGTTTAGAGAGGTGTGCCTCCTCTCCACACAACCTCCTAGCACAGACTTTTTAAGATCTGAGCCTCACCAATCAAGTTTCTTCCCAGGGACCATCTATAGTCCAGAAGACAAGCTGGGCACATCCCATAACTATACATTTGCGAGGTACTGGAGACGTCTAGTTCTTTCCAATTCCAGCACGGATCACTTTGCTAAATACAGACTAGTATTTTGTCATTGGAGCAGAGAATTTCAGAAACGGTGTTAATATTTAATCACATTAGTACTGGCGTGTTTTACGGTGTGACAAAATAAAATATCATTACAGAAATGGCCTTTGCCTGAAAAGTGAGGGAGAGAATGTGCTCTCTGGGCTGGAAGCTGGAGAAGGCCCATCAGCCTAAGCACCCTCAATCCGGCCTATGGAACTATGGACACTTTTAGGGAAAAGCAGGCTGTTTTCACTTTACTTTTTTTCTCTCTCAGACTAATTTCGAAGTGGCACTTTACTCTGATTTTCAGCCAGGGGACTCGGGGGCCTATAGAAAGCTCTGTGTATCTATTTATACAACCTGTGCAGATGGAACTGCGGGGTGTTATCACAATGCAAAGTTTAATCATCCTTATTTACTACCAGTAAGGGGGAAGGAGTCTGAGACAGAGACTTATTAAGCCCCAGCTCACAGGCCAGGGCTGCAACAGCATTCAACGGTGACCTCGATTCCTTGAGATATGTAGGAACCTGTCCTCCCCACATCAGAGTGGGGAACAAAGAAGGTCATGCGGGTGTCCCTGCTGGGCTTAGGAGGCAGCCAGTCCTACAGGCCCTGAGGAAGTAAGTGTCTTCTTTCCTCACAGGCAGAGGAGATTGCCTTGGCTTACGGGGAATCAACCCAAAAGTAACCGGCATATGTTTCTAAATATATATACATATATATATATATATATATATATATAAACATAAATATATATTGCTCATCTGACTGTGATGAAACAAATAAAATGAAACATTTCTTTACCCATCCTCATCCACAGCTTCCACAGCCTACACCTGACCGGGTGAAGATGTGGTGGGATGGGAAGGCACATTTAAAAAATATTCACTAATGACCCCCAACACTTCTCCACCTAGTAAGGCCCTGTCAAGGACTGAAAGGGGAAACACTACTGGTTTCTTTATTAATTCTCTAATTTTTAAAAAACTTTTCACATCCTATTTTGATCAATATGTTCCTTTTTACCGGAGGGAGGAGAACAGGGAGGGGCGGCCAGGCTGGGCAGAAGTGACATGGGCTGAGATTTGTGCTAACCAGCTATCGATCGGGCCAGATCGAGATGTTGTGTACAAGAAAATAAAGGGGGTGGCGGAGGGGTGGGTGGCAGGAAGGACGCTGTATCCATACCCACTTTAAAAAGGGGGTGGAAAAAGCTGAGGGTCCCAAACTAACCAATTTATGGCTTTGCTGGGAGTAGTCTGCAGAATGCTGATGCTGGGCTCGGTGTCTGCCGTGCATGCTAAACACCCGGCTTCAAATGAGAGCGCGCGTCCTGGTGTCCCGGGCTGGGCAGTAAGGAGGAACAAAGAGAAAAGCAGCCAGGCCACATTTATGAACTAGAAACCTAAGGGAGGCGATCCATTCAGACGTGAGTTCTGAACCCCCCAGCTCCCACCCATTCCCCTAACCCTCCTCCTCGCTCGAGGAGTCTATCTCATTTTCTTAAAAACTACTCTCCCCAAATCCACGCTTAAGTGACAGTGGGCTGCGAGAAGGTTCAGGAAAGGCAAGAACTGTGAGTCTCACAGCACCCAAGGGCACCTTTTAGAAGACAGGCTTAAACTGCCAGCCACTAAGCACCACGGAAATATTCTGTCCAGCAAAACCCAGGGACACCTACCAGGGTTTGGAAGAAAAGTGGAAAAAGAAAGAAAAATAATGTAATCTGATTTTAAGAAGCTACTGGCTGTATTTTGGGGAAGAAGAAAAAAAAAGCTCTATTAAAATAAAATGTATACTTATGCAGCCATCTTTAGGTTTAAAAGAACTGTTATTACTTTAATCAGAAAGGCGGTCTGTTTACTACCCCTCCCACCTTAAAAGGCCTCCAGGCCTGGTGAGGAGGGGGTACTCAGAATGCAAACGACACCTGGGACTGGACATCTGTCACTAACGCCCAGCGAGATATTGACAACCTCGGTCCTTTGTGTCTTAGGAATACACAGCCATGTCCCCATACACAAATGACGTCCTGAAGGAGTGGTCTGGTCACTGCCAGGCAGACCCCAGCCCAGCCCCAGCCCCCAAGTCCAATGCCAAGCAGCTGCACCTGAGGCTGGGGTAGCCCCCTAGAGCCCGGGCATGTGTCCACGTTCCTTTCTTTCCCAGTCAGACTAATACTTAGGAAGAGCCTGGAGAGCTATTCATTAAGAGCAAGCATCCAGTGAGGCCTTGCTTCTGAGTGACGCTGCCCACACCAGGACTGTGAACTTTCCCAGTAAAGATGCTGCTGCCTAAGCCAACTCCTGCTGGAGGCTAAGGAGGAAAAGGCCCAAGGTGCTGCAACTTTCCAGGTGTCATGCCAGAGATCAGCCAGAACTCCTAAGCGGTGGGACTGAATGCTGAGGGCAGTTAGGGTCTTAGCGTGAAGTTGGAGGGGCCCAGATTCTCCAAGGCCTGTACCCTGAAAAACTCCTATAAATGATCGCCAAAAGGGAATCTAAGTTCTTACCACCCCAGGAAACCAAACTCTACTGGACAGCCTAGCAGGAATGCAATCGGATGTTACCCAGCCTGAGTTGGGGTAGAAGGCCTGACCTCGGCCTGGCTGTTACCAGGAAACAAGGAACAGAGGCACATATACCTTCTTTGCTGTTGGGGTTCTGGGACTTGGATTTCCCCCAGGGAGCCAGCGTCTTGTCGTCGTCCCCGCTGTCCACCAAAGCCTTGTCAGCTGGCATGTACCAGGTGGTACTGTGTTCTGCCATCAGAGAGTCCAGGTCGATGGTACCCATGGCGCTCTTGACCGCCTCAGAGCAGCAGCTGCCCAGCTCACTGTCACCATTCTGTGTGCCCGAGGCCCCCACGTTACACTCAGCCTTTTTGCTACCGTTGAGCCCCAGGGGCTGGTCCTCAGAGATACTGAACTGCTGTCTCTGCAGCTGGATCTGTGCCTGGAGGATCTCCAAAGGATGAATCTCGTCAGGGGGCCCACCACTGCTGCTAGTTGGGGTCCGGCCCTGTTCCAGGCCAGGTGTGCCAGGATGGCCAGTGCCTGTACCCCCGCCATAGCTGTCAGGGGTAGAGGTAGAGGTAGAGAGGATGCTCAGGCCCAGTGGGGGTGCTTTCGGTCCGTGTTCCCCTGCACCCATGCCTCGGGGTGGGAGTTTGGGTGAACTGGTCACCAGTGGGCTTCTGCTGGCTTTGGCCAGGGCCGGGGTGTTGTCAGAACTGGAGGACACTTCGTCCTCGTTGGCATAGCTTGTGCTCACCTCGTCCGAGGTGAACTCACCCACGTGTGGGGAACTACTGTCTGACTTGGCCCCGCCTTCCAGGGATGCCATGAGGTCCGGCTGGTCCCCCAGGAGTAACTCAGCTCCCTTCCCCCAGGACGGTGAGGAGAGAGCCTTCTCGTGAGGAGTGGGTCCCCGGGTCTCACTGACAGAGCTTCCCCCCACAGCCACACCTGGAGCCTGCTGCTGTCCTGGGCTCACCCCAGGTGCTCCCCCACTATCGGGAGTCGCAGAGTACTTGTCAAAGAAGGTCCCAGGGCTCACATGACCACTGTCTCTTTTTCTGCGCCCCCTTCCCCGGCCACTGCCCCCAGGGACAGGCTTGCCATCATTCCCCGATGTTGATTCCAGAGTGTAACTGGGGGAGAGGCTGGTACCATCCCCCTGGCTGGGTGGGTTGGGTGGCCCCGACGCTTTGGAGCCGCTGCTACTGGTCCCTGTCGGGCCTCCGGGTCCTGGGGCCCCAGCAGCAGTCCCTCCCGGGAAGTAATCCGAGCCCGTGTTGCCGGCCACTGCCGAGCCATCGGTTTCATTCTGGCTCAGTTTCCTCTTGCCCTCGGCTGGGTTCTTCTTGTTGAAGGTCACATTGAGGTTGGGGGCACCCAGGCTGGCGATCATGTTCTGGCAAGCAGTGGAGAGTGCGGCCAGGCAGCTCTGACCGAACAGGTTGTCCTTGGAGCTGGGCTTGTTGAAGGACCCCAGTGAGAGCGCGCCCAGCTTGCTGGCCGAGGTGCGCTGGCTGGGCTGGAAATCAGGCTGCTGCGGGTAAGCACCGCCGCCTCCGGCTGTGCCGCTACCGCCTGCGCCCACACTCGGAGGCGAGTTCACTCCCGGCGCGCTGTGCGGCGTAGCCTGCCTGCTCCCGGCTCCAAAGGGAAAGGCCGGCTGGCCCCCAAGCGCGGGTGCGGAGAAGTCTGGCGGCGCCGGCCTGCGCTCCGAGGGCGCGTTGGGCAGCCCCACCCCGGTCCCGGGCGACTGCAACTGGCCTAGACCGGCCAAGCTACCCCCGAACTGCAGCCCTGGCGAGGCCAGCGCAGGCACGTGGCCTTCTCCGGGCATCCTCAGCGACTCCTGCAGAGGGCCCCGGAACAGCACCCCAGAGCCACCGGGCGGAGGGGGGGGCGCCAGGCCAGGGTCGTGTGGGCCACAATCGGTTGGCAGACCTGAGCCGCCCATCCTCCGGGGTAGCAGTTCTCCGGGCGGCGGGTGCGGACCCGGAAACCATGCGCTCTCCTGGGCCAGGTGGGGCGCCGGCTGCTCAAAGCTGCCCAGGCGCCCCGCACCAGCGCTGCCTCCTTCGCGCTCGAAGTTTGGCTGGGTCAAGCCACCCACCGAGCCTCCGTGGACCAGGCCTCCCTGACCCACGTCCCCCGGGTGGCCTAGCTGAGCCAGGTTGGGCTGGCGCAGCCGCTGCTGCTGGTTCCTGGACGCCATCTGCTTAATCATGAGGGCCGCGTTTTGGCGCTGCTGCTGCTGCTGCTGCTGCTGCTGCTGCTGCTGCTGCTGCTGCTGCTGTTGCTGCTGCTGCTGCTGCTGCTGTTGCTGTTGCTGCTGCAGGGACTGGTGGTCTGGCCCCTGGTGCTGCAAGGGCGGTCCCGAGGGGAAGGTGTCCGGCATAGGCGGTGTGAATTCACCAGGGAGGCCGGGGTAGGCGGAAGGCGAGAGGTGGTTGTCCAGAGTACCGTTGTGCATGCTGCCATTCCACGAGGCGCAGCGGTCCACGCCGGCGTTGTTTGGGAAGTCCAAGCGTGGCCTCTTGGCTACGTTCATGTAGGGGGGCACATCGAAATGCTGAAGCCGCTGGTTTGGCGCCTGCTGCGGAGGGGGGGGCTGCATGCTGAAAACGGGCTCAGAATAAGGGTGCATGCTCCGGTTCTCCAGCCGGTGGATGGGATACTCGAACTGCGCGTGCTGACTGGGCAGCATGGGGCCCGCGTCCTGCAGGCCGCCACTGGGCGTGCCCGCCTCGCCCTGCTGGGGCCGAGGCAGCGCAGGCGGGCATGAATTTTGTCGGACTAGAAGCCCTGGTGGCGGGGGCTGCTGCTGCGGGGGCTGCTGCGGCGGCTGCTGTTGCGGGGGTGGTGGGGCCGGCTGGGGGGGCTGCATTAGCGGGTGCCTGGAGCCCACTCCCGGCTCCAGACCTACAGGCATCTTTCGCGCCCCTCCAAACCTCTCGAAGAACACGCCGTGCTGCTGCTGTTGCTGCTGTTGCTGCGGCGGCGGCGGAGGCTGGCCGTGCATTTTGGACAAGCCCACCATGCCCGCGGCTCTGGGCATGGCCGGAGCACCCGGGAAAGCGCCCCCGGGAACCTGGCGACCCGCCGCATAATGAGGCAGCTGCCCCTCAGAGTCGGAGGGCGAAAACATGTCAAAATGTCCCGAGGGCGCCTCGCCCGGGTAATTGTATTCCAGAGAGTCTACGGCTCCTTGGTTCGTCACCCTCCGGGGCTCCAGACTGTGGGAATCAGAGCCGCTGGAGGCGGGCAGGCCGTGGAAAGAGGCAGCCCGGTTAGGGCTCTGGTCCAGCGGCAGGCACGGGGCAGGCACAGCGTGGCCAGAGGAGCCCGAACTGTGGAAGTCCGGGAGGTTTCCTGGCCTCTGCGGGCCGAAGCTCTCTGGCCCCTGGCTCTCCGCCATGTGCTCATAACCCTCGGCAAAGGGCGGCTGGCTGCCCAGGCCGCCAGCAGCACCACCGTAGCCCAGCAGTCGTCCCCCGTGCAAGCAAGAGGCCCCTGGGTCGGGGCCACCGAAGTTGCCTCCGAAGTGGGGGTGATGCTGGTGGGGATGGTGGCCTCCCGGGTGGCCGTGGTGAGGCTGCTGGCTCCCGAAGAAGCCATGCACAGGCTGTGCCTGCAGGCCCCCTGCGTGCAACTCCGAGTGGCCGCGCGCGTGGAAGCCGTAAGGTTCCATGTTCATGCCCAAGATTGGGGGTTCACCCAGCGCGCTCAAGGCAGGGTCCACGGGGCCAGGAGGCGCCCCGGCGTGGAAAGCAGAGGCCTTAAAGTGGGCGTTCATGCTCAGTCCGGCCTCGTTAAAGTTCCTCTCACCCTGGCCAGCGCTCCTGCTGTTCATCTGGGGCTCGAATTGGTCCAGCCCAAACATACTTGGCGGGGGGCAGGAAGGATCAATAGGGCATGACAGCCTGCTCTCCGCCGCGCGCCTCCCTCCAGCCACTCGTTCCAGCCCTGGCTCGGGCGCTCCGGGACGCTGAGCACCTCCCGGGCGCACCGCGCACCGCCACCCCGCTGGGCGCAGGGACGCTGGGGGCTCTCCGCTCCTCTCCCGAACCTGGGAATTGACCCGGGGCGGGCCTCTCACATGGTGCGAGGCCGCGGCGCCTCCTGGAGCCTGGTCGGGAGGCCCATGCCCCGGGCGGATGGCACAGCCGCCGGTGGGTTTGCGGTGAGGAGACCTAGCCGCCGGCGAGCGGAGACAAAAAGTTAAGTGGCGGCAAGGGGGCGGAGAGGGGGTGGGAGAGCCGAGCGATCACCTCTGGAGTCCGGTCGGTCGGTGGGAGAGCCCGGGACGCCGCCCGCAGCCTGCCGGAGTCCGGGGGCCGCAGGGGAGACCCTCCAGCCGCGGTCGGCCGGCGACAGGGTCGCCCCCTCCCCGGAGTCCCTGCTCCGGGCGGCTGGAGCCCAGGCCGGACGAAATCCGCTCGCTCAGCCCCCGTGGGCCGTGGGCAATCGGCGGCGGCTGCTTCAGCGGCTCCGAAGACGCGAGGCTGCACTTGGCATCGCGGGTGCCGGCCCTGGTGCCGAGGACGCGGCGGAGCTGCGGAGGCGCCGGGCGCCGCGGGTCTGAGTGGAGTGGCCGGGAGAGGCGCGGCGTCCCGGCTCGGCCACCGCCGCCGACTGGCGTGTGAGTTCGCGCGAGTGTCCTCCGGCCGAGGCTGGAGGCCAGGGCCGGGTGGCTCCGACGCTGCGGTTCCCCGCCTCCGCGCTGCACGGGTCCCCTCGGACCCGGGAAGGGGCCGCACGGGGCCGCAAGCCAGGCGCTGCGGGACGCTCTCCAGCCGGGGTGGGCGGGGGCGGCTCCGGGGAGTCCGCGCCCCTCTGCAGCCTGGCGAGGGGGGTCTGCGCGGGGCGTTCCGAGGGTCTCGGCTTCCCTCTCTGTGTCTGCCGCTCGCCCAGAGCCGGGAGAAGCAGCAACAAGTTTTGCATTTCAGCAATCAATTTCAGCCATTACATCTGCACCAATCAGCGTCGCCCAAGCTCCGGGCCCGGGGGCGGGGCTCGCTCTTAAGGTGGTCCGGGGTCCTGGCGGCTCAGGCCCCCGCCACCAAGCCGCACTCCCTGGGCTCACGGGTCCCCCGAGCCGGCCTCGCTTCGGGTTCCGGCAGCCGGGCGTTGGGGGTGCGTCCCGGGTACATCGGGCTGGAGAGGGCGCAGGCGGAGGTCGGTGGCGGGAGCGGGGCTTTGTCCACCCCCTTCCCATTCACACCCGTTCCCAACTCCCCACCCCCAACTGCAGCGAGACCCGCCGGGTGGGCAGGGGGGCGGGGAGGTGGGCGGTGAGCGGTGCGGGGCGCTCAGACAATGGGGTCGCCTGGCAAAGCCCCGGGACACGCCACGGAAAGTCGCGAAGTGTCGCCTGCGTCGCCGCCCTGACCGAGCCGGCTCCCTCGACTCTCCACTGGCGGCGCCTCAGGGAGCCGGCCCTGGGCTGTTCCTGGGGTTAACGCGGAAGGGAACCCCGAAGTGAGGTTCCCCTCCAGGGACCCCGGCGTTGCTGCCCCCCCTACCCTGGGGCACGCACGATTGTCCGCGACTCCCCCACCGTCCGCGGCTTCCGGTTCTCTGTCTCTAGCTCCGTCGGGAAGGAACCGCGAGCACTTGGTCGCTTTCTGGGGGACACATCGGATGAGCCCGGCGCGGGAGCGGCGAAGCGAGGCAGTGGGAGACCCCGAGAAGACCCGCGCGTAAGGGCATTCGGGGTGGCCAGGGCACCTTGCTCCGGCCACAGGCGCCCAGGCCCAGGCCCTCTGAGGCGCGAAGTTGGCCTCCTTAAGAGATCAATTAAACTGAAGAGGTCAAGGAACGGAATTGGGTTGTGATACTAAAATCAATAGGAGTAATTTAATATCTGCCCTGCTCCTATGAAATATTTATCCCAATAATCTTAGTTAAAATGCTTAGATCCTCCGGATCTTCACGGAGGCTAAAATCTATCTTGCAATTAGAAGTTGGAAGTTGGATGTGATGGAAGGTAGAGGTGTTTATTCTGTGGACGCGCGCACCCCCGCGCGAGCATGCAAGTGCGTGTTTCCTCTCTAAAGTGTAAGTCGGGGAGGAGGGGCGAGAAGGCCTTTAATTTTTCTTGCCATGAAATAGAGCGAGGCAGTTTTGCTGGCAGGACCCGCATTGTTAGGAGAAGGGTGGGGGAACTTTCGTTGAAGTGCCCCTGATATCGCTATTAAATCTAAATAAAATTAAGCATGGTATAAAAATGCCTTTTCCCCCCACAAAAGAAAGTGTTTATCGCCCAAGTCTGTCTAGCGTTTGCTAAATTACGCATGAAATCTGAAATGAAATAAACGTTATAATAAAACCAACCCCGAGTCCTTTTTATTTAAAAACCTCAGATTAAGCACTCCACCGACACGGGCATGAGTTAAAAGTTACCGTGTCATTCGCCGGCCGATTCATTACTCCCGGGAGCTCGAAGCAAAGTACTGTTTGAAAATGGGCTCAACTTGGGGCGGGGGACAGGAAAGCTCAAAGGATTTCTGAAGAAATCACCCCCTCCCCTGCACACACACACACATACACACTAAAACTCAGAAAGCTGAACCCAATTGAGGCCTTTTTCCGGAGTCTACAGATATTTTTTCCCTGTTTTGAAATTAAAAATGAAAATTACCCCCACCAAAAACTGGGCCCATAAATAAGCATTGGGAAGAAGTATTTGTACAGGGCGGTGGAGTTTTAAAAGGATTTTTCTGCAGGATCAGGTTGTTGGTCTGTGATTAAATATTGATTTTGTGTAATTAGTTTTCATGCGAACTATCCTCTTGCTGATAGCTTAGAGGTTTCAGAAATAGAAAAGAAATGGAATTGGACATGGAAATTATTACTTAGCCAAGTGACAGGGAATGGAGAGCCAGGGAGAAGAGCGAGGCTTGGCCAGCATAGGCACAAAGAACCTAGGATCTGGTTAGAGATCCCCCCCCACCCTCCTACCCCCCACCCCCGCGATACCCCTCCCCAGGGCCAGAGCTAGGGGAACTTGAACCTCCTGAACAGGAAGAGGAAAGTGGGAGTGGGTGTCAAGAGGAAGCCCCAGGCAATAAAGTCCTGACAGCAGACTATGTGTGACTCTGCCTTCTCTGGGGCCAGGGATGGAACACCTTGAGCACCGTGTCTGGAGAGAATAAGAGAATGTGGGGACTTGTCTGGGACACGGGGGACGGGGGTGGTAGGAGCTGGGAAGAAGGACTTGGAGACCTGCTGTCTAGGGAGCCCCAGGTTGGGGTGTGACTTCACACTGTTAGGTGGGGGTCTCCTGCACACCTGGCTGGGTTTCCTGTTTGTATTGCAGAGAGGGGGTGTAGACATAGTTTTCTGGGGCTCTTTCCAAGAGTCAGCTCTTTGAGGTCTGTCTGAAGAGAGGATGTGTGGGGTCCCAGTCCTGAACACTATGAACGAACACTATGTGCCTGTGTTTGTGTCTCTGCCCCTGAGGCTGGCGGGCATCTGTGTGCATATGGCAGGTGGGTGTACCTTTGGGTGTACATACACACACACTCACAAGGATGCTGTCTGTTCTCAGCCCCATGGATCTTTGGGTGTGCTCCTTCTGTATACAGCTGCCTCGCCTCTACAGTGCCATCATCTCTGCCCATGTGTGTCTGTTCTCCTGGTATGAGGGTGAACATCTCTGCCTGAGCCTATCTGTGCCCTGTGTGCACCAGAGTATGCACCTCTGTGGTGTGGGCACCCCTGTGTGCGCCTGTGTGTGAACCCCACTGGAGCTGGCCTCTGAGTTTCTTTCAAACAGACACATTGCCCCCTAGCGCTCAAAGGAACTCAAAGGCCCTGCCGGCATCTTGCCAGGAGCTTGCAGAGCCTCAGGCATCCCCACTCCGTCCTTCTCCTTCCTCCTCTCTCCCTGAACTCCCCATCCCCATCGTGCATGTTGGCACCAGCAAAGGAAGGAAGGGACACAGCTGGGCTGGGGCCCTGGGGCTGCAGAGGGTGTTCTGATCTAGTGACATGTGGGGAACTGCCTGGAATGCCCCCTCCCCAACTGCTCAGAACAGCTCCCCTCTGGGGCTGAAAAACAGCCCAGCCTGAGGAAGAGATGGGACTCATGAACTCCAGATATGACAAAACACACACCTAGGGCCCAGCACCCTGTGACCAGGAGAAAAGTGCTCATACTTGCCTGGCCTGTCAGGCCCATACTAGCATTCACAGGGGACTTGTCAATACACACACACACACACACACACACACACACACACACACACACACGCAGTGGACGAACATGTCAGCACCCTGGTAACTGGACAGAGAGGCTGCTGTGTCAGGCTGGCTCAAGGTGCTTTGTATCTAGGGTCCCATTTCATCCATTTCAATCCTTCAAGGTCTGGGTCTGATCCGTCTGACAGATGAGTGCACAGAACCTCTTGTCAGTCAAGGAATTTGCCCAGAGTTAAGTAGTAGAAGAGCCCAGATTCTAGTCTATAGACTCCAGGCAGTGTTCTTGCCCACCCCCTGCTCTGGCCTCCAATTGTGAAATTGCAGAGTCAGGGCCTGCAGGGTAGGAACCCAGCAGTTTCACACTGTGTCCTGTGAGGTGAGGAACAGCAGGGACTCTTCCCTTCCCTGAGGTTCACACCCCCTCTGGGGTATCCCCTGAGAAACCTAAAAGAGCCTGCTTCTCAACCCCAGGAGTGACCCCAGAATGACCCTGTCCATGGGCCCATGGGCTTCCATGTTATAGACCCAGATTCAAATGATGGTTTCACCACTGATGGACTGTGCCTCCTTGGGCAAGATGCTGCCTTCTCCGGGCCTCAGCTGCCCTTGTTGGAAAGGGGCATTGGGTGTGGAATGTAAGGCTGACTGATCCTGTTCACACGGTGGGTGGATCTCACATGTGCATCCAGCTATTATGCCCTCACTCCTCTCCCATCACCAGCTGTAGGCTCATCTCCCATATCTAAAGGCAGGAGGGCACAGGGAACAATGGTCCAACTCAGCTTTGTTCGGCAGCCTGGCTCTCACGGGTGATGCTGTGGCCATCCCCTCAGTGCCCCATCCTAGTGCTCATACAGCTGCCCAGATGGTACCCTGGGCAGAGACCTCCAGGGACCTCCAGCTGTAGCCAGGACAGAAGGGTGCGCTGCACCAGGGATGAGCCTCCCGGAAGGAATGAGACCTTCATGGAGACACTGCTGGTTGCTAAGCAACAGCAATCCCCTCCTCTGCACACATGACGCCTGGTACCTTTTGGGATCTCTCTTCTTCTAGTTGTCCACTGAATGTCTACTCCATGCCAAGCTTCCATCTGGAAACTCAGGAAAAAAGTGGAAACCAGTCCCAGCCCTTAAGCCAGATCAAAGGGAATCCCAGCTCCTGACATGAGAAGGAGTCCATCAAGAAGGGCTTGAAATAACTGCAACGGGAGACTAAAGAACTAGAGAATGTTCTCACAGGTGGGTTTTGAAGATAAAATAGGAGTTTGAAAGCCAGATGAGGCCAAAGGGCTTTCTAAGGAAAGAAACCAGGCTAGATGGTTGTGGGAAGGCTCGGGCAGCTATGAGGGGAAGAGGGAGACACAGACTGGATCAGAAGGCCTCCAGGTAAGTGGGCAAGGTGGACATGGTTCTAAATGGCACAAAAGGTCACAAGGAAAGCCAAACCACAAAGATGAATTCATGTCCTGGAGACCTGAGGGTCTCCTCCTGCTTCAGCCTCTAGGTTGTCCCAGAAGTCATCCTCACCAGGTCTCCTTGGAAACAGGGCCTGGGAGAGAGAAAGTCCTTAGTTGGTCCCCAAGTACCTAGCTCAGGCCCTAACAATACACAAACAAGAGTTCCATTGCCCGAAGACCAGGTCTGCCTTGTGAGCAGCAGCTAAGAGCCAGTAAGAAAGCCACAGCCCTGTGAGAGCTGTCAGAGCCCCTGCCCCGGCCCTGCCCCACCCCTGACCAGGCACCAGCACCATAATCCCTGACTGCAGCAGTGTCTGAAGAAAAGAAGGCAGAAGAAAAGAAGAAGAAAGCACACAACTCACAGGATGGTGGTGGGTGGCTGGATAGACAGACAGATCATTTGATAGAGTTAGGTAGATAACTCATATAACTACCTTGTGAAGTATTACTTGCCTCCATTTTATAAAGGAGGAAACTGAGGCACAGAAAGGTGAAGCATCCTGCCCAAGGTCATACAACACATAAGAGACAGAACTAGAACTCAAGCTTCCCATTGTGACTGTAGTAACAGCCACATGCCAGTGACCAAGACTCAGCATCCCTAGAACCCAGAGCTGTCACCTGCAGGGAAACCTGGAGCCTTCTCCACTCCTCCCTTCACTTCCTTGCTCCTCGAAGGCCTCTGGGGAAGCTCTTTGGCATGGCAGAACCCTCTGACTATCCTCTGGAATGGTACTCAGAAGGAGGGCTGGTGGGGCCAAGGGGTCCCATGGAGGGTTTCAGCTGTGCAGGTGCCCAGGCACTCTGGAGCGGGGACTCCAGGACACCTTCCCAGCCCTGTCTGGGATGGGCACCCTGCATCCCAAGAGGACAGCTCAGAGCTACAGCCGCATCTCAGCTACACAGCTGACAGATGATAAAAACACAGAATGTACTGGAGTTACTCAGGTAGAGCTGTCTCAGCAGCCACGAGGGCCCCAGCACCAGGCCCTTGAAAGCAAGAGGGGCCGCTGAGGAGAAAAACAATTGCTCAAAAGCATGAACCACAGTAGCAGCCAGAGCCGCCACCCACCCCTTTCTTTTCTGCTTTTTTAAAAAGACTGTTGCTACGCAGCCCTGGCTGGCCTGGAACTCCCTATGTAGAGCAGGTTGGCCTTGAACTTACAGAGAACTGCCTGTCTCTGCCTCCCGAAGTGTCAGGATTACAAGTATGTGCCAGTACCTGGATGAGTCCCCCTTTTCTGAGCACACTCTCTGCTGGGCTCCCCTGAATCTTGAAAGCACCCCTTTAAGATCTGTAGCCCCTGATCCTCAACACCCAGGTGTGTTGCCTTGCTCCGAGCCACACAGCTGGTCCACTGCAGTTCCAGAGATCCTGAGGCTATTGGGCAATGTCTCCTCCTATCCTGACTCCTCTTCCCCAGACCGTATCCAGCTATGAGCTTCGATTTTCCATTCTGTAACCCAGGCTCTAGTCCCAAAATAACTCACACTAGTCCCATAGGCTGGAAGTGAGGCCCCTGCAACTCCAGCGCCCAGACCAGCATCTTCGCCCCCTTAAGAAGTCCCCGATCAGCAGAAAAGTAAGAAGAAAAGTAAAGAAAGCAGACCTTGTATATGAAATGTAACAGGGCCATTGAGGGAGAGGCTGCTAAGGTGAGTGGGGTGGGGCCATTATTGTCAGTCAATAAACCTATTTAGTATGGTGGTGACCACCATCATCTTTTATCACCCAACAACCCAGTGCCTACCTCTGGCCTCCATGTGCAATGTATGAGAGAGAGAGAGAGAGAGAGAGGGACTCCCTTAGACTTCTTGGGGCACCTCACTGTAAGGCCCTGACACCTGTGCTCAGGGCCTTGCAGATCCCCTTCCAAGCTTCAGAGGGGTCTGCTGGAGCCCAGCTGGTTGGTGATAGGGTTCCCTATGGAGAGAACCCAGCTGCGAGCCTGCTTCCTAAACAGCCCCCACAGAGCCTCTCAAATCACGCTGTCCTTTGTCACAGACCCTCCCCTGCTCCCTCCCCTCTCCCCCCCACCCTGTAGCTGTGGGCATCAAGGAAGCTTTGGGCATTCCTCTTCAAGGGTTAGCGATGGGCACAGGGAAGAGTCACCTATGGCCAGGGGGAGGTCACCTCTCTCAGTGGCTCCCCAAGCCAGGTTCCCCAGGAAGAGCCTCCCACAGCAGGGGGCTGTGGAGACTCCAGGCAGCAGCAGCGCACCAGGTGCTGGTAGGCAGGTCTCCTGGTCAGCACCATCACATACCTCTTCCCACCAAAGGGAGGGTGTTGGGTGACTTCGAACAGGTCCTTCCCTTCTCTGTGCCTCATGTTCCTCAGTAACCCCAGCTTCCACCGTGCCTGTTGGATAAGTTTTAGGGATATGGAATGAGACAGTGGGGGTGGGGGTGGTAGTTCTAGGCCACCCCAGCAGTGTGGAAGTGCATGATGGGAAACTAGAAGCTCCTTTGGCGGGCTTCCTGAGGGTGTGGAAATGGGGTGACTTTGGACATCTTTCTGGGACCATTGCAGAAGGATCCACAGCAGAAGGAATCACTGTTTCCAGGTCCTCCGTAAGTGCCATACAGAGGTCAGTCCTAAGTCCCATGCCAACCCCACCTAGGGGACGTACGTATGTCCAGTCAACAGACGGGAATTTAGAGGACAGTTCCCATGGTGAGGAACACCCCTCTGTCTGTCAGAGGTGGAGCAGGGCTCTGTGGCAGGGCAACTCCCTATCTTGTATAAGGCCAGGAAGAACCAAAAGGCCCAGACAGGAAAGAGCCGTTCAGGGGAATCTTGGGAACACCCCTCTTCCCCGTCAGGCAGCTAAACCATCAGGCTAAGGACAGTGAGGTGATGAAGGGAACCTGCTGACTTTAATACCTTCCCTGATATTGACAGCACGGCCGGTAGCGTGAGGTTGGGTTCACTTACTGGGTCTTCTGCGTTGCCCCATGTGGCTGTAGCAATATGATGCCCCCCCCACACCCTTTTGTGTCCAGCAGGAAGGCAGTATGGCTTCCATCTTGCTACTCATACTCACAGCACCTCCCCTGGCCTCAGTTTTCCCATCTGTCAAATGGGAAGAGTTCTACAGGATGTCAGTGGGGTAAATGGGCCCAGAACACTTTGCACGTAGTTAACACTCAATAAACAGCAGCTACTGCATGGAGGGAGGCCTTGAGGCCAGGCAAGGCAAGCAGCTCCCTGGGGCAGTCCAGGGAAAGACTGGGGCCAGGCTGCTCAGGACAGTTTCCCCCAAGCCCTGGCTGTGCTTTGGAGGTTCCTGCCAGGGTCCTGGTAACTCTGAGGGGCTCTGAGCAGAGAAGCCGGTTCTGGCCAGACCCAACTGTGCAGGGGCCCACCCTGTCTTGGCTGCCTCCACCCCAGCTGAGGCCCAGCCGCCTCCACCATTTGCCACCGGGCCACCTGGGGAGCTCCAGGCAGGCTCCAGGCGCCAGCTGCCCCCACCTCTGGCTGCGATGAGTTCATCTGGGATGGTAACTTCCAAGGCAGCCAGGAATGTTTGCTCAAATGTTCCAGGCTCAGGGAGCAGCGCAAGGCACCCTCCGCCCCTTCCCTGAGCAGAAAGCAATCTGCTATAACTCAGGCGGCCTCAGCAAGCTCGAGATGGATGCTGTGCCTCGGAATCTATATCACCCTAAAGGAAAATGCCTCTTAAATCACAGGGAGTCAGGAGAGAGTGGGGGCAGGGCGCAGGGACAGGGAGACGCTCCAAAGGAGAAGGCTGTGGAGGAGGGGCAGCGCTGGGCCCGAAGCCTCCTCCTCTCATCACCACAGCCACCCTTTCCCCCAGAGGAGTCTTAGGTAGAGGGAAGAAAACCGGGACATGTCACCACTCAGACACTTATAGGGGTATGCACACACATGTGCCTAAGATACATAGGAGTGCGCACGCGCACACAGAGATGCCATCCACCCATTCCCATGTCCTGTTGAACTCTCTCCCTTGTCCTGATCACTCCCCCATGACCCTCTAGCCATCAACTGAGAGATCTAAGTCTGCTCAAACCAGGTTGAACATGAGCCACCACCTCACTCCAGCCACCCCTTGGAGGATGACAAGCAAGTTCTCCAGGGCTGTCCATGCCGCCTTGGCGAGAACCCCATACATTCCTGGACCCTTTGGCCTTGGATCTGCCCTTCCTTGGCAGGACTGGAGGAACCTTGCTTGGTTAAGGTCCAGCCATCTGTCCTCTAGGTGCAGCATCCCCCAGTCACTTCTACAAATGATCCAGGCTTTGAACCATTCTCCCAGCCTGAGCCCTGGGGAGCCCAACACCCCTGAGGAAGGCCTCCTGCAAAATGGGTCCTAGTGAGCCCCTGAGGTGGGAAAACTGAGGAGGGAAGAGACAGGGCAGGCTGCAGAGGGCAAGCATTGACAGACTGTAACAGGCTGCAGAGGGCAAGCATTGACACACTGTAACGGGGCCCTCACTGTGCCTAATATCAGCTCCTCAGCTTGGCCCTGGATTCCAGGCTCACAAACACACTGTTGCAGTCAGCCTCTCTCACCCTGTGATTGACTTCTGGAGCCTCTGTGTTTGGGTTTTCCTCATAATGGCACCCTAGATTTAAGGCCCATCCCAGTCCAAGGCATTTTTTTTAAGATAGGGTCTCAGCCCGGGCTGGACTCAAAACTCAATAAGTAGCTGAGAATGGCCTTGAGCCCCTGATTGCTCCTGCACCCTCCACCTCCCAAGTGCTGGGATCACAGGCACACACCAAGCCTGTTTTATGCAGTGCTGGAGAGCAAGCCAGGACTTTGTGCATGCTAGGCGATTGTTTTGCCTACTGAGCTACATCCCCAGCTCATGGTCATTTTTTGATCCGACACAATATACAAAGGCCTTTTTGCAAAAATAAAATAATAAAATCGCATTCAGAGGTTCCCAGTGGACATGAATATTGGAGGACACCATTCAATTCAGCATACCCTGATTCTTTTAAACACCTTAGAATGTTTCTGGGGGAACTAGTGTGTCCTAAGACACCCTATATAAAACCTGCGGGTAAAAGTGTCAGGCCGCTTTGCTTAGATTCAGCATGCGTTATTCAATTGTTCAAATGTATTTACCCAACATCAGTCCTGCCACAGTGGGTCCTATGACATTTGAAATATCCACCCTCAGTCAACCAAAGAAGAGGCTGAAGGTAGACAGGGGAGGTCTCGGCACCTTACACATTTGACTTTATCGCAAATTTGATCATAGATTCAGCTCATAACAGCACATACTTCCCCAAACAATCAACGATAGTTTTTAGAAAATACTTAGAATTCCTTTATTTTTTTAACATTTAATTATTATTTTTATGTCTTATGTGTATAAGTGTGTTGCCTGCATGTGTTTAAGTGCACCTTTGTTGTGCAATGCCCACGGAGGTCAGAAGAGGGTGTCAGATCCTTTGGAACTGGAGTTATAGACAGTTGTTAGCTGCCATGTGGGTGCTGGGAATTGAACCTGGGACCTCTGCAAGAACAGTCAGGGCTATTAACTGTTGAGTCATCTCTCCAGCCCCAATTCCTTTATTTCTTTAATTTTATGATATTCATAAGAAGCATCTTATTATAACTAGACACAAATGCAAAGCTGAGTCCTGAGACTCAGTCAAGTGCTACTGCTGAACTGTGTTAACTCAAGCCCAAGTCCAACAGTCATAGAGAAGCAAATAAAAATTTTGCCCCTTAACATTATTTTTTTTTAACTGGGAGCTGGAGAGTTGACTCAGCGGTTAAGAAGCACCGGCTGCTCTTTTAGAGGACCAGGGTTTGATTCCCACGTGGGGGCTGACAACTGTCTGTGATTTCAGTTCCAGGGGACTCTGACACCCTCTCTGACCTCCGAGGGCATTGTACAGCAAAGGTGCATTTACATACATGCAGACAATACACTCATAAACATAAAATAAAAATAATAAATAAAATATTTTTGAAATAAAAAAATTAAACTGGAGCCAGCCAGAAGGTTCAGTGAGGTGCTTGCTGCCAAGCCTGACCACCGCAGTTCAATTCCCAGGACCCACCCACAGCTTCTTGCAAGTTGTCCTCTTTCTCCCATACACACTGAAGCATGCACATGTCCCCTCATGCACAATACTTAAACAATTTTAAATATAATAAAAAATGGAACTGTGGCTGGGTGTGGTGACACACACCTTTAACCCCAGCACTCGGGAGGCAGAGGCAGACAAATCTCCGTGAGTTCAAGGCTCGCCTGGTCTACATAGCAAGTTCCAGGCCAGCTGGGGCTACAGGGAGACCCTGTCTCAAAAAGACCAAAAACAAACAAACAAAAAACTGAACTGTGCTGAGAATGATTCACTGTTGGGCGCCCAGTCCTAAGAAGGACATACTCCCTCTGAGACTCAGGGTCATCCTGAAGAGGGGAAGGGAAGAACGAGAGAGCCCGAAGACAAGGCCAAGGGCTGGGAAATGCCATCTTCTGGGTCCACAGAGCCACCGCAGTCAAGGCCTCACAGTTGCTGTGGCTGTCTCCACTGGGCCTGCCATAGTCAATATGGGTCCTGAGGAGGCGCATGGGGCCCCACTGCTCCCTGTGACCTGCTGGCTGCTGATGGTGTCTGGGGGAAAAGAATCACTGTCTTCAGCTGTGTACCTACTGTGAGCCCACCCACCGACTCCACTGGACAGTTCCACAGCCAGGGGCACGCAGAGGGCCCTGGTTCAGTGGGTCACAAAACAAAAGAGAAAGTCATGAACAAGAGAAAGAGACCTGAGGAGGGGGGTGGATCAGTGAGAGGGAGATGGTGGGCTAAGAAGCATTACAGACATCACAAAACAGTTAAAAGAATACATTTAATAAAAATTATGATAATCACCGGGGTGGAAAGGTGGCTCAGCAGTAAAGAGCATGGACCGCTCTTACAGAGGACCAGGGTTGGTTCTCAGCACCCACAAGGCAGCTGACACCGGTCCTTAACTCCAGTCCCAGGGGATCTGATGTCCTCTCTGACCTCTGCAGGCACTAGTACACAGGGTTACACTACGTACACACAGACAAAACACTCACATGCAAAATAAAAATGTGAAATCTCAACAACCGCAAAAGTTTTCAATTATAATAACCATTAAAAAGCTAGAATGTAAACAGCTGGAGACCAGAAACAAGAATACCTACATCAAGACATTGCACTGGATGACTTCCACATGAGTGTTGTCAATACACCTCAATCAAATGGAGAGAGCTAAAAATAAATGAAATAAAATTAAGAGAAGTGGATGCAGGGGGTGCAGACTTGTAGTCTCAACCCTCGGGAGGTAGAGGCTGGGTGGTCGAGAGGCCAAGGCCACCATGGACTATACAGTCAGGTTGCATATTTGGGGACAGGGAGAGGTACAGACATAGAGACACAGAGACACAGTGGTGCTGCTGGTCTGTGACAGGAATGAAGGGTAAATTGGGGCCACATTCATTTTCTGGATCCTTCTAGAGCCCTGGATCAGACAGGCAAGTGAGGAAGATAAAGTTTAGAGAGTCAGAAGGATGTCCCAACACAGCCAAGCCAGAGCTGAGGTCCTGACCCCTTATTGTAGACCCCTCCTCTTCCACCTCAGTCCTCCAAGGAAAGATGGTCACATCCCCCAAAGATTTAGGCTCTGTGGCAAATACTCTGGACTTAAAGGCAGCCAGAGCACCACAGCAGGGTGAACTCGAGTCCCTCTGGCCTGGAGAAGGTGGAGTTTAAACTCCAAGAACGGAGTGTGCCCTCCCTGCATGCCTGGGCTGCCCCCCTGGACTGGGAAAAGTGAGCCACAGGAGCCCGAGGCAGTTTCTGGTAGCTGAGGGCATGCATGTGTGACCGCAGCTGGCCAGCAAGCGCTGCTCACCTGGCCTGATGGCCTTGGGCTTGAGTTGCTAAAGTCTGCCGGGGACTATGATAGGAGTCAGTCATAGAGCATTTGCCTAGCACAGGCAAGGTCCTAGGTTCTATCCCCAGACTCTAAAAAAACAAACCAAGCACTAGGGAAATGGCTCAGTCAATAAAATGTTTGCTGTGTAAGCATATGGACCTGAGTTCAGAGCCCCAGGGTGCAAGTAAACAGCCAGGCATGGTAGAATGCACCTGGAATCCCAGTGCTGAGCAGGTAGAAACAGGAGGGTCCTTGAGGCTGTTGCCACATGGTCTAGCTGAATAGACCAGCTCCAGGTTCAATGAGAGCCTGTTTCAAAAAATAAGGTAGAGATCGAAGCTGGAGAGATGGCTCATCAGTTAAGAGCACTGGCTGCTCTTGCAGAGGGCACCAGTTCAGTTCCCAGCACCCACATGGTCACTAACAACTATCTGTAACTTCAGTTCCAGGGAACCCAATATCCTTTCTTCTAAGCCTTCGCAGGGACTGCATGACACAGGTACATACACACTTACATACAAGCAGGCAAAACACTCATATGGATGAAATTAAAAATTTAAAAGATGTGGTGGAGATTAACTAAGGAAAGAACCCAACAACCCAGTGCCTACCTCTGGCCTCTGAGTGCACATGTGTACACATACACGCACACACACACAGGCCCTTAGGTTTTGGGGTGAATCTCACTCTAATGCCAAGTCACTCTGAAGAGCTCTGACACTTGTGCTCAGGGACCTTACAGATCCTCACCTGAGCTGAAAGGAGTCTGCTGGGGCCCAGCCAGGGTACTACACTGCTTAAATGCATACAAGGTCCAGGTTTCAATCTCTGGTACCACACATACACATTTTGAGGGGATTTTTTTTTTGACAATAGACTCATACAATGTAGTCCACGTTGGCCCTGAAATTGTGCCTGCCTCAGCCTCCCAAATCCTCTGCTACTTCAGGTTTTAAAAATACATTTTTTTTTATTGTGAGGAAACCCACAGAAAATTGACTTTTCAAAGAAACGCTTTATAGTGATTACCATCCCCAAATGTCTCATGATCACAGCTTCTATTTAGAGCTGTTTCCGTCACTCCCATTGCACAGCCACCCCCATCCTCCATCCCTAGTCCTAGCCACTACCAGTCTGCCCTCTGTCAAAATGGGCCGCCCTATTCAGGACAGTTGTTATAAATGGAATCGTTTAGTCTGTGGCCTTCCACACCAGACCTTCTTCCTGTTTCAGGGTTCCCCCACTTTATGGCATGGGTCAGTGTTCCATTACTGTTGCTGAATACTATTCTGTTGTGTGGCCAGAACAGGTTCCATCATCTGTTGATGGACACTCAAGTTGCTCCACCTGTTGGGTGCTGAGAATAGTGGCAACTTTCTGAACACCTACTATTGTGCCAGTCATTGGATGAAGCACTGTGAAAGTAACAGGAAAAACAAGAAACCAGGATACTTCCTTGAGCCTGTGTCTGGCTGTTATTCCATATAACAAGGCCCATAGATTGTAAAACACATTACTTTCTAGAAAGTTCCCTTTTCAGTTCCCCCGCCTCTAGCTCAACACAAAGAATTAATGAATGTGTGAAGGTCTTAATGTTTCCTGAGAGAAGGTGATATCTGCAGGTATGCAGCTTGCCCTCGTAGAATGAATGGTCCTGAGATCCAGTGCAGGTTTGGGGGTTCAGATCACGTTCAAATGCCAGCTGGGTCATGCCTGCCGGGGGCTCCAAGCTCCTCACCTGCTGTGTCAGGTTTGGGGTAAGAGTTGTTGACCTTGGGCCCTGTAGGGTTAAGGCCCACTGTGTCATGGAGTGGTGGCCTTTCCTACCAGGACAAAGGGCTTGATTTAATCCAGCCGCCTGCAAGGCAGCCACCACCACTGCGGCACAATGGAGCAGATTTGTGGCCAGAGGCTGCTGGTCGGGTTTCGGGTAATATCCCCGCCAGGCTGCCTGGCCCAGCGGACAAAGGCCTCTTTGTTGCAAATCTATTTTTTAAATCCCTCGAGATATTCACACTGTGAAAGGTTCAGAAAGTGTTTAGGAATGTTTCAGAGTTGGGGTTCTTATCAGGAGCAGAGACTCAAGCAGACCTGGGACCTGGGTTGGAAAGTCACCAGGGTCAAAGCAGTAATAACTGCTGGACTCACAGTCTTCCTGGGTGCTGCTGCAGGCCACAAGATCCTTTTCACCCTCAGCACCAGGCCCTGAAGTGCTTGGTCCACAGGGAGAAGATGGGGCCACGTGCCAAGTCTTTCCCCCGAGGTCTGACCCCCTCACACGGTCTCCCATGATTCTCCTCGAGACTGTCCCATCAGCAGGTCCCACAAGTCCTGTCCATGCTCCACCCTCACTGACACTGAGTCCTGAGCTAAGAAGCGATAATTCTTAAGAGTGTTGTGGGGTTCTAAGCAGAGGAAGCCCCAAACCTCAGGGCAAGGAGAGTGCTGTGGACCCCATCAGAGCAGCCTGCTCTGCCCTGATTTTCACAAGCTGCACTACCAAACACAAGTGGAAAGCTGATCCAGGCTCATCGAGAAGTGAAACTTTGTACTGCAATATGCCTCGGCTTTCTACTCTCACAGACCCAAGAAAATGGAAAACAGGTGTTCAAACAAAATCCATACTCCGAAGTTCCTAGCAATGCCTTATTACAGCTCAAACAGGGAAGCAGCCCACATTTCTGTCAACAGATGAATGAACAAACAAGATCTGGTCTATCCATGTAATGGAATAGTATTTAACTATGAAAAGGAATGGAGCGCTGATAATGTGATGCTGAGTGAGAGGAGCCAGACACAGAAGGCTCTGCATGATCTACACAGAAGCGACACAGGGAGCAAATCCAGAGATACAGAGGGGCTCTGAGAGGACAGGGACTCTGGAGACAAACGCTTAGTCAGTCTAGCAAGGGTTCAGAGTCCTAGCAGGAAGATGTTTAGGAACTGGAAAGGGACAATGCCTTAAGCACACAGAGAACTCACCATCTCCGAGCTGCACGTGTTAAGATGGTCAAAATGATTTTATATGTATTTTATCACAATCAAGAAAACAAGATGGTGGGGTGTCAGGAAAGATCAGCAGACATGGGCCCAGCCGAGCCCTGTACTACTAGCTGAGTCCCCTCAGGCAGGAGGAGTGCCTCCTGGACCACTCACCCAGGCCTCCAGGTGCTGTTCTGCCTGGAACTCCCTCCTGTGGTATCCACTACCTACTGCTACTATAACAAACCACCACAGACTGTTAACTTTACACAGCACAGACTGAGATTTTTTTATACTCCTTCAGGTCAAAAGTCCAACATGGGCATATTGGTTTCATGGGTGCGTTTCTTCCTGGGAGCTGGGGAAGAGGTGTTCCTGCCTCCCTCAGCTTCCGGTCACTGAATTCCTTGGTTCAGGGTGCTCCTTTTCCATCAGAAGACTCAGCAGCTTCATGTCTCTTATGGAAAGGCTCACTTGGCTGATTACTTCCTTTCTGGTCTTTGTTTTTAGAGACACGTTCTTCCTCTGTAGCCCAGACTGGCTTGGAATGTGTGATCCTCCTGCCTCAGTCTTCCCAGGCCTGGGATCACAGGTGGCCTCTCCCACACCTGGGCACTAAAGGCTTTCTGATCACAATAAAGACTGTATGAACAGATTAGGCCTCCAGATAACATAGGATAGCCTCGCTGTCTCAGGATCCTTTAACCTCTTACCTGTCTGCAAAGTGTCTCCTGCCACATAAGGAAATACTGACAGGCTCTATGGATAAGGGGATGCCATTTGAGGGCCATTATCTTGTCCTCCCCAAACGTGACTGACTCCCACTCATTCTGTGATTTGAGATGTCCGTTTTGGGGTCTTCCAGATCACAAGCACGATCCTGGGGACCCCACAGTGACCAGGACATATTCAGCCTCTACCATCCTAGAGAGTCCTGGTTGGTGGGTTTTAGTATAAACACCATATATAAGAAGTTCTCTTTTTAAAAGTGTTTTATTTAATTTTTTTTATGTGTATAAGTGTGTTGCCTGCATGTATGGAAGTGCACCTGTGTCATTCAGTGACCACAGATGGCAGAAGAGGGTGGCAGATCTTCTGGAACTGGAGTTATGGACAATTACTAGCCACCATGTGGGTGCTAGGAACAGAAACCAGGTCCTCTGTGAAAGCAGCCAGTCTCTTAACTGCTGAGTTGTCTCTCCAGTCCAAGGAGCCTCTTGATGGTTCCATGGATCCTGTGCTGCCTCTGCCTCCCGTGATGTCACAGACAAGCTGTTCAGTGACAGGGAGTGAATGGGTGAGCCTCTGCTTCTCTACTGTACAACTTGGGCGAGCCCCAGTTCCCTCTCTGAACCCAGCTTCACCAAGTTTAAAGAGGGTATTTTGCGTAGTATCTGGCCTTGGAAATTGTTCTAAGAGCAAAATCAAATTCCTTCAAGTGCGTAGTAGGTGTTGACAGTTCTTTCAGACTTGGAGATGTTTGGTATGACTCTTGGGGGTTGATGGAAGTCTCAGTTTTTCATGACTCAGTTATAGGACTATTCATCACAGGCCCATACCTCCAAACACAGTGTAACGTAACTCTGTGCTGACCATATCTGTGGGCTGATAAAAGGCCAAAAACTGACATGTGGTTGGATATTCAGCAAGATAAACTGCACACCATAGGTTCTTACACATGACATTGTACAGTGGTGGAAGTGTGGGCTGAGTTCAAGTCCAACTCTCCAGGAACCACTGGCACTGGCAATCACTGCTTCTTAGAACTCGATTTGCTTAGGAAAATGGATTTAACAGCATGACACGCTTGTGAGATACAGCCAAAATGGGGGAGAGGCAGCCACAAGCAGAGTAAGAAGAAGCTCACTGTGAGAGAGAGGGATGGATCAGAGACCTCCAGCCCCACCCTGTGGTGGAGGCTGCAGCCAGTAGCAGGGGCCCTGAACTTACACAGGGTCAGGCAGGCTTCAGTCCCCATAACAGACTCAGACTCACCGCCTAACTGGAAAATATTCTCCGTGTCTACAGTTCTTGACCTGGACCCAATGTTGAAATTATTGCAGGCTTTTTCTTTTTCCTTCATCCTCTCCTTTTTGACAGCTTGAGCAAAAGGAGTTGTTTTTAAATTTCAGAAGGGGAAACACACACATGCACACACGCACACACTCGCGCACGCATGCACAGAACCCAAACAGAATCATTTCTGCAGGACAAAATGTCCCCTGTGCTGGGAGCTGGCAGCTTGGCCCCTCTCCGCTGGCCTCATAAGCACCCAGTGTCACCGTGGGTTATGTAAGCATGGTTTGGAGCTGGGAGCTTGGACACGGCCTTGGGTTTTGAAATGAGGCAGAGGGGTTGGGATGAGGAGCCACTTGGCTCAAAATAAATCCAGGAACTCAGGCAGGGAAGGAAAAAAAAAAATCAAGACTCTGATGGAAGGAATATTTAGATGTGCGGTCCGAAGGGCCAGGCTCAGCACACACTGGTGGGCAGGGCTGGGGGAAGGCAGCAGCATAGCCCCTTGGGCCGTGAAGGGTGCTGAAACTCTCATCCCTCCTGGAAGAAAACCTTCAGTTCCTGACAGGTTCAAAGTCAACTTGTGTCTCTGCTCCTTAAGACTCTGGACACACCTGGCATTTTCTGAGTTCCAGATGGGCAAGACCTTTGTTCTAGGAAAAATGACACAGGAGACAGAGGGCCACCAGCTCATGCCACTGGGCCTGACAGTCCTAGTCCTGAGCCTCGCCTTCAAGGAAACCCTTCAGTCCAGGGAAATGGGGACAGTTCGTCACTCCAGGAGAGACAACAATGCTCTGTCTCGGTGACTATGGACCAGAGCGGTGTCCCTGACTAGCAGGGCTTATGAGCACCAGGTCCCTGGCTGTCACTTCAGGCAGCTTTTGTGTGAACATTTTACGCACTGAGCAACTGAGTAAGGCACGTGGGGGCAGGGAGGGAAGAAGGCACAATCTTTTTCATTTTTTTCTGATTTTGAGATAAAGTCTGTGCAGCTGCTGGCCTCAAACTCATGATCCTCCTGCCTCAGCTTCTTAAGTGCTGGGGTCACAGATTGGGCCTTGTTACAGTCTGAGCTTCCCCTGCCCTACCTCAGAGAATGAAGCTTATCCTCTGTGGTTCCTGAGTTTACCACACACTGCTTGGGGGTCTTTGAGCAGATGGCTTCAGTATCAGAACCCAAACCTGCACTGCTGGAGATGGGCATGACTGAGCACAGAAGACCAAGTTTAAGGGAACAAGTGTCAAGTAGATGGCCAGGAGGAAGACCACCAAGGTATAACAGGACAGACTGCAGCAAAACGGATGTTCTTTAGGGTCAGAGTAAGAGATCCAGGCCTCACGGTACCCAGCAGCCTCAGAGACTGGGGCTTCATCCTGAGGGAATGGCAGCCATGGCGGCAGCACTTAGTACTTAGAGGGTCCAGCTTATAACTGGAAAGATGGGTCCAGCTCTTAAGCCGGTAATCATGCTGAAACTGGAAAGACTGGAGACAACAGAACACTTTAGGGAAAAGCTACAGACACTTGCCTCAAACAGGCCAATAAAAAAGGAGTGGGGTGCTGCTGCAGAGATGACCGAGTTGTGAAGAGCACTGACTGCTCCTGCAGAGGACCCAGGTTTGATTCCCAGCATCCACATGGTGGCTAACAACTGTCTTTAACTCCAATTCTGGGGGATCCGATGCCCTCTTCTGACCTCTGTGGGCATTGCACCACATCAGTGCACTTACATACATGGATACATATAAAAATATGTTTTTTAAAAAGAGAAATAAAAATTGGCTGAGTCACATAATTGATTCCAGCTTCAGCTATGGGTGGATCCAGGTGGTCACTGTGGAAACCAGTCTCTGTCCATGTCTTGGCCCTGTTTTGGTTTCTCTCTAGACAAGCCCTGCCTCTGTGATAACAACATTACATCAGAAGCCTGAAGCTTGCCCCTGCAGCCAGCATCCCCACCAGAGAGAGGACACCCTTACGTAGCACTTCTAGCCAGATCCTGGGAGCTGGCACTCACTACTTCCTCTGGGTCGTGCCTTGCCAGTCACAGAGGCATTCCATCTGCCAGGCTCACATCCCGTCATCCAGGCTCGTATCAAGGCTAAATCCTCAGTCAGAGCATAGGGTCAGCCCCATCCTACCCCCACAGTCCACGAGACCTGGGCTGTGTCTAGAAGCGCTGGCTACGAATGTGGAGAGAAGGGAAAGAAGCCCCAGTCTTGGACTCCAACCCAAAGTATTACCCATCCCCATTTGATTATAATGGAAACAGAGAGGCAGAGGAGTGGTCAAGGGTCACCCAGCAAGCAAAGGGCAGTCAGGACTTAAAACTCAGTCCTTGATGTGGTCTCTGCAGGGTGAGGCTTGTGCATACAGGCCAGAGAGACAGCCTATGAGAGCCTAGATTATTTCAGTGCCTCACTGACCTCTGGAACTTTGCTTTTCGAAGGTCCAGGAGGAGGCGTGGTCAAGACACCCCCAGGACAGCGTGGCCTGGGGACAGCCACACAGCCGCAGCCTGACCTGTGTGTGCAAACTGGGAGCAAAGGCCCCTGTTTGTGGGGTTATTGCCAGGTCTGCCCAGTGGGCGGCCTGCTTTTTGCTACACAGTTTTGACTTCACAGTAGGTGATGGCGTCCTAGCAGTGGCACATCCCCCACCTCTGGGCTCTAGATCGTCTAGATAGAGCGAGCCCCACTAAGTGGAACAGCAACCTGGAATAGGCAGGACTGCTCTCACCCTTCCTGACTGCCCAGGCCACTGCCCTCGTTGCTCTACACAGGCTGGGGCTCTAGCATGTCCACCCTGTCAGAGTGCAGCACCGAGGCAGGCTAGTCTGGACACATGAGCTCTCCCCATGGCTAAAATAGTCTCCAGCTCTGATTCTGATTCCTTCATTATCTGGAGATAGAAGCCCACCCAGAATTTTCTCAACAAGCACGGATTGGGGACTGGGCACTGACTATATGGCACTCTGTGGATGGCCAGGGAGAGTGTCTGGACCTAAAACCATGGTTCCTGCCCTTGGAAAGACAGGCAGCACCCGCCCACTGGAGTCTACAGTGGTAAGGTGGCCCTGGAGTACAAGGTCTCTCCCTGGATAAGAGGGTTACCCTGAATGCCGGCCTTCAGGGAGGGAGTATTCTGGGAAGCGGAAGCATGTAGGAAGGCTGTTCAGTAGGACCAACAGTCCTCAGAAGTCAGGAATAAAACAGCTTTTGACCGAGTCAGCTGCAAGTTTGTGCCTGTAGTCCCAGCTACCCAAAGGCTGAGGTGTGAAGAGCCTGTCTCTCAATAGTTACTACTTGGAGTTGCTAACATTTGTTGGGAGGCCACTGCATGCTGAGGCTGAGTGCCTGCACAGGATCGTGTACACCTGTTCCCATGGTGAGGGTATCTCTTCATCTACAGTGACGAGGGAGTGGAATGTGAAGCCAGCAAGTCTGAGCCTGTGTGGCCTCTGCAGGGGACTGTCCTGGGCCCAGCTCTGCATGACGTACACACTGTGTGTTACTCAGTGGGCAAGTCCTCTTGGTGACCTGTGACATGAAACCCATTCCAGAGGAAAAGGGGGAGGATCGGGAAGGCAATGTGACCCAGAGCCCAGAGCCTTGGACCTAGAACAGAACTCTAGCTGTACCCAAATCCATGTGCCCTGTCTATACCATTGCTCACACCTGCCACACAGCATTTGAGGGTTTAGGTTTTACCTTTGGCTGCACTGTAGCTTTGATTTGTGGTCTTAATGTCCGGCAGCCCCACTGTGAGCCAACACTTCATCCTCGTGCCAGGTTCTCTCATCCGCCTGCTCCTTTGGTAGGATGGAGAATCTACCACTACCTCAAACCAGACTTCCCCAAGGCCAACTCTCAGGCAGCCATTTGTGGGCCCAAAGTGTCAGGAGGTCCTAAGATGTGATGTAAGAGGTGAGGAAGTGAAGGGAAAGCAGGAAAAACACGCGGAAAGGCCGCGGGGAGCGCTGCCCGGGGAGGCGCAGATCTTGTGGGTTACACCTCAGGCGCCCCAGTGGAGGGACCAGGAAGCATTTTTCCACCAGTGCCCACTCTCTCTGGCTTAGGGCAGCTCCCAGAGTATGATGGGGTGCTTGAGGACAGGCAGTCCTCTACCCAGCTCCAGAGCATACACACTGTGTGGAGGTGACCTCCAGGGTGGCAAAGATATGTGGGGTAGGATAATCACCAGGTGCTTGTCCATCTATACATCCATCCGTCCCTTCTCCCCACCAACCCATCCAGAGCCAAGGGGTACGTAGGTGCCAAGTTAAAAGCCTGACATTAACTTTTCAGTCTACGTGCTTGCATTAGACCGTTTTGCCAAATTAGGAATTCTCATCTACTAGATGTGACTCACTCACGCTCAAAACTGATTTTCCATCCATAAAATGGGCATGAAGTTGGTACCCATATCACAGGGTTGAGAGGATTCAATTGTAAGGTTTGTGAAAATGACTGGCACATATTCTATAAAAGGCGTTTGTCTCCTATATTCACTTACCGTAACAAGAGCACATCACAGCCAAGGCGCACAAACATCTGAACTTGAGACACTGAAATGCTGAGGGCTTCTTTGATTTGGTAGGCTGCTCTGCCACTTCTGGCGAGAACTCAGTCTGAACACTTTCACTGAGCTGGGGACAGAAGCCAGAGCCTCAAGTATGCTCAGCAAGTGCTCACGACTAAGCTTCAGCCCTGTTTCTGAGGCCTAGGGCAGACATGGAACTCCCCCGTTCACAACCCCATCCCACCTCCGCTCCCCAACTCCTTGGCAAAGTCAAGGTCCCCAGCAGGTCACCAGGGTGTCAGGTTCAGGCCCTGTAGTGACTGTCAGAATGCTAGAAACTCACTCAGCTAGTGCCCTGTCAGAGAGGAGCCAGTCTGGAGCAATCACAACAGGGCCCACACCCACCCAGCACCCTCCTGGGCCTGCACCAGGATGATTCAGCCCCAATTATTCCTTAATTGTCTCAGCCTGTGGACTCCCAGTTGGGGCCCTCCTCCCCCAGCCTGCGTGACTAGATCCTGTGGGGCTGCAGACAGGCGGGGAGCCCCTCTGCAATGGAATGTTGCCTTCCAGGCTTTTCTAAAAGCTGTCTCCACCCCCTTCTGCCAGCCCCCTCCGCACACAGGCTTGCGTGTTCAAGATGCCTGTGGAAGTTCCCACAAGAATGTGCCTCTTGCTTGGGAGACCCTTAGCTCTCCACACTGGCCCTGCTGCTTCTTGCTGACCTGCTGGGGTCAGAGCAGCAGCAGATCTCAAGCCTTCAGGGAGGCACTGTTCCACATCCGTCCCACCGAGCAGCACTGGTAGCAGCTCTGATCCACGGAGACCCACAGGGTCATGGATGGAAGGAGCCTCAAGCAGGAGGCACTAGATCCAGCCCCTTAGCCAGAGCCAGAAAACAAAGTCAAGCACCCAATGCCTCACACAGACCAAAGGACACTGGACTAGATCCTTGCGGGAGGGAGAATATGCAATAAGGCAGATTTTCATCTTTGACTCAGAAATGTTTTCTTGGCCAAGAAAGCTTAGGCTGAGCATCCTTACTCTGATAACCTGACTCTGAGCACACTCATGTCTAACCCAAACCCTGTATTCTTGGGTATCCAGGAAACACAAACACTGCTTTGGATTTGAGGTTTCCTGATTAGGAGTGGCAACTGGAAGCACTTTAGGCCCCAGGCACTCATAGTAAGGGACACTCAACCTGTGTACCTGTCAAATGAGTGCAGAAGTCCTATGAATTAATATTATTTTCAAGACTCATTGAGAGGCAGGTTGTGTCTCATAGGCCCTTTTCTGAAGGTGGGAGACCCTTGGATGCTGCTTTTATGAGTAGGTTCCCAGGACTGAACTGATTCCCCAAGGACATTTGTCTGCGAGTGAATCAATGTACTAACGGTTCCACAACTCCAGTCTGTTCACTCCCCTGCCACAGATACAGGCCACCATGTGCTTAAAGTGGTCTTACCCTTCAAGGCCACCTGCCACGTTCAGCACACGCAGCCCAGAGCCGTGAGCATCACTCCCTTAGGCAGACAGCTCTTAGGAACACAAGTGGCATTATTCCCGAGGAGGTTCACCTGACACTTGACTCGGTCTATTCAAATCTCCACAAGGGCTTGGTACTCCTAGAAGGGTAAGGCCAGTGAATGTTGGGTTCTGGCTGGGAGTAGGGTGCAGTTCAACTGATCCCACTTTGCAGGAGCTGGGGGGCTGAAGCCCAGCATAGCAGGATATACCTCACACCCCACAGAGGGAATCCTCCTTATGTTGGGTGCAAAATCCAGGAAATTGTCTCTGGATATATAGCCCCACTGTCTCAATATTAAATCTCATTAGTGTGAACCTCATTCGTCAGTATTCCCCTGTGGTCCAGACCATAGGGCCCACTTGAGGGGATCCACATTTGTTGTTCCAGCAAAAAGAAACTAGAGCCCACATCAAGTAAGCTCAAAATCATATCTACAGCCCAGGGAAATGCTGCCAGATGCTTAATTGTGCTCCAATTACACAGAATGCTCCAGAATAGCCACTCTGGGCAGCACAACGCGGATGGCCATTATTACATTTGGACAGCCCTGTTCAGTTTTATGTGATCTTTGTAACTACTGTGTGGTTCCTTGAGAGCTGCCAGCCCATTCGAACACTGCAGAAACCGTGGCTGTGCATTGCCAATTATGGCAGGCACCTAGTACTGAGCACTGACTGCAGGTACTAAGGACCAGACAAAGTTCTTATGGAACTAACGGGTCCAGTGGGAAATGTCTCTCTCCCTTCCTCCCCCTTTCTACCCCTACCCCACTTTAGTAAGAGCCCACATAGTAAGAGCTATGGCAAGCTATGGAAGAGGACCTAAAAGGTGGTCTAGGAAGGCCCCTGAGGGACCACTGGGATCAACGGAGGCAATGGCAGGGTATGGATCCCGGACAGGGTCAGCTGAAGAGCCACAAAGCAGCCAGCAGGAGGCAGTGTGGCTGGAGCGAAGGCAGAGAGAGTGACCGTTTTGTGGAAGAGCTTTGAGCATAGGATGCCACGTGTCCGTGTCTACACTTTATGGAGTCAGGAGGCTCACCTGTGGAGGAGCCAGGCAGAGGGAGAGGACCTGGCAGGGCAGGGAGAAGGGCAGAGTCCACCGGCTGTGCTGGTGCGCCCAACACAGGCATGAAAGGCATGTTTGATTCAGTCAGGGAGCTCGGGTGAGCCAGGTGTCCGATGTGGCTGTGTCCTGGGCTCTCCCCACTTCAGCCTGTCCCTGGCACTCAGCCCACCTGAGCAAATGTGCCACCTGGTACTAACACAAGAGGGTCAGCAGCTCCAACACCCTGGATGGCCCCTGGGCTCTTTTGGGCACATGCTGGCCCTACTCGTCACTCTCCTGCCTTTGAGACAATCCCAGGGGTGTTAAGGGCCCATTTTAAAGTCTTTCCATCCGCACAGTACAGATGGAGGCTGGGTAGACACAGCAAAGTTCGGTGCACAGGACAGTCTGAATTGACCAGAGGCCATCAGCTGGGTGAGGCCTGCACACCCTGAGTAGAGTGCTGGGATCCTGCCAGACACTGGCTCCCGCTTGTCCCTCGGAGCTCGGCCTGGACACTGCACATCTGCACACACAGCTTCGGCAAAGAGCCATCCATGGCCTTCCCAGTTTGATCAGGTACCAGGTCGGCCTCTGCTCCTCCTGCCTTTGACAAGCTCTGTCTCAGAAGTGCTGACATCACAGTCCATTTCACTTTAGAATCTCTTAGACCTACTCCTTTGCTCTATCCTGAGACTTCCAAGATTTTTATTTTTTAAGTCAACATTTAATTCCCACACTACTAAAATTTCCTTGATCTAATTTCTAATCAAGAACCTTGGAAATAAATGTGGGAAGTAGGTGTGGGCCTCATTCCTCACAAAGAATATTCACTGTATCCAGTGACTTCTTCCACTAATTTTCTGAGTGGCAAAACGCAGGCAGGCACAGAGAGAACTGGGCAGGAGGGAACAGAAGTGCTGGCCATGCAGGTTAACTCCAAGCAGAATACTCTTTACACCTGCTGAGACTACAGAGACTGTGGAGGTACTGTGATCTAAGTTCAAGGTACTTTCAGACTCTTGCATAGAATATACCAGAACAAAGGGCTTTGGGAATAGGTTCCAGAGCCTCTTCTGCAGCTCTAGGGTACACAGAGCCCTTGTAGGTGAACAATCGTCCCAGTGCTAAAGTCTGAGAGGTACACTAAAGCCAAGCCAGCTCTGGGCAACCTGGGTCTGTGGACCTCCTCTGAAGTCCAGGCCCTGTGGCTAGCGCCCAGACGGTGTGTAATGCAGGTAGCCCACAGAGGTGCTCCAATCTTCTCTGTACCACACGCTGAGGCTTAGGAGTCTGGGAAGATGACTGAAAGAACACTGCCAGGCCAGGGGCAGTGGAGGTTCTTTGGAGTGAAAGTGCCTCTCCTGCACCCTCCTGCCCCCAGCTTTACTTTGGCGCCTTCCAGCATAGCAGGTGAGCGTGCTAAGTAAAAATTAAGAAGGGCTGATAAACCCAACTGGGTGGGACCTCCGGACCTGTTGATATTGAGGGGCCAAATTTCCCAGCAGCCTCCAGTTGGGCAGAGCTAAACAATAGTTCCCATGAGCTGCAGGGTATATGGAATAAAGGCTCAACCTTGGAGAAGTATTAATGAAAATGTCACAGGCACTAAAGTCAAAGCAGATGTGAAGCCGGCTACATGGGCAGACATAGCTGATAAGAAACAGCCCAGAAGAGAACAAAACCTCTTGAGATTAGGTCAAGGGCAGACCAAAAAAAAAAAAAAAGCACCGGGGTCCCCCATGGCAACACAGAGGTGTCGTTCCCACAGAACAAGCTGACGTCTCTGTGCTGCTGTGCTATGTATTGACATCCCAACAGGGCGACATTCTGAGGCCTCCGCATCAGCAAATAAATATTACGTCTCCATCTTCAGCTAAGCAGAGCCGCGGTGCGTTCCTATTACTTCATGTGGATTAACCATCTGGAAGTTGAATCAAGCCACAGAGTAAAGAATGGGATCCAATTTTGCATTCACCAAAATAAGCCGTACTAGTCTCAATTTATGGCAGATGGTTATGCAGTCTCAGCGGGCCAAAGAATCTCTCTGCAAAAGAATAAAGTTTATGCCAATTACTGTAATAGGAACCAGCACAACAACTGTGTGGGGTTGACTAAGATTGCAGAGATGGCTGTGCAGCTCATAAACCATGGGGGGCCAGGGGAGCGATGGGGACCCAGTTAATTCATTAAGATAAGGGGAGAGAAATGAACACAGAGTCATAAAGCAGAAATGTTTCTTTGCAAAGGATGGAAGAAGGGGTGGAGCTGCCGGGACAGGGCCTTGGACCACGCTCAAGGCAGGAGCAGAAGATGGGTTATGGCAGAGGCAGGTAAGCAAGAATGGGTTAAATTCTGGGCTTCTCTGCTCCATTCATTCAAAACAGATCCAAAGGCTCTCTGGCCTCGGCATCTGGAATAAGGCCATCGTAGCTGGAGTCTGGAGGTGAGTGGCACGAACGAAGGGGGTGGCTGAGACAACACAGCCTGGCCAGTTGGGAGAGGCCCATCTTTTCCCCAAGAACCAAAATGGAATGTCAGGCCCCACACTCCTTTGGGAAGGTGTCCTTGGCTGCAGGAAGCTCTGCCTGCTCTGCAGCGCAGTGTGGTCTAGTGCCCTCATGGATGTGGGAAGGGGCTATAGCCCTACTGCTCAGAACAGTGGGGGAATAGGTTTGCACTCTCTCCAGTCACCAGTGAGTCTACTCCGCTAAGAGCTCCCAGGAACCTCTGCATGGCTTCTTCTGCCTCAGCTCTCACCCTCGGCTCTGCAGCCTGTGCCCTGCTGGGCCTAAGGGGCACACCAGGTTCCCAAACAGCACCGCTTGTCTCCTACACAACGCTGGCTTGGCTTTTGCATCTGCTTTTAAATGAAAGCTGCTGACTTCAAGAATGCTGGTGCCTGGAGCTTGTAGCAGGGTGACCAAGGGTCCTATTCTTCCAGGACTGTCCAGGCCTCCCAAGAATCCTTTGTCCTGGGAAGTCAGATGGCTGGTGACTCTAGCTAGGAGCCCAGTCAGGAGACAAAATGCTGTTGCTTCACAAGCACTGCTCACTCATTTCTAGTCACGAAGTCACATTCCACATCGGTGCCGACTACCCAGACTTCCACTGGCAGGACACAGAGCTCAGGAGGGCCAAGGCTTCCTCCTGGGCCTGTTCTTACTGAAGTGGAGGTGGTAGGCATGGAATGCCGGCACTGGAAGCCAAAACCCTCCACCCAGTGTGGCCCCTGGGAGAGATTGAACAGCAGGGCCTATTCTAAGACCCCTCGGTATCAACACATGCAGAGTTGGCCAAGAGGGGCAGCTACAGTAATCCCACTGTTGCTCAGACATCTCTTCCTGAGCAGACATGAGATTGCCATCTCATCCCAGCACCTCCCCAGCGCCCTGGAGGATAGCTGCCATGTGACCAGCACAGGTAGTGAAATCCAGGGCAAGTAAGAGACATCTCACCAGTGGGAGGCACTGACATGCGAGGGAGCTAGCCAGCAGGAATACAAGCACTGACCTCGATTGCACAAATGGAAAATCTGAGCCAGTCACCAGGAGGGGCAGGAAGAATTCTGAAATCTGCCGTCAGATTTCTAGCACCCACCTAGGAGGGCCCTGAGCTCATGGGCCACCAGATGTCAACTCAACAAACCTTGCCCCCAGCCAGACTGCAGTGTGGAGCAGGCACATGGGGCAGGTAGCCTTCTAGGCCTTGTACACTACAGGTTCAATTATAATTCCTTTGTAAAGTGTAACAGCAAAAACTACTCAGGGGGTAGGGAAGGAGGGTCAACCAGGTGCCAGTGAGGCAGGAAGCTGGGCCTGAGGGACTCAGTAAGAACACACAACTGGGGGAAGGGGTTCCGAATGACCGTGGGGATGCTCCATTGGTATAGGCAGGCCCTTGGTTCTTTCACTTGAGATGTCAGAGGTCTGCCTCAGAGGTGCTGATGAGCATGAACACAGGGTCTCTAGAATTGTTACGTGAAGGCTGCTCCTTCTGCCTGCCCTGAAGCAAGCTACAGGCCTGGAGGACTACAGCTGAGAAATGGGAGCCTAGAAACGCAGGTGGCCTGACGGGTTCCCACCTGACTACCAGGCTCTACTTTCAGCAGTGTGACTGGGACAAGATATATGAAGGACCTCAGGTCCTCACAAGCAGGCAGCAGCACCTGCGAGGCTGTGAGACTGGTTATGAGACCCCTGGACAGCACCCATGCACTCGAGTTGTTTTTGAAATCTCAAGGCACATTAAGAAACAACTGTGAGAACCTAAAAATGGTGTCAGCAAGGTACTACCATGACCCATCTGGCTGCAGCCAGTTTATAAGTCTCATGGACCCAAGGCTACTTACTAGCTACAGGGTCCTATGACTGTGGTCACAAAGACCCAACAAACACCCAGTCCTTGAAAGAAAGCTTGCCAACCCCAGATCTAACCGAACAGCCTCCATGGTCCACAGTTGTTTCTGGCCTTAGGCCAGGCCTCTATTGGTCCCATTTACCCTAAGAAACACTGTAGACTGCTCCTCCATTTTGCTTCTGGTACCTTTCCTTTTTCTGGAGTAAAAGGCTATTCTGTTTAGACTTAACAGCAGTGGTATCACAGAACATAAAGGATCAACACAGCACCTTACAGTTTCTCAGAAACCAAAGAATAAGCAGATGCAAGCAAGGCTAAGAGTCAGGCATTTTCTAGGCAGAGGCCTGGCCTTGCCATGTCCCATGACACAGAAACTCAGGTTAACAAGTTAGAGGTATCTTGAGAACCAACTATGAAGATTGCAAAAGGTTCAGAGCATCAGCAGCAGACGGGAGTACACACTCTGACCAGTGACCACTGGGAGTTGCACCAGCACTACCTTTGCCTTCTGAGCACACTTGCAGTTTCTGTTGGTTGGACACAAAATGCTTGGGACCATTTCTAGGGCCATCATAGACACGGAGGGCAGCAGTCTATCACTGGCTTCCTGACTAGCAGCAGGACCAGGCACCTGGCAGGGGCTGAGTCTCTGGACCTCATAGAATAAAGCCACGAAGGTGTTCAGCACCAACCAAAATGTTTGAGAAAGTTGCCTGGGGCAGAGTCTAAGGCTACCCCAATAAGAGGGCATGGGAACTTTTCAGTCTGGTGAGCAAATCTGCCCTACTAGGAGGTTTTGATGGGACACCCTGTGTCTTAGTTGGTTCTAGTTTGATTTCTGTTGCTGTGAGTGATAAAACACTGCGTTTATCTGGCTTAAAGGTTACAGACCATCATCAAGGGAAACTAAGGTCAGAACACAAGATAGCAACCTGAAGGCAGGAACTGAATCAGACCACTGAGGTTGCCATTTACTGGCTTTTAAAAAAACTTTTTAAAATTTTATGTGTATGAGTGTTTCGCCTGCATGTATATAAGTGCATCTGGTCATGCACAGCCATCAGAGGTCAGAAGAGGGCATCAGATGTCCTTGAACTGTAGTTAAGGATGGTTGCTAGTCACCATGTGGGTGCTGGGAATTGAACCCCACTCCTCTGCAATAACAGCCAGTGCTCTTAATGGCTGAGCCATCTCTCCAGCCTCTCAGCTACTTTTCTTATACAGCTCAGGTCTACCTGCCCCGAGATAGTACCACCCACAGTAGGCTGGGCCCTCCTTTATAATTAGCAGTCAGGATAATGCCTCACAGATGTGTTCACAGGCCAAGCAGATGTAGGAAATTCCTCAATTGAGATTCCCTCCCACGTATGTGTAGGATTACTCCTGCCGTAATAGATCATGTGGCCCATGAAGCCTCAAATGCCGCTCAACCTTTTACATGAAGTTTGTGAACCTCTTCCTGAGAAGACAGCAGAAGCACAGCTTGAACCACGTCACAAGTCCCTGTATGCAGGAACTCTGACATGCATCCAGAAGCACCATTTGAGAGTCAGGGCCCAGTGCATTCTGAAGACAAGGCTCCTTTCATTTGAGATGCCCCTCAAACACGTCTCGACGTCTGGAATGGGAGACTGGACTTGCAGTTCCCTCATCTGCTCTTGTCATACTTTGCACCGTAGCTGCCAACTGCTGCATCCTGCCATAAGTTTCTCAGAGGGCAGAAACTAGATCTCTCTGACCCTCTACTAAAGCCAGGACTAAACAGCGTCGGCAAATGAATAGCAGACATCTGTTGTGGGTAAAACAAGCAGTTTCACTGCTGACATTTCCACTGGGAGAGGTGACTTCGGGGCATAGCATGACGCCTCCCCTGAGAAGTGCCCAAGCTAACATGGGGCATCAAAGATGAGATTCAAGGATGCCATCCATTAGCTGTGACAGCCCAACTTTGGCAGAAAGGCCACTCCACAACCAGGAACTTCCCACAGGAATTCTCTAGGCTCTTTTCCCAGTCCTGAGGAGGGGGTGCACAGAGGCCACGTCATAGAAAGATGACTGGTGAGAAGGTGGTGCACTGTGTCATGAAATGCCCACAGGTCAGAAGAGGATCTCCTGGAACTGGAGTTACAAACAGTGGTTAGCTGTTATGAGGATGCTGAGAATCAAACCTGAGTCCTCTGCAAGAGCAGCTAGTGGTCTTAACCATTGGGCCATCTCTCCAGTTCCAGAAGGAAGGTGGTATTCCTGAAGGTTCAGTTTCTTAGGGTGCAGATCAGACTAAGGACCTGTGGTTCCTAACAGTCCTCTTTTCCAACTAGCCTCTAGCATAGAGAATGGCTTATGGACCTTGGCTGGAATGGAGACATTCTGAACTCACAACTCAGTGGAGAAAAGAATGGGAGTGCATGAAGCCTATTCTGAATCCCTCCAATGAAGGAGTCCTGTACACATGACCTCAGGTGGAAGGGATAGACTCCACAGAGCCTGGGATTTGGCCCTGGGACATTTCAAGAACATGCGCAACTTCCACTTACACCTTCAGAGATGGCTCTGAAGGAAGCTACAGCTGCTCAGAGCTTCCAAAAGTATCTCAGCAGGGTCCTCAGGAGAAAGCCTGACAGCAAGACATGGAACCTGGTCTCCAGTGCTCTCCCCGTCCTCTCTAACCACACCAAATTCCATCTCTAAAACCACCAGTGGGCATAACTTGCAAACTGAACTGACCATTGAACATCACCTCCTACCTTCTGAGTGTTGTCAGACTTGATGGCTGAAAGGCAAAGGCCAGAGGGTTCTCCATTCAGATCGAGTCCATCCAAGGAGTTGCATATTGTGCCCTTTGTAACAGGATCTGAGAGGAAGAGAGCATGTTGAATGCTAGTGTCACTTACTTGCTGAAACTTGGTCTGTTGAACAGGCTAGGACTGGGGCACTTTACCCCAACAGGCTGACTGGATAGGAGTCGGGACTGAGAACAGCAAGGCTGCCATCTATAAGAAGGTATAATGCCCCACCTGACAGGTAACCTTACAGACAGGCCTGTTAGCTCCGGAGCAGAAACCAGGGCTGAGAGGTCCTGGGCCTCTTTGGGTCACAGTTGCTGAGGCCTGCTCTGACTTTAGCTTCCTGGTCTGCACAGTGACTGTGTGGCATCTGATCTTCAATGACCGTCACACAAACTTGTAATGTGCCCATTCTACATCTGTCTCCCATACTAAGATTATACCTGCCCTTATTGTCTTGGAATCTCTGTTGGAAGCCAGACCGCTGTACACAAACTTAGGTCTCTCAATGCATGAGACACTCTCACCACACATGCAAACACCACATTTGAAACAGAACACCCAGAAATGAACCCCAGACACCCTGGTGTTCCACCGCATATTAACCTGCTTAGAGAGCAGCCTCCTTGCCCAACCCTGAGGGGCTCTAGAAAGCAGGTGACAACACAGGAGGAGGCTTCTTGAGGAAGAGACAACAGAAATGACTGAGGCCTGAAGGAGGAGAGCACAATCAGCCCACTCCAAGTTGATATCCTCAGACAATGAGACATGAGGGCAGAGTCCTGAAAGCCACAGGCTTTCTGCATTTTCTCCTTCCAAAATAAGGGCAGGAAATTATTTAAGGAATCAAATGGAACAATTCAGCACAGCATAGGTACATCTCAAAATTAAACTGCCAACCAGGTGTGGTGGCACATGCTTTTAGTTCCAGTACTCAGGCGGCAGAGGCAGGCAGATCTCTGTGAGACTGAAGTCAGCCTGCCCTACACGTAGTGAGTTCCAGCCCAGGAAGGGATGCAGGGAGAACCTGTCTCAAAAAGACAAAAATAAAATAAAACAAACCATCTCACATAAGAAAGAACTTTCTGGTCTTCCTCTCAAAGCGGAACTCCTGAAAAATCAACAAGTTCTTGAAAGGCTATAGATAAAGTGGTCTGCAGTGTTCCAAACCAGATATGACATCAGGGAAACAAGCACACAAGCAGCATTTTGTGATCAAATTTATTTTTGTTTTAATTTCATTTACTTTGTTTTACTGTAATTTACACAAGAGACTGCCAAGTAAAGTAGGTATTTTACATTCATCACACACCCCCTCAAATCTCCACAGTTGTTAGAAAAACATGTTAGAGTCTATGTGCGGGCTGTTTCCTTGTGTGCCCAGCTCCCAAGGAGACTAGATGCCCATGAGTTAGGTTCACGGGGGAGAGGCCAGGCTCTCCAGCGCCCACAGTTAATGATAACCTTCCCATAAACACTGTGACTAAACCCATGTCCCAACAGTGCCCAGAGAGTAAACATCAACCTTTGTCCTGAGGACACAGAGGACATGGGGGACCTGGTGTTGGAACATAGTAAGAATCCAACACCACTGTCTGATTCTCTGTCACTGCTCCAGTGGGACAGAGAACACGAGGAAGAGGATGAGGAGGGCAGACCATCAACAAATGGAGTAAGGGTGTGCGTTGGCTGAGAGGGACAGAGATTAGAGGGGCTTCAGCAGTATGAGTCTAGTTATACTTCCAGGACTACAGGAGGAGAACAGTGGACAGAGAAAGTAGATGAAAATTTTTATCTAGACACTGTGCCTTCCTTCCTTAAAAAAGAAAAAAGAAAAGAAGGCGGCAGCACCTTCTGATTGCATCCATTATGCCCACGCCTGAAGTCGGAGCGTCCTTGCTGGGCCTTGGAACTGTTTGGCCAGCTTGTGCCACATTTAAATCATTCCTACCTCACACTCAGCCTCTCCCCCTGGCATGGACTGCACAGGCAAAGAGCAAAAGGTCATCACTACCCCATGAGCTGAGAGGAATACAGACCATCTGCATAGTTTCCACACTGTAATTCCAGCAAAGTCATTCCAGAAACAGAACTCCACAGGAGGGCTGTGCACAGTCTGCAACACCATCACCATCAATTTCTTTATCAACTTGTTTAAAACTGTCTAGTGTTTAATATAAATCACAAACCGTCATCACTGTTTTTGTTAGGTTTGATATAGAAAAATACTTGGAATTTTAAATACAAAAATCCAATAAAAAGTGGAAATTTCTCTAAAAAGGATTTTCCCACTCCCTCAGGGCAAACTAGTAAAAAGAGGCTAGTAATTTTACTCCTTACTTGATACTGTCAAATTTGGCTAGGAGATAGTGACCATCAGAAATAAATAGTTATAAATACATCCAAAGTTTATATTCAAGATTCACTGGAATAGCAAAAAAAATTGTAAAAATCTTTCTGTAGAGCCTGTTGCTTATGGGACGAAAATAAGTGTTTGGAGATGACTTAAAAAAAAAACAAACAAACAGAAATACCCAAAGGCTACACATATTGGTCCACACCTGACATTTATGAAGCATACCAGCCAGCATCACATCGCAGTTATCTGTCCATCAATGGCATCATGCTGATAATTATTAAACTCTGTTCCAGGTATACATATTGAAAATATTTTCTTTTGCATTCTTGCTGAAGATAGGTACAGTACTTGGGAGAGATTGTCCTAATCCCTCAGTATGTTTGTATTTACATATATATATACACCTGCAGCTCTACCTGCCTTCTACATATAGCTATAGACACACATACAGCTGGGGAACCTGTGTATGTGTGTGCATCATCTTAGGCACACGCTGGAAACATCAACACTGCAAGAAGCTGGTCACTTCTTCACTCGTCACTGGCTGCACTTGTTCCCCTCACTTGACCTTGGTTCCGTAGCTGTAAGGAAGTGAAGAGCACACAGTGGGTTAGCACAGAAGACAGGGCTCTCAGCACCCGCTCCAGAGAAAATACGTGACATGGCAGAACTTTTGGCAGAAAATGGTCCCCAAACTACTGCATCTTAAACCCTTCCTCTGTCTAAAAAGATTCTGGCCATGATAATGGTGAAACAAATTAAAAGCAGAAACAAATCATAGAAAGTTAGTACTTAATGAAAGTAACAATAACTGAAAAATATTTTTATAAGATGAAAACTGAATTTAAAGAGTTTTGGGAAAAATCTTAAAGACTTGCAATGGCTGCTCTTATTTCTTAAAAATATTTTATTATTTTTATTTTATATGTATGGGTATATTGCCTGCATGTATGTAAGCCCACGTCATGCAGTGACCACGGAGGTCAGAAGTGGGCATCGGATCTCCGGGAAACTGGAGTTACAGATGGTTGTTATCTGCCATGTGGGAGCTGGGAATCAAACCTGGGTCCTCTGCAAGAGTAGTGAGTGCTTCCAACCACTGAGCCATCTCTCTAGCCCTACAACGGCTGCTTTTCAGAACTAACACTTGATGTGCAGTCAGTGTGGGGCAGAAGAGGGGGTGTGGGAGCAACAGAGCAACTCGGTGCAGGTATGGACATAGGTCCTCATTCTCACACTAAATGGACATGTGGCTCGGCATCTGCACACAAAAACAGGGCACACATAGTTCTGTTTATTCTCTGTCTCAGTCTATGGTGTGGACTTGGATGCCCTCTTTCCCCACTGGGGAAATCTAAGCTCATGAGCTGTGGTGGTGAAGTAACACCACAGAAATGTTTTATGCTACACACTGAAACCAAAATAAGGTTATAGAGTAAAGGTAAATGCAAAGGTGACTAGCAGAGTAAAATGCTTCACCTACAGTGAACACTGAGGCTGGTCTGGTGTCAGAGGAGAGGGTGTGAGGGATCTCTGATTTCCTCAGGAATCACACACAGGTCTACTGAGAAACAGGTCAACTAACTGGCTGCCCATCAAAACATCAATGGGACTACCCCGAGTCAGGGCTGCTACAGTCAACCAGGCCACAGTTACAATGGTTGGAGTAAAATTCACATGCTCACCATTTCTAAAACAGAATCAAACTTAACACTGGTAAGAGCATCCTGGCTCAGCAGTTAAGTCCCCATCACCAACAGGCCCAGGTTTATAAACATTTTTTTCAACCCAGGTCTTCACTTACACAGTTTGATAATGTCTCTGACCTACAGGGGGACTCATCTAGGCATCAGCAGCCGACGTGCCTCGGACGGAACCCTTCTTACGCATCTAAATGTAAAATAAAACCATGAGCTGCTAAAATTGTTCTAAGTAGGGTTAGTAAGCAAGGGGAAGAAAAAGATCCAGAAATAATTATACAGACTGCCTGCTTCCGATATATACATGTGATAGATAGAGCATGATAGAATGATATTCTGAGCCTATCAACTGCTCCTGCCTTCAAAAGACTTGCAGGGGCTTTCCCTGAACAACATGGAAAATACAATGTATGTTTGCATCTAAATGACCCCCTCAGAGAGCAAATTACTAAGGGTACAATAGGAAAGGGAAATATGAGTATACTGTGGGAAAACACAAGGGCCTAGCCCACACTTTCGCTGTCTCTAGACCGTGAAGTCATGGAGGTGTGCCATCTCAACTGCTTTGTGGAGCTGCTACTCTGTGTTTTCAAGTTTACTGAAAGGAGAGAATGAAAGCAACAAACAGAGGTTACGTGTGAAAGTACAGGCATTCACAACGGCATACAGACAAAAAGACGACAGAAGAGAACACCAGAAACTGACAAACAGTAAATAAATGTAATCAATAAATTTCTAATATTCCCTCCGCCACCCCGCCCCTGAAGAGTCTGGTGAGGACACCAGGAATGACACCTGCCCAAAGTCCTCTCCACCATCCAGCTAACCCCCGAGATTCCTGCAGATTACAGCTGAGGATGGGGTGTGCGTGTGTGCCCTGTTATGCTCAACCCAAGTGCTGGGCATTTTCTTCAAGGCAAAAACCATTGTGGAAAGCAAACCAACTCTTAGAATATTTGCACATTAAGAATATTACAATGTATGAAATTCTTTGATCAGGTGTTCCCAAACAGGCACGATGTCGCCTATGCACTGATGATGCTCAACTGTCAGCAGCAGACGCCACTCCTGTGGCCTCAAGGAGTCAGTGCAAGACCTGTCTTAAAACACTTGAAATATTTAAAGATCAAACTACCACATATCACTCTCATAAAGTTCTAGAAAGCTCATGGGGGATTCAGTCTGAGCCCTGAGCAGGTTTTCCAATTCCACTTCTAATGGAAGGTCACAAGGGTGACCCTCTGATGCACTACCAATGGTGGCAACAGAAGCCAGCACCTCTACTTGGCTCCCACATCACCAGCCTGAGACTTCCATGGGAGCAAGAGTGTGGACAAGAGATCTCAGCCACATTCTGTCCAAGAGATCGGGGTATTCACCAGCAGGCTGCCACTACCTCTTCCACATTATGACAGTTCGCCATGAAAGCCAGTACCAAAAGAGCTCCTTCCCAAGGGGTGGAACTAACACAACTTTGCTTTCTGTGATCCCTTAGCACTGGATGGAGAGGCCGAACTGCAGTTTGAGCAGCTGCCTGGAAGGGCAGAGCAGGCAGGCGTTTCTGGAGCTTGGAGCACAGGAGGGGACTAGGCGAGGTGGAGGGAAGAAATCCACGCTGGGTGAATTGGTGCCAGGGCCACTTAGAGGCAGAAGAACCTAACTGCTGAGGGGACAAGCCCCGTGGCTGAGAGGCAAGGAAAGGAAGGCTGGACAGCCTGCCCAAGCACCTGCGGCCAAGAACAAAGGGAAGAGAAAGTCTTCCACGTCCACCAGTCCACATCCTGTTCCAAAGACTCAGAACTCAGAGTCCTAGCTTTAGTGGGAGAAAATCCGGCCTGAAAACCAAATACCAACTTACGATGTTGTCTCTACGGGAAAGCATGTTCCAAGTTTCAATCAACCTAAAATATTTTGGAGCAAAATCCATTCATAAGTTGGAATCTGTCTATAGTTTACTTTATATGTAAGATAAAGTTAAAACACTGTACTGCCTTATAAAGAAAATATGCCTCAGTCCTCTCCAAAGGTTTGTATAAAGCTAATTAGAAGCAGGCCTGCTTTAATCACCCAAAATAAATAACTTCAGATGCAGATTCCATGTAGCAGAGCACTGATTCCTTCTGTACCAAAGAGCCTGATTTCCTATCACTCTCCATGATTCCATGGGGCTCCCACCTCACACAGGCCATCAGTCATCCATACCTAGAGTTTGCAGAGCCAGCTGGGTCTGCTGGCAGGATTCATGGTGACTGCATGGAAGCCCTGAGAGCCTTGGACATTCCTTGTGTTCATTTCCCTATAGAGTCCCACTGCCAACTGCACACAAGCATGGCCCAGGGCAAAACCCAAACCAGACCCATGCAGGAAGAAGCCAGGAAAGATGGCCTGGGGAGAAAGGAGATACCCACTGGCTGTGGGGAGGAGCTAGGGCAAGCTTAGCCATGAAACCACACTCCAATCTCCTGCCAAGGATCACTTGAATCTGCCTATAGTCAACTAAGTAATAAGGGCTCACTGCTAGGCAAGAGGAGGCAGCGCACTGCCAGGGTCAGAGAGGACACACCAGCCTTGCCACACCTATGGAGGGAGCTGGGGCTGATTGTACTGTACAGCCTGCAGCAATGCACACTGAGCCAATGGCACCTAGAGATTTAAAGGAATTAAAAGCATTAAAAGGAATGAGCCAAGTACTGTCACAAAGAATGAACAAACACCTCAGGCCCAGTACAAACCCTCTGGGTGTTTTTCAAGAAACAAATCCTAGGTCAAGAGAGCTTCTGGAAAGGTGTACAACAACAACAAAAAAACTCTGAACATGTGAAGGGGCATTAGTGTCTAAAAAGCTCTATTCTGAAGAAGACAGTAGATTCAGCAATGGTTTCCAGCAACACTTCCCAATTCTAAGTCTATACTCATTAAGCATGTGCTCTGTAAGAAGGAAAATGAGAGAACTCCCACAGCAAGTCTTACTGTTTCTAGTTCTTTCTGAGTCTCATCTTCCATTCTCCTAATGTCCTCCATCGTCAGGTCAATCCACTTGTCAATCCAACAAAAGAGCTGGCGATGTAAGTTTGTAAATATCCGTTTTTCTTGCTTTTAAAACAAAGTAGCATAAGATAGCAAAAACGTTAATTAGTGACATATCAACTTTACCTGTCCCAAGGAGCCCATGAAACTTACATGTATTTAGTCTGAAAAGACTACTATACAAAGACGAATAGAAATCTTAATTTTACCCTATCAATGTTTTGTACAGAAAAGTGAAAAAGAAAACTCAATGAAGGACCAGTGAGATGGCTCAGTGGGTAAAGTCACCTGCTATCAAGTCTTACAACCTAAATTTAATCCCTGGGACCCACATAGTAAAGGAGAGAACTGACTCTGTAAGTTGTCTTCTAACTTCCACATACATGCTGTTGGGGCGCTCACACAAAATAAATACATGTAATTTTTAAAAATCCCTGTAAAATGGAACTTTTCCCTGGTAAAAGTACCGATGATTAGCAGAATTGAGCGCAGGTGGCATGCACATCTGACCTCCCCCCGCATGCTCCTGCTGGGACACTTAAGGTCACTTCTCAATAACAAGAGGCAAAGACCAACTAGGCTTTTTCTGCTACAAAAATCACACCCTGTGTCTTCACCTCTCGTACTTCTCAGGGCACCATGGGGTAAAAAATTGTGCTGCAGGAAACACTCTAGATGCTAAGAGACAAGACAAAAATTATCTATGCTTCACAATCCTGCTGTGTGTGCACACACAAACACATATATGAAAACCATGTAGAGAAGCAATGGTTTTAAGTGCTGAAAATTTTAAGTTGTTTTCAACTCTCTCAAGAAAAGAGAAGTATAAGGAACAGCATGTACTACTGGACAAGTTTCAAATTTTCAACTTTTTCCACGAACAGAAAGGACTTCATCAATTACATGTGTGACTTGTATTTATCCTAACTGGACTGTTAATCTAGTTACTATGATCCAAGTGGAAGAAAGTCAGTATCTACAGAGTGCTGACCATGGGCCAACTGCAAGCAGGCACAAGGACAATCAAAGGCCCCAGCATTTTGGGATCCTTTCTTTAAAAAAGAAATTTATAGTTTAAAAGTAAAAAAAGTTACAATGAAATGGTTGTAGTTGCAGGAATCAAAGGGGTTAAATAGGAATATTTATAATAATGAAAAAAAATTCATCTTACAGGAAGCAAAAATGCATGGAACTCCCACATTTCCTGTGTATTCATAATCCTGTGCATTTTAGTGTTCTGCGTAGTGCTGGGCAATGCCATACATAAACATTATTTCTACAGCTGTGATCTGATTCCCCCTCCCCGCTTCCAGATCTAACAGCCTATGTTATCTTCATCTTTTAAAAGTCAGTTAGGCTGGAGATCCTCAGATAACATCATTAGTTCACAGTTTATCTGTTTTCATCAAGGAGACCTCTACAGAAGACACTCTACATAGATGTGTGTCAGAGAGGGGCCAGAACACCAGGTCTCCAGGGGCACATACTAGTCATAAAAGGGGCTCTGTGCTCAAGTGCTAGAAAACCACCAGGAAAGCACACTGAACCAGACCACCACTGCATTTCCCTAAGGGAAGTCCTTGAAATCTCTTCTGCACCTGGCTTTAATTTTTCTAGGGATAAAAAAAGACAAAATGAATTGCATGGGGCCAGAAACTTCATTTCATAAGGAGAAAAAGTTGATCATAGGGTGTAGAGGCTTGAATGAGAAATATCCCTTATAGGCTCACATATCTGAATACAGGGCCAATTGGTGGCACTGTTTGGGAAAGTGTAGGAGATACAGTCTTGCTGAACAAAGCCTGCCAGTGGGGGCAGGCTCTGAGAGTGTATAGCTCTTCCCACTTCCAGTCCATCCTGGGCTTCATGTTTGTGGTTCAAAGCATGATCCCCTTCCTGCTTCTACCACCATCCCTCCCTCCCTCTACCCCTGCCAATAGGAACTCTCCTCCTATGAAACATGAAGCCAAAATAAGCTCTTCCCTCTATAGCTGCCTTGGTCATGGTATTTTATCACAGCAACAAAAAGTGACCAATCCACAGTCCCATTTCCCAGTAGCTATCTTAAGTCTCTACTTACAATAAAGTCCCACACTGGGATGGACTCACCTTCTGAATGAAGTTCTCTACTTTGCTTTGCAGCCCCCACCACTTGAACTTGATGGTCACCAGCTTATAGGCGCACATCTTAGGACAGTCAGGGGTGTTTGCCAGCTCCTTCTAGATGAGGAAAGCAAAAATAAAAAGAAACTGGGGTTAAATGTTTTGATTGAAACTGACAGCAGTATAATAACGGCACAAACATACATAAGGAAAATCACTCTCCTATGTTTTTAATTCAGACACTTGGAAATTTGCAGTCATTGAAAGAAAGAGCAGCATTCCCCTGTGCAAACTATCCACAGACCATATTTCTTTTCAGCTCCATGGTTTCGGGGGTGCATTACTCTACCCCAGCTGACACTGAGTACCTATTCTAGTTATGGCTTCTCAACAGCAAGTCTTTAATATTCTAAGTGCCATTATTCCACTCCTACTATGGATCTGACAAGGAAGTTTCACTTCTATCCACAAGTATCTACAAGTGAAGAAGCACCATGGGTGACAGCAGCAGGCCCCAGTCAGTGCTGGAGCAAACGTGATCTGCAGTTACAAGCTCTAGGAGGCACACCCTATACAGCTAGCTTCAGTTTCCATAAGGATCACACACCATGAGAGTGGTGTCAAGGAATCAAGTCCTGTTCAACTTAATGGGAAAATGTTAGAAGACAAGGTGTAAGACCACCTGCATCAAGGAGACTTTAGAGAAAGCACTTAAGGTGTACAGCTCACTTATCAGGGACAACAGCAATTGTTCAGTGGCACCTCAGGTCTCACCCAAGCCATGTCAGAGTGTAAAAATATACTCTGAATTTTTAGGTTTAGTCAAAACAATTTAACATGGTGCTGGAAGAAGGGACAGAGGAAGAAAGGGGGAGCAACTACAGCAAAGTATAAACTGAAGGGCATACACAGGAGACTGTAACAGTCTACACTGACTCACACGAGACAGGGAGACTCATGATGGGAGTCTACACAGGGATGGGCCTACCGCTCAAGAGTGTAGTCTAGTGTAGAAGGCCCTTATTAGTGTGATAGCAAATGTGGCCTATAAGCATGACTTGGGAAAAGGGCAAGCCCCAGTTGGCAGCTTTATTATTCCATGCCAGCTCCACCAGCTGAAGTGCTAGATTTCCAGCAGCCACATAGCAGCTAACAACCGTCTGTAACTCGACTTCCAGGAGAATCCAACGCCCTCTTTTGACCTCTGAGGGCATTGCAAGACACAGGTATCTTTTTTAATGTATTCATCATAAGGGGAAAACCTCTAAAACAACTAACTCTTAAAATACTTTGGTCCTCAGCCACATATTTTAGGACGAAGGCTCACTTTTCTTAGTATTATTTCAAATTATCCTTACAAAATTCTTTGACCACAACAATCTAAATATTTTTTAATTCTTTTTTTTATGTTTAATAAAGCTAAAGAGAATCAAGGTAAAAGTTCAGTTAAGAGTTCTAATTGGTGACTTTAGCCCAGTCCATATTTAATTTTTCCTAAAATAACCAAAAAGAATATGATGCAAAGTAGAGTACAAACATCTTCTAGTCATCAGAAGTGTTCCTGAAAGAGATGTACAATTTGCACTGGCAAGACTCAGGTGGTCAAGCGTCTGCCACTAAGTCTGACAACCTGAGTTCAATCCCTGGGCTCCACACAACAGACAGAGAAAATCAACTCTGCAAGTTGTCTACTGACCCTCCACACACACACAAATACGTCAATAAAAAAAAAAAATTTTTTAAAGAAATGTAAACAGCTATATACTGGGACCCTGGGAAAACCAAAACCAAAACCAAAGGAAATAAAGCAAAAAAATAACAAGAAATGTGTAATCTTTAAAAATGAGGAAGTCAGAGCAGGGCATGGTGGCACACACCTTTAATTCCAACACTTGGGAGGCAGAAACAGAAAGATCTCTGTGAGACAGAGACCTGTCTGGTCTATATAGTGAGTTCCAGGCTAGCTGGGGCTATAGGGAGATCCTGTCTCAAAATAAACAAACAAAAAATAAACAAACTTAAAAAGAAAAAATTGTCACAAGAACCCAAAGAAGTCCCAGCCTGCATGTCAGACCCCAGCAGCTCACAGCTGAGGTGAGGCAAAGCTTCTTTGTTGACTCTGAACAATACAAATGAGGTCTGATTCTTTCCCCTTCACTTTTAAAAACAAACTCCTCTCAAAACAACCAAAAACCGGGGTGGGGAGAACCCCAAACACAGCCCAAAGCTGAATTAGGGTCTTTCACACACTGCTCAGTCCTGTCCAAACCAAAGATTTTCTCATCTAAGGCAAGGCCAATTCTCCTAATCCACAAAAACCAAATATGTTCTGCTGTTACGTTTTGTGTAGACTGGAGTATTAAAGTTTAAAATAAACTTTTAAAGGAAGGGGAACATTGACTGGTTAACAAAATAGCAACCAGAAGTTCTGTAAGATGAGAGCACCGGGCTAACAAAAGAATCAAAATTATAGTATTTTTCCTACATAATTTAAATTTCATCCATAATGTAGCAAGCACTAGTTAGTTGTGAGATGTTTCCAAAAATGTATAAGTAGTTTGTATATTCACTGAATTCCTTACATTTCATGTTACTAACTATAAATGAAGCCTCGGAACTCTAATCATGTTTTCAATTAAACAGTGCGTATTAGGTTACTCAGCGGCATGTGGCTGAGGCCTTGGGGGGAGTAACGTACACTGCAGCCACACATCATGACTGAGCAAACAGCGTGTGTAGCTATAATGGTGGGCAATCAGGCCATGTTAAACTCAAGAACTACTTTCTTAAACCTGCAACAAACAAATACATACAAATGTGAAGGAAAATTAAAAGGACCCAAGGGCATCTCCTAAAAACCCAGTCCTCAACCTCGCCAGGGTGTGAGGGACTTGTGCCATCGTGAGGCACACACACAGCGCATACTGTTTAAGCAGAGTTACTGCTCTGCGGAGGCATTCAGTTTTCTGTGCGGCTCACACTTCTTTCACATTTTAGTTTTTCAGTGTCAGGCAATCTGAATGCTCAGTTTTAGCAGCTGAATTTGTGGTGTTAGGTTTCCAACCCAGATCTCACTAAGGGAGTTAAAAATAAATGTGCCGCTAGGGCTGCCGCCAGCATGTGCATCACCAAGTGTCAACACAAGATCACAGAGGATATGCCAAGCATGTGTAATAGAATTTCAAGAAAAACCCATTCGCCAACTCACAGAGTCCTCGCGCTCTGCTTCCTTGAGACGGCTGCTTATTCCGTCGGCCTTTTGGATGGATGTAGGTTGGTTGCTGTATTTCTATACGTCCATATCAAGCTCAACATGTAACTGATTCTCATTTGGTTTTGACAGTAAACTTGACTCCAGTATATCTTTACTAAATGTCCACTGTGAGCACACCTATGCCAGGTATTGCCACATGCCACTATGAGAGCAACACAGAACCGTACAGAGAGAAAGCAGAAGGCCAACCCAATATGAGGCACCTACTGGCCTGGGGAAGGGCATCCATGAACCTCCTATGGTGCTAGATTCATGGCAGGAGAGCCCTATCTGCGAAAAAGTTCAAAAGGTTGAACTAATCACAGTCATTTCCTAAAAACGGGCAAAATGAAGTCAAGCAAGAAGGCACCACCTATGACAGGATCAACAGTCATATTGCCTGTGTTCCTCATACTAACCTGGTGCTGTTCACAACCCTCCCAATCAAGACTTGCTATGCTTCCTGCCTGTTCTCACTCACTGCACTCAGGAGCAATGGCACAATGTGCAGCTACAAGTCCTCATGAGAAGAACCCAAGAAGCTGCCCTGCAAGATACCTGCTCTGCCAAATCACTTCTCAAACCAAGCAAAACACTGCATTTGAGGCCTGAGTCCTTCAGGTGCCAGAAGCAGACGCATTCTGAAGCCAAGCCAAGGAGAAAACTAGCTATGTGGCCTGGGGCGCCATGAAGAACTCGACACACCTGTTCTAATGTCTTTGTGGAAGTCAATAAAATGAATACATACTACGTACAAAATGCATATTTAAGAACTTCAATGAAATACAGTCCTACCAAATCAAGTACTCCTCCCAGCAAAGTCAGCCATGTCTGTGGGCTTCTTTATTGTACAGAATCCTGAATGAGGCCTAGAAACTAGTTCTTCAAGGACCTCCATGTCACGATGGGGTTTCAAACAGAAGGTGACAAAGAGGGAGCATGTTTTCACATCCTTCCTGGGTGTCTAGACATGTCAAGATCAGGAACTGACAGGACTCCAGATTTCCATCAGGGCAGCTGTGAAAAGGGCCCTGTCATGAGCCAGTGGAGGAGCCTGCCAGTCTCTACCCCAAAAAAAAGATAGATTCTACAAGGACTTCAGCTTCTCCCTCACTGCCCACTCCCACTGTTCCATCCCCAACAACAAGCAAGACTACAGTCATGTTTTGACACATGTGCGGCAGAAAGAAAAATAAATCAGGAGGGCATGGCAGGAAACAAACTGGTGCCTCTGTAGTCCACAGGAGCCCTCACCTAGAAGACTCAGAATGGACAGTAGGCTATTCTAGAAAGAGTCCCAGGGGTAACTGAATGGGTACACAGCATGAAGAGTCTAAACCGAGCTCCAACTGCCAGAGCTTTCCCTCAGGTCAGAACTGACACGGAAGACAGTGTCTTTACAATTAGAACCAGCATGATTTCTGGGTCAGCTTCTTCACTTGACCCTATCTCCTTATACCCTAAGTTCTGAGCTCTTGGTGAGACTTTGGAGACAGGTCAAGTACTACAGAAGGTGCTTTGGCAGAGCCTCCTACAACAACCTTTAACAGAAGTTTAAACTCTTCAAGAGATCTCTGGCTTGAATGAAGAAAGATTTAAGGCCTTGCACTGGGTAAGAATGACACCCACAATCTTCAACGGTTAGGATGACAACTTCTCCCCTGATCAGAGGAGATAAACTAGAAGGCTATGAGGGACATAGGTATGAAATGTTTGGATAAGCCGTAAGAATTGATGGTCATGTTAGGGTCACAAGACACACACAGAGCTCCCCACAAACAAAACTTAAATCCACACATTCATACATATGCACACACATGCAGTGCTGCAGAGAAACAAAATACATCCCTCAGGAATTTTGTCTTGAAGCATAATTTAATCAGGTTATAAATTGCTCTAGGAGCATGCACAAAGTCGCTTTATCAAATGTGGAGTCCAGAGTAACAAAGAGTAACTCGTGCTCAAATCTCTAAATTTTCCTCTTCAGAGGAAGAAGAGCATACAACTAAGACCAGCACCTCCAGGGCTGCACTTTTTTGTTTTTTAAAGTAAAAACATGTATTACATCATAATGGTGGGAGGGATCCCATATTTGGGCACCAGGGGTGAGCTGCGTCAAAACAGTTGCTGGGGTGGAACTCTGCAGCAAAGTACTAGCTGCCCCATATGTCATGTCCTGGATCTGATCCCCAGCACAGCAAAAAACCCCACAAAATCTAGCAAACAGAGAGACCCTGAGGTTTTCCCTCAGCCTTGACTATGCTGTGGAATGTGGACTTGCACACAACAGCCTCTGCTGGAGCAGCAGGTAGGTGCCCACAGACCCACCAGCCAGCATACCAAGGCACACATTTGTGGGCATCCTCCTTGTCATGTCTACCACCTATTTGTTCCGTACCACGTCCTCACATTTTATAAGCACAGAACTCTCCAACTACTACCCTTTCTCAGCATACCCTCGGTATCACACACCAGTAAGGACAAATGATCTGGGATCAGGTCCACAGGTGTTCATTCCTGTGTGCTTGGCTACTGCCATGGTCTTACTTTTTATCTCCCTTTTGTAGCAGTGAATAGTGGCTTAACTTGTTATTCTTGATCACCCTAGAGTAATAGTAGCTCAGTTAGCCACTCACTTTGCAAGTGTAACTCTATCTATCCTCATTTCTATAAAGTGACGGAGCGATTATCAAACACGTGGGCAGGAGGCATCACTGTGGGTCAGCTTTCTCCAGGGCAGCACGGACTCACTGCTGGACCTGCTATGCCAGGCAGCATAGTGCATGCCAATACTCTCAGCACTGCTGGCACTAGAAGGCCATGGTACAGCTCAACTCAGAGGGGCTTCTAGAGGCTGCAACTATAAACTTGGAAAAGGGTGGGCACACTTCACAAATCTCATCCCTTAGGAATTAATTCTGATGATGTCCACAGAATTGTTCCTCATTGTAAATGACATTATTACTTTCTGAGTATTAATCACTACTCATGGTCATTATTGTGGGGAAACTTTACCCTGGGGACAAGCACAAATTATAAGACAATTATGATTACTTTCTTTTTTTGGGTTCAGGTCTCACTGGGTAGACCTGGCTGGAACTCACTATGTCTACCAGGATGGCCTTGAACTGCCTGCTTCTACCACTCGAGTGCTGAGATTAACGGTGTATGTCATATGAAACATATTCCTCCTTACTTTTAGGTAATGTGCAAGACAGTTTGCAAAACAGTGTGACCGTGCTGGGGATGTCTGTAATCCTCTTCCTCAACACCCATCACTGTAGTGCTTCCTAAAGCAGGTACCAGTCTCTGAACCAACAGCTTGGCTGCCAAGTAAATCTTGTGGGTGGAAAATCTGCTCTGGACACGTTTGGATTTTCATGCTCTTCCTCTTCTGTTAAACTAGCCAGAATACCCAGCCACCAACACCTGAAGTTTGGTTTAAAGACTTGTCATTTCATTTAGTGGACATCTTTCAAATACACCAAATTCTGTACAAGTCATTACTGCCTGGGCTTTGTTCTTCCTACTGCCATGAATGAAGTGAGGGTGTGCTCTTTATCTGAATATAAGCACTTGCCACAAAAACTGTTCTCTGGTGTCCTACACCTGCTTTCCAGAAAAGCAACTATCAAAAGGCCAAGAACAGAGTTGGGTGAAGGGAACCTGTTCAGATTTGACACAGACAAAACTTCCACTATAAACCTTCATTTAACCTGAATTTCTGTACTGCCTGGAGTCTCAGAAGAAAATGTTACAGTTTCAAGATTAAACCACTTGTCTCTTTAAGAGTTCTCAGCACAGTGCGATGCTGAGAGTGACAGGCTGGCTCTCTTTTGATACTGCAACTGGCCCTAAGTCCTTATCGCAAATAAAACTCTGTGCCATTTCTATTTTTCACTTAAACATCACCAGCTCTTCGAGACTCGGGACCTGTCAAGCGTTGTCTTGCCAAGATTCTGCCTGTCAGTAAGGTCGGCAGTCAGTACCTTCCAGTTGGGTCCCAGAGGGCCTCTCTTGGTCTTGACTGACTGGAATAACGCTGGGTCTTCATCAGCTTTGTAGTCCTGTAAAGGAAAACAAGAGTCAGTGGTATAGAAGAAAACCAGAGAACATTCTTTAACCTTGCCAGATGGCTCTTTGCAGCTACCAAAACCCTGACAGAAACTGATCAAGGTCCCTGTGCTCTCACACAATAGGAAAATGTGTTTACAAGATATTCTGTCTGCTGTTTGCTTCTCTTTGTTTTCCAAACCTTTATCTCAACTATGTAACCAGAAGTGAGTGTGAAAGTTCTGATTCTAACCCACCATGACTGGCTGTGAGCCACCTGTCTCCAGAACAATCTGGCAACATTCTTTGATGGTTCCAGGGTTCTGATAGTCATATAACCTACACTGAAGAATTAAACATGCTCAACTCACTACCAACAATGCCCACAGGCAGCAGCCATGGTCGGTAGCAGCTACTGGAGAATAACCACCACACTAAGAACAATTTGGAATCACTGCTCCTGCAGCCTTGGACATCTCCCTCTCTGGCTGAATCTGTGGGGTGCCACAGGGAATCGAGTACCCTCAGGAACAGGGGCTGCATTCCTGTCAGTCCCTCAGTGTCATGGGAGGTAGGGACTGGTGACCAAGGCACCACAGTAACAGCAAGCCAGATGGCCCTAGAATCTAGTTTTATCAATGGGTTTCATACAAATAAGTTGTTTCCCTTAATCCCCCTGCCTGACAAAATGGAGAAAACAAAATGAAACTCATTTTAACTTGTTTTTATAAAAGTTCCTGTACAGACACACATTCACGCGCGCACGCAGGCACATGCGCAGTAGCTACAGATAGAAATAAAAAAATACTTTGGGAGGACAAATAAGCAAGCAAACAAACAAAAACTGAACTAACAGTTGACACAGGTCCAAAGGGTCAATCTGAATCTTCAAAGAGCCTGCCTATTTCAGGCAGAATCACTGGGCCCAGGCTCTTCACAGCACTTGTGAAGGGCCCACAGACCATGGGAAGAATGCCCAGACCAGGCAGATAGGAAACCCTGGCTGAAAACACTGTTCTAGAGATAAGAGTGTTCAAGCACAAAACACACATTGAGCAGCACACTCTGCAAACTTTCTCATATCGAAGAAAACGTGTTGGGAAGCGGCCACTCTGAACTCCACAGTTAGGAAATACATACGGCATGCTAATAATCCCCAGGGAAAGTTATAAATAAATCACGTGGAAAAGAAAATATCTGAGGCTCAGGGAGAAAATCAAGCTTTAAAGAGCTATAATTGGTGAATATGTGACCCTGAGTAGAAGCCCCTCTAAAGGTTGCCTAAGAAACTAGAGAAAGAGCTAAAATTATTAAACAAGCAGACCTGGCTGGCACACCAGTCTTGATGCTCTGAAATATGCTATGTGATGTGGCAAGGGCATGAGGGCAGTCGGCATTATCTGGGAAGGACACATGGGGATGAGTTTGCAGGACGACCAGTCACTTTACCTGTCTGTGCATGCCAGCACTGAGTTCAATTACCATCAGTCAGGAAGAATCCATAAACTCCAAGTCAGACCTGCACCCTAAAAACCGACAGGGTCACTCAGACTAAGGAAAGATGCAACTGCACAGGTGGTCTCAGGACTTGACTTTAAAGGAGAAATAAACTACTCTGACATAAATAAAACCCACAAATTCAAAAACCATTCTCCTCTAACTCAGAGACTAGAATTAAAACCAAGACAAGCCTACTTTTCCTCAAACTAAAAATTACCTTATCAAACAATCATTTTTAGCAACGAAAAATCACCCTGAACAGGCACCACACAAAAGGCAGTACAGAGGATGATGAGGGCCAGGACACAGGGTTGGTTCCTAAAGGGTCATTCTAGTCAAAGAAAGGCAGACAAAACAAAACAAAGATGGTAACCAAAAACCCAGAGAGGCACAGATTAACTGCCAATAGAGAATGTAGAAAATATTTAGTCAGAATCAAAACTAGCCAAGGAAACGTACTTTTAAATAAATTAAAAATACTTAAAAGTAGAAAGATCTTATACAGTGTATTGTGTCTAAAGCATTTTAACGGTTAGATTCAATTGTCAGCCTAAGGCACAGAAGGCTGGTCATGGTGTTCCAGCTTACTCCACTTGAGAGGAAATCTCTTCCCTAGTCTCTCCTGGGCAGGGTATGACGCTGTACTGAGAACACCACTCATGTTTTTGTTTTGGTTTGGTTTGTACAAAACCTGAGCTGTGAGGGAACTGAACAATAAACATGTTTCTGCACCAGAAAGGCTGACAACTATAGGATGTACCATTATCTTACGTACCAGTAACAAGATACTCAGTGGATGATACATGTCAAGCATGGAGGCCAAATCCTGGCGCTGAGTTTACTAAAGTGTGAAGAAGGGGCAGGTTTTAGAACTGATAACAGGAGCCTGGAGTGTCTGTGAATTTTAAATCTGTCCACTACAAGAGAAAAAGTTAACTATATCCACAAAGAAAATATGCAAAATTACCTCTAGGGTTAAAGGAGTAAAATCAGTGCTATTAAATAAAGGCAGTCCAGAAACTAGAAACAACCAATTAGAAAGAATTTGGTCTACACTGTGACCGGCATCAATCATTCTCAGGTCAGAGTAAGTTAAGGGGTGACTTGTCCCAAGACTGTTCTCATAACATCAGCGGATGTGGCAATTTGGGGAAGGTTAGAATAGATGGACACCTTTCCTCCCTTCTACCCCAGGTCCATGCCAGGTCGAAAACTTCATACATTTCCAACACTCATTTGCAGTAGATTCAGTAACTAAAACTGAATACCTTGTCAAAAATTTTCCACTCTGGACCTAACTGACATACTATTCCAGAAAGCATATCTGCCAGCCTCTATCATCAGTGAAAAATGACCATGGACTGCTATTCTAAACTTTGGATTCACAGCACCATAGCATTTTGTAAAGAGGAAGCTCCTCCACCCATTTTATAGATGAGGATGCTATAGCATGGTGTGGAGTGGGCATGGCTCCCTGCCCTCAGACTTGAACCAAACTCTTTGGGTTTCTTCCCTGGCTCTTTTGGCTATACCACACAGGAGAGCAAAAGATGTCAGCAAGCCAGGGAGGCAAACATTTCAAAAACCAAGAAGCCACAGCACCAGGGATATATATCAAAGTGGGTCTTCCTGAGACACACACACAAGGATGCAGGAAACCAAAAGTCTTCCCTCTCTGCTTTTTCCTCTTAAATGCAAAGCAGCAAACATTAAAGAGATTATACTGAAAATGTAACACAACCCAATTATTAACAATAGCACTTTAACCCTGACAGGTGAGAATAATGCATCTTGTCAAAACCTACGAATTCTTGGGCTTTATGTTACTTTGAATACGTAAATGTTTAATCAGTTGAATTAAGTAGCATGATGTGAAAAGGCAGGAAGCAGCTGCAGTTTAACCACCTCAGTTTTGGATTTCTACAATAAACAATTTTTTGAACAGTGTCTTCTTGCTGTTTTATTGCTGGGTATCTGGTTTGGTCTCTGTATTTGAAAACTGGCCGATTTATATCCATATCACAATGAACAAATATATTCCTTCATGTATGACAGTTCCAGCATACAGAATGCAACCTCAGCTACCAATTATAGCTGCAAATGAGCAATAGTGTGGAATGAGACAGCCTGCTGGCTTTGTTAGTATTCTGTCTCCTCTGGTATCCCAGGGGAGAGGGGAGGCTCTGATGAAGAGAAGCCCTTGGCTTGGGGTTTATTGTGCTTGCCACCAGCTGCAGACTTCTCATCTCATTAGTTCTCTTAGAATACCGTGGGTGAAGACAGCTGTAGTCTACTTGAGTCTTCAGCTCCTGGGTATTCTGAAGGCTGAATTTGCTATGCACTTTCTGTAATCCTTGGGAAAAAAGAAAGCAAATTCACTAGGCCAAGGAAATGCATTTTAAAATAGGTTTCAAAATCATATTTAAAAGGAGAAAAGTCTTATTGGTAAGGTGCACTGTGCTTGTAATTTTTTATGATCCAATTTTAATTATCTGTACAATGCCCAGAGGCCTGGCCAGGATAAGGGCCTAGTAAAACCATCATTATCTAGTTAGGTGTACCATCCCTAGACACTACTTGCTCCTCCAACAGTAGTGCCTGAAGATCATAAAAACAATGGTATCAGCTTAAGATAGATTTGGGTACTGCTAATACAACTCTATTTAATTAAAAACTCTTGTTTAAGTAAAGATGAAGAACAAAATAAAATATAACAGGTTGAGTGGATTAGTGTGCCTCCTTGCTAGAGTCAGAGCAGTCATTAAACCTCACAGATACTGTTCCGTCCTGGAACAGGAGAGCCATGCTACCTCTCTGGTGTACATCTGTTACTAGCTGCAGTTCAACAGACTCACAACAGAAATCAGATTCATTTGAAGACAAAGAATATTAGTTTTATGAATCTTTGAGCATTGTGGCTGTCCCCCAAAATGCAAACACAAAATCTGTGCAGAGCCAACCTACATATGTCCTTGAGCCCAGATCTAACTCATGATTATGAATGGGGAAGGGCGTAGGCGGCGAGGGGCACACTGGTAGGAGTTTCTTGACAGCTTGTGGAAAATCAAGATGAGCTCCAGACACCAGAAACTGCTTAAAGAAACATGCCCGGGTTAGCACAGGTGAGGCTGAGCAGAAACCAAGGAAAAGATATCCAAAGTGCCAGCATTAGCAACTCCATTGACACCTGCTCACAAAGATCAGGCCCATCCCATACACCAACCCCCAGGGGCATTTTCACAGAACTGCCAAGAATGGAGAGGGCAGTTAGGATCTTGCAGCCTGTGATAAAATGCTTTCCTTCAGTGTAAGATGATTAATTAGGTATCTATTCAAATAGCTGAGAGACCAAGTGCTTAGTTTAAAATGCACAGGTACTGCAGGTCAACTTAGCAAAGCTTATTTCCTCCAATGGTAACCTGAAACCACCATCCAGAATGGGAGAAAAAGCTCACTTAAACATCAAGACAAATATGAAACTTAAGATCCATCAGCAATGCCCTGCCCTCAGTACTGGGGCACTTGAAAAAGGAAAAGTTACTGGTTCCTGTAGTCACTGACTCCAGGGTCAACTGCATGACTGGATAAGTAAGCCTGTTAAAAAAGCGTTTGCATTAAATGTTACTAAGCAAATAACAGAGAGAAGTAACATTTACTAACTTGTTTAAGAAACTGATTTCAACAGTTATTTTCCAATCAGCAGCTTTCTTTTCTATTTTTAATTACATCTCCCCAGTGACTCCTCACCCTTGCAGGTTCCCACAGAGTACCATTAATACAGTATAAGCAAATCTCATTAATTCAGGTCCTACCACCTTGGAATTCATAATCACCGGGACAGAGGCTGGGCTGAAGTTTATCTTTGCATGATCTATGAAAAAAAAAAGATTTGCTACACAAATTAATAGAGTAACAAGATCTCAAGAGGGCTGTTTAAACAGTTCAGAAGTGTTTTAGAGCAATTCAGAAGCATTCATTTGCATATAATTATTATGCTAATTACAAATCATTCTTATCTATTCATTAAAGCAGATTCCCAAAGGATCACTAATTGTCAATAACTTGTTGGCCTAGTTTCCGTTACTGAGTATACCTTAGAGGAACAGAACTGCATTAATTCAGCCCCTTTCATGAATCCTTCCACTTCCTACCAATGAATCCTAACAGCCAAATTTGCAAACACCAGGACCGAGATATGAACAGTGCAGTCAAATCTGTCCACTGGACAGAACATTTCACAGATACCTCCCTAAGATTCCTTGGGTAGTGATCCCAGCACGAACTGGGGGTACTTGAGTGTGGTCACCAAAACTTGGTCCCCTATGGCCACTGGAGTGGGTGGGTGGAGGCACTGCTAGGCTGAAGCACAGAAGTCATAGCCAAGTTTATGAAGGAAACAGCAATGTCCCTGATCCCAATACTCAGGAGACAGAGGCTGGCGGACTCGTCCTGTGTAAACGAGCCTGTTTAGGCCACCAGTGCTACATAGTGAAGTTCTGTGTCAACAAAACAAAACCTCATAAAACCCAAAGTCCAGACACCAATGAAATAAGTTTTAACATAGTAACACGTTCACTTCATTAACAATGCTTAATAAGTATCACATATTTTAAAATGTTTAGGAAAGTTTAAGTGAAAGTGACAGCACACCACTGAACACACCAGGACAAACTCCTTCAACTAAACAGGAGAAATATCCCACTGTTAAGACTGAGTGTGTCTTTATCATCTGTTCTGTAGCTCTTAAACTGCAGGATTCTGGTTAATCCATTGGCATTGGTTTAATAACATTAAATTGAAAAATTACTGGAAAAAAAAACCATCATTTCCTTATAGTGACAGCGAAGAGCAGAATCCAAAACATAACACTTTTTTTTTTTTTTTGAGACAGAGTCTCCCTATAGCCCCAGCTGACTTAGAAGTCACTTCATAGACCAGACTGGCTTCAGTCTCAGAGATCTGTCCTCTCTGTGCCTCCCAGAGCGCTAGAATCAAAGGGCATGCACCACCACCGCCATCACACGGCACTCAAAGCATCACTACTGATGCTGTCTTCAGAGCATTTCCAGTGGCACAGCACCCCAATTACTGCTTCCTGCCATGCTCTGAGGCATGGCTTAGCCCAGCACCCAAGCTTCTCACCAAGAGAGCAGGGACTTGACTGCTACTCTGCCTAGAGCCAAATCGAAGCCAATCTCAACACTACACTCTAAACACATGACTGACATGCTATCATCAGATTATACTTGGGTACCTGGAGGATCTCTGCTCTTGCTCAGCCTAGAGAACCTTCTTTAAGAATCTACATTGCCACTGGGAGTTAATCCCAGCACTCAGGGGGCAGAGGTAGGTAGATCTCTGTGAGTTTGAGGCCAATCTAGTCTACATAGCAAGCTCCAGGCCTGCTGAACTACAGGGAGACTCTCTCTCAATCCTCCCCATTCTCCCCAAAAGAACTGACACGCTGAAGAGGGGTTTAAACAAGGGACCACACTGTAAAACTGGGTTTAGACCTATTTATACTAACTTCTTAACAAATATTTGCCTGCCAGTTATGCTCAATTTTCTGGCTCTCACTGAAGAATTCTTTCTCATCCACTCTCTCCACTTTTTAAATTTTAAAACATGGAAGAAATCAGGAATGAACATTAAGTTCATAGTGGGTTCTAGTCAAAAAGTTCTTTGTGCAAAAATGTACACAGATTTCCAACAGAACGAGAAGCATGAAAAAAGTATTATGCTTTTTTCCCACAAGAGGGCACTGCCACCCAACCATGCTCCAAACACCGACGCGCTCTCAATCCACTCTGGAAGTGATCTGAAAGTACTTGACCATGTAAGGCAGCAAAATAAAGTGGGAAAGCATTTTCACATTTATTTTTAATGGGAACCATGCTTATATTTATTTATATTCTCTTTGAAGATGAGGGAAAATCCTTTACAATTTACCACCAAAAAGATCCTGACCTGGGCTTGCTTCACTGTACAGCCAAGGCAAGAAAGATGAGTGAATGGTTAAGTCTACATTTCTTATACACAGGCCAAATCACCACTGCCTCAGAATGTGACTGGAGCCTTCTGCTCAGAGGCCTCTGCCCTTGCATCTATCACCTTGGCAGCTGGGCCACAAGTCTTTTTTTTTCTGTGCACCTATTAACAGAGAGGCTCTGGACTCCTCCCATGTCTGCCCATGGTAAGCTACACACTTTTAAGATAGAAATGAATGTCTAGGTTCATTTTAACAGCGAAAGGGAGAAGCACTCCACTGAGATCAAGCGTCTGTTCCCATCAAGAAGAACTGACTACAGCAGCATTTGGCAACTACAGAACTTGCTGGATCTCAGCCACAGATGTCTCATAAACAAAAGCTCTTTTGAGAACTGAAGAACCAGCAGTCACCGAACAGTCCACGAAGCAGAAGGCCCATCTTAGGAAACCCAAAAAGCAGTTGGAAGAGAAGTAATACCAAAGCACAGCTGAGGACAAATCATGGCCCGTGAGAGTTGCTTAAGAACTATATACAGCATAGGTTGGCACAACTTATGGTAGGCTGACCCCTAAGAAAATGGCTGGGCATGGTGGTGCATGTCTTTAGTCCCAGCACTTGGGAGGTAGAGGCAGGCAGATCTCTGTGAGTTCAAGGCCAGTCTGGTCTACATTGTGAATTCCAGCCCAGCTGGGGCTACAGAGAGACTGTCTCAAAACTAAACAAAAAAAAAAAGGAGGAGTGGCGGGGAGAAACTAACCCAATACAGATCATTCTAAAAACACATTTATGGTTTTTATATCTTACTTAAAACTGCAATGTTCTTTTTTTCCCCCCTAGTGGCAAGGTAGTGAAGCATGTGACCAGTACTAGTCATCAAATATGAAACATTTGGGCACTGTCTAATGGAACTCGTAATCAAAACACATGGCCAAATATAGCAGACCAGCACTGTTTAAGGTGGGGTCCAAACCTGTATGCCTCCAAGCCTTAACCACACTACATGAATTTAATCATGCTTCACCAGCTTGCCAAGGACAATGCTTAGGAAAAAGGATTTTAAGAAAAAAATACCTTTTTTGTAAAACTATACAAACTCATAACTTAAAACATTTAAAAATAAATTACATATACTAATTTCCAAGTGTTACCAGAATTTCATAAAAACAAGTATTGACTCAGTATGTTCTTGGTCTCATTTAAAATGAGACCCTGGGGGCCAGTGAGATGCTCAATGGGTGATGACACTTGCTATACTTCCTGGTGACCTCAGTTTAATCTCTGGAACACATATAACTGACTATACAAAGTTATCTAGCTTCCACATGTAAGTCATGACATGTTCCCCACACATACATCGCACAACACACAAATTTTTTAAATGTAAAATAAAAGACATTGTCTGCATTCCCAAAGAGACTTATCAGAAACTGAGAGTAAGGTGGTGGTGTGTATGACCAAAGATGAACAATGGGAAAAAGAACAAACTTTAAAAATTCAAGCTGAGTATGGTGGCATGCTCCTTTCATCTCAGGTAGGAGGATCTCTGTAAGATCAAGGCTAGCCTGTTATACATAGTGAGTCCCAGGCCAGCTGTGGCTACAGGGAGACCCTGTCTCAAAAAAATAAATAAATAAATAAAATAAAATAAATTCAAACCTGTACACGGTGGTAAAGAACTATAATCCCAGCACGCAGGAAGCTGAAGCAGGAAGGTTAGGAATTTGGGTCCAAGCTTGGCTAGACAGCTAGTTTAAAGCCATCCTGGGCTATATGAGGCCCTATCTTAAAACCACTCCTGCCCCCAAACCAAAGAAAAAACCCACTTCTTTAGAAAGACTGTCCTAGGTGGTATGTGCACAGTTCAGATAAAGCCAGCAATTCCATTAAGGTTGTATGACATATAGTTAAAATGTGTATGGGCTGTTTATGTAGCACAACACTGGCCTATACCAATCATGAAAATAAAGCACACTTTGACAGAATGACTCTAGCACTGCTGTCTGTACAAACAACAGCTTGAACAAACCACCCTATCACTTAGAAACACCAAATCTTGTTCACTGATTAAGAATCTTACACTCTCTAGGCTGCAGAGATGGCTCGGTGGTTAAGAGCACTGGCTGCTCTTGTAGAGGACCAGGATTCAGTCCCTAGCACCCACATGGCAGCTAACAACCATCTGTAATTCCAGTTCCAGGGGATCCAATGCCCTCTTCTGACCTCCATGAGTATTGCCCACATAGTACACTTACATATATGGAGGCAAACCCCTTACACATATACATTTTTGGGGGGAAAGAGGTCTTTTTGAGACAGGGTCTCCCTGTAGCCCCAGCTGGCCTGGAACTCACTATGTAGCCCAGGCTGGCCTTAAAACTCACAGAGATTTACCTGCCTCTGCCTCCCAAGTGCTGGGATTAAAGGCATGCACCACCATGCTCAGGTATACATATAATTTTTAAAATTCAGGAAAAAAAAATCTACTCTTCTCTGGATGGATACAATTATTCTTTTATATGGAGAAATATGTTAGATTAACAAACAGCAAATACTAAGTTCTAACAAACATTCCTAAACAAGCAAATGAAAAGATGTACAAGTGGTATTCCCATGAGTATGCACACTGAACACATATCTGGGTTGGAAGCATTTTATTCTACTACACACCATAAACACTACAACATGACAGAGCTTAGTAGTGTCAGAAATGAGCAAGGTCTGGTGTTTCTGAGAACCAGAGAGAAAAGGGACTGATGAACAGGCTCTAAGTAAATCATAATGCTTTCTCAATTAACATACTGCAGAGGAAAGAGCATCAGTGGTAAGAGACCCAAGTGAGGAGGGCAGCCTGAGTCCTGGTACCCCCGTCATTGGCTACAAGGCTGGGGACAGTGACATGATTTCCTTGAGTCAAACATTCCTTAACAGTGAAAATCAAGGTTGAGGTGAATATTGGATCTCAACATCCAATTGGAAGTTACTTCTTCCTTCCAAACTCCTAGAATGGAGCCTATTCTCCAGTCCCTTGTGTGCCAGAGCCTAGCTTCCTAGCAATGAGCGAGAGCACTCACTGAAAGACCTGGATATTCTGTGCTTTACTCCAGGATTCGCCACAAGGAAGAGGCCCCACATCTGCAGATCTACACTTCTAATACATTGTCTGGGGCAAGCCATGCTTGAATGGAAAGACTCAATTGTGATGGCATGGGCCCCAAATAAGACCCCAGCATGAGCAAAGCTCCCCACAGAAACTTGGAGGCTCAAAAGCAGAACAAAACAGAACCCCATCCTTCTACAAACCTAACTTGTTACGGATGGTAACAGAGACCTGTGAGCACAGCTCTTCTGGGAAATGTAAGGGGCAGGAAGATTGCTACGTTAAAGGCCAAACTGAGAAGCTTAGCAAGAGTGTACCTCAACATTAAAAAAAAAAAAAAAGAGGGGTTGGGATGTAGCTCAGTAGAAGAGCGCTTGCCTAGCATGTGCTGCTGTGCCCTGAGTTTAAGCCCTGTATCAAGAAACAAAACAACATAAAGATCCCAACTTTATCTAAGGACTGCTTGGAAAATGAGATGGGCTAGAACTCATACAAGACCAACTGTGTTTTCCAGAGGAAGCAAAACTAGGGAAGGCTGAGGGAAGGAGCAAGGGAGAGGCAATCCCAGGCACCAGAACGGAATGCGAACTTCATCAACAGCTCACCTCAGCTGAGGGCCTGTGTCCACCAGGGTACTAAAGGAGCTAGTGGGAAGGAGCTGGTGCTAGTGAATGAACCCCACAGCTTTCCCACCGAATCTTGTACTGAAAAAGCTGCCCAAAAGCATTTCTACTGGAAAGAAATTACGTAATGCGGTCTGGATCCAACAGCAACAACCATAGGTTCCTGGTCCAGGAGGGTGGGAGAAGCAGGACACCAGGGATGCAGGTCACTGCAGCACTCTAGGCAACACTGCACGCCAGTCCCTCACTACTACTGTACACTACTACTGTATGGGGACAACACTTGCAAATGGGAGGAGAAAAAAGTAGTTTGGGACAAATCTGACATGGAAAGGAAACTCGTGGGTAGGTGAAGAGGACAGGCACTGAAGTAACAACTCTGGCTGGGTGCAGGGTTGAGAAGAGCAAACAGCATGAGCAGAACCTGACTTTACCTTACTAAGCCAAGTAGACCGCTGCTCCAAGCCCTGCAGGGAAAGCCATGCAGAACTAAGTGTGCATGCCCTCTCTGCATGCACACTTTTCCTGACCCAGAAGCAGGAACACCTGTCCAGGAACACCATTCTCAGCAATATACCACCGAACTCCTAGAAATGTTCGATTCCTCTGAAATGTCTCATTTGAGGAAAAGAAAATCTTTCGTCAGAAAAAAGATATACTTTCAGTCACAATGAAACCTGAGGGAAAATGTCACTCTCTTTGAGCCAGCTTTATCCTAAGAATTCTTATTATTTATGTGTGCATACATGTGTACATATGTGGGTGCCTACATGCCCCAGTATGTGTGTGGACAGTTCAGATGACAATTTGCAGAGGTTGGTTCTCTCCTTCCACCACTTGAGTCCCAGGGATTGAATTCAGGTTACTAAGCTTGTCAGCAGGCACGATTACCTACTGAGTCGTCTCATTGCCCCCAAACTGTATTTTGAACCATATATTCCCAACAATCTAATACCTTCATTTATAACTGACTTCTTAAAGACATTAACATGTATTGTCTTAGATTTTAAAATTATGAATTATCATTTCTACTAGAAAAAAAACTTCGAAAATTATAAAGACACACAGTATGCAGAAGAAGGCTGGCAAAATTCTTGTTTCACATAAATACCTTAAAATGTGGTTCCAATTTTTTTAAAAAAACTTTCTCATTTTCTTTCAAATTAATTCCAAAAACAAAGGTCTCTGACGTTAGTGGTGTGCACACTGCAGCTTACACTTTAAAGAGCCTTCTTCTCCTGGGAAGTGACTTTTGTATACAAATCATGATGAGCTACTTAAGAGTGCTGGGCATGATTAAAAGGGCCAGATTCAAATTTTTACTTAAAAAAAAAAAAGCAGAAGCAGATGTCAACCAGCCCATTTGTGCACTCTAATGAGTGGAGGATGCACATGTGTATCTCGTCAGAATGTGAAGGCATCCTAAGAGCCACCAGTTATGTATCAATCAAAACTTTAGAATTGAAGAGGGGAAAACTTTTAAACCCCTATTTTGGTGCTATATGCTGCATATACTGACTCATTACTAAGTATACTAAGACACTTTGAGACCTGAACAAAAGGGCCTCTCTCACCAAGGGCAGCCAGGAGCTTTGAGGGTGAATGCACCTCAAATACTGTGCAAGGTGCAGCCAATGCAGGCTGAAGTAGCACTGTACTGGTACTCTGTGCTCACTCACCATCTAGAGTGTCACCAGCTTCTCCAGAAAACCCATCCCTTCACTTTTTACTGTGTTTTAGTGAGATAGGGTCTCCTTGTGTTGTGCATCCTAGTCTCAAACTCCTGGGCTCAAGAAAACCCTCTAGCCTTGGCCTCACAATTTCCTCCTTTATAAAAAGTAACGGCAGCTAGATTTGGTAGAGCACACCTTTAATCCAGCATTCAGGAGGCAGAGGCAGGAAGATCTCTGAGATGGAGGCCAGCTTGGCCTACATAGTGAGTTCCAGATCAGCTGAGGCTACAGGGAGACCCTGTTTCAAAAAGACAAACAATAACAGTAACAACAAAAACAATAACAGTAACAAGGACAGCAAAACACTACAGAGAAAAACTATCCAGGAGCCTTCATTCAAAATCTCACACCACATCAGGAATAATGCATCCTGCACAAATGAATACAAAGCTGCCCTGGTCCAAGGGCGCCCATGTGCTGAAAAAGGCTTTCTGGGAGTGCCCCTGGGTGAGACCTGAAATTGGGGACAGGGAAGTGCAGGGAAGACCAGAGGGGTGAGGGGATGGAGGAGATCACTGGGCACGGTGTGTTTTGTGACTGCTAGGACACCAGGCAGAAGGAACAATTCCTTCCTCACTTCAATAACTCTTTTAAACAAGAAACCTGTTCTGCATGGTAGATACAATATAATAGGTAAGTAGAAACTTAGTTATTTATGCAAATATACTGGATTATCTATACTCTTTGAGCAACGAAGTATCTCAAAACAGTCTTAGATTTCGCAGAAGGCACCAACAAAATCCACTAATAACCCACATACTTACATGATTCCTGCAGTAACTATTCTGTGAACCAAGGTTACACTGACAGATTTTTACAACAAACCCTTGTTTCTAGAATTGTGTCAATGTCACTTCAATTATAGAAACATGTCAAAGCATCCAGTCAAGTATGAAGGTACACCATGGGTCAAATCACAGTCCCCCCACACTTGGTAGAATACACACAGTTCTTTAAAATGACCAAACACAGCCAGTTAACAGTGAAATTCAATCCCACAGACAACCTAAAGAAATCCTGAGCTACCCTGAATTGAATCTTTTGGATAGACCCACCTGCAGTGACTGAGAACTCCCACCAGGTGGAGTAAAAAGATTCAAGCTTCAGTTTCACATTCTGGTTTCCTGCACCCCCAACTATTTCACATTTGTCTGGCCTCTAACACAACTTGGCTACTTAAGTCTCTCAAAATTCCTAATGCAACTGTTTTACTTTCCTTTAAAAAAAAAAAATCATCTACCTTTTTTTTTCTTTGGTCTTTTTAAGACAGGGTCTCCCTGTAGCCCCCTTGAACTTGCAGAGATCTGCCTGCCCCTGCCTTCTGAGTGCTAGGATTAAAGGCATGCATCACCATGCCCACCTAGCATTTTAGTGTTTTAAAAATTTTATGTGTATGAGTGTATTGTCTGCAGTATGCAGGTGCACCCATGTTGTATAATGTCCACAGAAGTCAGAAGAGGGCATTGGATTCCCTGGAACTGGAGTTATGGACAGTTGTTAGCTACCATGTGGGTGCTGGAAATCAAACCTGGGTCCTCTGTAAGAGTAGTCAGTGCTCTTAATGCTGAGCCATCTCTCCAGCCCCCTGTTAAAGTTATTATGAAAGAAATAAATTCAACCATTTAAGTTTTGTTTTGTTTTAAATGAGCTTGCTCAGCGCTGAAGAGATGGCTCAGTGGTTAAGAACACTTGCTGTAGGCAACCAGGAAGACCTGTGTTCAGATCCCCAAACCATATAACAAATTGGTATGGATTCCTGTCACCAAAGACAGGAGAATCTGAGGCTTGCCTAGCTGAAAAAAGCAAGTTCTAGGTTCAGGGAGAAACTCTGCCTCAAGAAAATAAGGTAGGACGTGCCAGAGGGTAACTGGAGGCCTCCTTTGGTTTCTCCATGTGCTCTAATGGGTGACCACACATATACACACATAAAATAAGAAAAGCAGTTTCTAAAAAACAAACAAGAAGCCAGGAGTGGTGGCACATGCAGCACTCAGAGGCAGAGGTAGGCAGATCTCTATGAGTTCCAGACCAGGCTGCTCTACACAGTGAGTTCCAGGTCAGCTGAGGCTACAGGGAGGACCCCTCCACACACAGACTCCCCAAAAGGAGGAAACAAGCTCCTTCAAAAACAAAACAAAAACAGTTCAGTATAAACACATCAGAACAATTACTGAGCTAAGAGTGAGGGTTAAGACTGTTGCTATCTAGAGCAACATATACCTCCAGGGGCCTGACTCTTGGGAGCTCCACATCATCTTCAGAAAGGCTCCTGAATTTTCTTTTCCCAAACCACCACCAGTACATTTATCTGAGGAAGATACACCCATTCCGTGACCTTTCAGACTGCGTGCACGTTCCAGACCACAGGCAACCGGAAAGAAATGAGGGGGATACAATGTGGCAAGTCATCCAACCCAGACAGTGCTGGGCCCATGAAGGTAGAGCTTAATTAGTCAGTTTCCCAACACAGGGAAAGAGCCTCTTTACAAAGCAGGACCGAAGCCTACTGTTGGACTACAGTGGGGCAGCAGTGACTCAACCCATTGATGCAGTGGCCCATCCCCAAATCCCATTACCTGGCTCTCTATTCTTATATCACCCTAACCCCTAAGAAGCAAATTTTCAGCACTAAAATCTGGCAGCTAGAATGACATGTACTCTAAGGACAGTTACCCCACACACATACCTTTTTGAGACAGGGTCTCATTATGTATCCCTGGCTGGCCTAATCAAGTCAGGCTCAGCTTGAACCCACAGCAATTCACCTGCCTCTGTCTCACAAGTGCTGGGATTAAAGATGTGTGCCACCACACTTGGCCAAGGACGGCCCTTTCTTTCCCCAGCGAGCCACTGTCTTGTATAGTATGTGTGGGCTAATCCTGGGTGTTAATTTGACTGGCTCTGGGATCATTAACTAAAATGAGAGAGATCTTCTTACTGGATCATTTGAAGCTGGAAGACCCACCCTAAATGTGGGTGTTACCTTTGGATGGCAGCCAATATAAAAGGCCATGACAGAAGCTCACCCCCTTTTTTTGCCGCTTGCCTTCTCTCTCACTGGTAAGTTGTCTTGCTGCCGTTGACCAGCTTTTTTGGATTCCAACATAGACTGAAGACTATCAGGCCAAACTGGGACTGCTGAAACATCCAGCCTCATGGACTGAGCAACGACCGAATTCTCAGTCTCTCCAGTGCGGTGCAGCCATTGTTGGACTACTTGGACTCTATCATGTAAGCTAATCCAATTCATATTTAAATATTCATTCTACAGATTCCGTTTCTTTAGTGAACCCTGACTAATACAAGTACCCTCCTGAGTGCAAATGCAACCTTTGACTTGTTTCTAACCAATATGTGGTAAAGGAGATAAGAACTCACTCAGCTTACATTACCTGGTCACTGGTCATGTGCAAGACCGTAAAAGACAGAAACCTGATACAGTTAATAAGAATACCTCTCAACTCATTGCACATATCAAATATTTCCATTCTCGTTCTACATCTTCAGAGAATTGCCATTAGCAATAGCACTTTACAGATGCTTCTAGGCATCAGTAAGCAATGCATGTATCAAGACCCTGCTCTCCTTTTTAAGATAGGACCAAGGGAAGCACACTGCACAGACCCTTTACTGTCATCCTCCTTCCTCCCATTCAATGACTGGAGTGATCTCCACTACACCAGTTCTAAGTTTTACCGATTTATATTCCACCAGGTCAACTATGAGAATGTTTCCCCAAACTGAGAGCAGATGGATTTTATACTCCAGTATAAATTCTTGCTCACAGAGGCCTGTCATAACCTGAACTCTCCCTGGAGGACTTAGAGATCCAATCCAGATTCTACAGAATGTGGTAGCTTTGAATGGTGAATAGCAAGTCCCAGAAGGGAGGCAAGGATGGGCAGAACATGAGGAAGACACAGACCCAGGCAATGGCAGAGCAGTTTGAGAGGAAGAAAACTTGTGTGGCAGCTGGAAGAGTGACCAGAAAGCAATGTCTCAGCTGAGAGGGACTGTGTTCAGGACAAAGTGCTGGCCTGGGCTACTATGTCCACTCTGCTGCTTGTGCTCTTGGCAAAACCACGGTTTACCTTCCTCACATGAGAAAGTGGGAGGCTAGTCTTAGAATCAAGAGTTACAGTCACAGAATGTGTTCAAAGGAAATTGAAGAAACCAGAACAAGCCTCTGGTGCTAAGCTAGGCTCCACTCTTAATTGTGGAAAGCTACCACAGGGCTGAGCGGCCTGCACATGGAATGCATAGGGCCACACATTGTCTGCTGTGACAACAGCCTTTTAAAACTCAAATACATTTTGGGCCTCTTTTTCCCTTTCTCAACACCATGGTCTAGGAGTTTCAAGTAAGAAAATTGCACAAGAGAGTAGAATCATATAAACAAACTAAAGCAACAAAGTTGGATCTGAACAACATGGGTGCACTTATATATACGCAGGCAATAAGTTCATACACATAAAAACAGTTTTTTGAAAAGGAGTACTGTGCAGTGGCATGTACTGTCTTCATTATTATACAGCCATCACTCTCTGGTTCCTGTTTTCATTACCACAGAAGAATACTCTGTCCCTCTCTCCCCACTACTTCATCTGGTCTATTCCTAGGACAAGCATTAGTTAGCTTGAAACAGTGCAGAGGAACCTACAAGGACTGAGTAGAGGTAACTGTCTATGGCAGGAGAGGGATCCATCCATGAGGAAACACAGAGACAGGGCGAACCTCCTCCCATGTTCAGTACCCTCCCCACTCTGTCAGGCACTGCAAAACTCTATCCTGCCAATCTTAGGCTTACCGGGAGTAGTAGTGCATGCTTTTAATTGTGGAGCAGAGGCAAGTGACCTCTGTGAGATGGAGGCCAGCCTGGTCTACATGTCAAGTTCCAAGCCAGCTAGGGCAATAGGGAGATTGTGTTTCAGAAAATAAACAAAGCAAAGAAGGATTGGAGAGTTGGCTCAGGATAAGAGCACTGGCTACTCTTGCAGAGGACCCAGGTTCAGTTACCATCGACATGGTGGCTAACAATTGTTCATAACTTCAGTTCGAGAGGACTTAATGCCCTCTTCTGGCCTCCATGGGCACTGCATGACAAGGGTGAACATACATACATGCAGTATACTCATACACATAAAATAAAAATTTTTAAAAAGCAAAGCAGTAGTGGGGAGAGAGACAGAGTATTCTTTTATGGTAATGAAAACAGGAACCAGACAATGATGGCTGTATAATAATGAAGACAGTACATGCCACTGCACAGTACACATTTCAAAAATCTATTTTTATGTGTATGAACTTATTGCCTGTGTATATGTAAGTGTACCCACATTGTTCAAGACCCATGGAGAGGTCAGAAAGAGTGTCAGATCCCCTGGAACTAGAACTACAGTTGTTAGCTGCCATATGGGTGCTGGAAACTGAATCCGGATCCTCTTCAAATACAGCCAGTACTCTTAACCATTGAGCCATCTCTCCAGCCCCACTGTACCCTTTTAAAGAGATTAAAATGGTAAGTTTCATGTTATATTTTGTTACAACAAAAAAATGGTACTACAAACTGAATATACCTAAGTTTGTATCTACTCATCTCTACAATGTAAATCTGTAAACAGGAGCTATGAACCCTAGAATGTAAAACCATACAAACAAAGCTAGAGATAAAGACTCAGCAAGTGCTCTTACAGAGGGCCAAATTTGGTTATCAGCACCCACAATGGGGTGGCTTACAACTGCCTGTAACTCTAGTTCCAGGAGATCCTATGTCCTCTTCTGGGCACGTGGACACATGTACATACACACAAATAGAAATGAAAAATAAATCTTTACACACACACACACACACACACACACACACACACATAAAAATAACAGATTGGAAAAATGGCTTAGCAGTTAAGAGGATCAGCATTCTGTTCCCAGCACCCACATGGCAGCTAACAGCCATCTGTACCTCCAGTAACAGGGGGATCTGATGCCCTCCACAGGCATCGTATGCATGTGGTGCACTTATACACACAAGCAAAACACTCATACACATAAAACAAACAAAAACCAAAGACAGGTAAGCACTAATACACACACAATGCCTGGGACACGGAACATGGCACCAGCAAAATGCAGCTAGCAATGGCAGCAAGGTCTGCATGTTCAGCCCTGGCTTCTGCAAGTGTTCATATCTAGTCTTTGAGGTAGGCAGCCTCATTTTACACAAAATTAAACAGGCTGAAGAGGTCACGTAGCTTGTCCAAGATCAAAACCTCAGCAGACAGCAGAGGCCTGGAATTTGAACCTAAAGTCGATCTAGTTTCAGAATGTGTTTTTGACCTTACCTCCACAGACTCAAATGCACAGGTTCAATCCATTCTTCCTACTAGCTATTCAGCCTAGACACCATCCCAGAGCCAGCTGCCTAGTCTGCACCCACTTTTGCAGGGGGACAAGAGTAACGAACTGTTTCCATGCCCCCAGCAAAGTCAAACATGCTCAGTACTCTACTGAACCATTCACTCAATGAGATCCTAAGACCACAACCCACAAACTCAGGTCTAGGTTGAACGGGTGCAGCAATTCTGTTTATCCAACAAAGCATTTCAAAGACGTCAATGCTGCTTCTAGGGCAGACAGTCCGGGTACCACACTGCTATCTCACCTTGTCTGTGACCAGCTAGGCCAGGTACCCAGTCAGCTACTCACTAACTGCCTCTCACCATGCCCAGCTATTTTCCTTCCTTTCACCACTCTCAAACGCAGTGAATCATGGCTGCAAGGCCTCCAAAGAAATAAAAGCAAAGAAGGTATCATTTCAATGATCTCTACTTCAATAGTCAAAAATGACCTTCCCCATCATTAACATAATGAAAATTTAAAAAAAGATTCCAGAACCACTCTGCATTGCCCCACTTTTCAATGCCTATAGCTTCTTTGGAGGAGGGAGAGAGGCTATCAGTGTATGGCTGTGTGCACACATGTAGGTATGCATGCACATATGTGTAGAGGGCAAAGGTCCACCTACATAACCTTTCACTGGAACCAGGGACTCACCCATTAGGCTAGGCTGGCTGGCCAGTGAGTTCCAAGGATCTCTGCCACCACCCCCAACTCTGAAAGAGGATTACAGGTGCATGCTGCCATGCCTACCTTTTCATGTGGATGCTGGGGGCTGAACTCAGGTCCTCATGCTGGCCCAGCAAGCACTTCACTGACCGAATCCTCTCCCAGCTCCAGTACCCATTCATATAAGCAGAGGGAGGCCCAGCCTGGCTAGAAGTCACTTATCAAGCCCAACCCCAGAGTTTTCTAAGAAAGGTCAGAGAATTTTGTTTTAGAAGTTACCTTTACATTTCAATCCCCAAACAAGACATTTTGTGTTTGGTTTGTTTCTGTTCAGCTGACAACACTACTCTAATGCAGGGAATACTAAACATAGAAATGGTGGGGACAGTGACTGAACACACTGTGCACAACCACAACAGAACAAGGGAGCCACCCTCTCCCCAGAGCGCCCACTCACTACATTAGCAAAAGAGAATCCCTGGTTGTCCTGACCAGTTACAAAGTCCACAGCGGTACCTGCAAATTACACAGCACCTCCATACTACAGGCCTCAGTTAATATTCACATAACTCAGCAAAAAACCCACAAAGTTTTAACCTGGCACGGGAGTGTCTTTTACTCTTAAGGGAAAAAAATTAAGTTAAAAGCCTCAGATATAAATATTTACATTTAATAAGAATCTGACCTCTGTGAGCATCGCATGACATGGGTGTACTTACACACATGCAAGCAATATACTCACATAAAATAAAAATAGTATTTTTTTAAAAAGAATCAAAACAGGGAACGGCAAGATGGTTCAGTGGGTAGACACTTAACATCCAAGCATGGCAGCCTGAGTTGATCCTCATAACCATGTAAAGGTGGAATGAGAGAACTGACTCCTGAAAGTTGTCCTCTGACCTCCACATGTGTGCTCTGACACTCACATTCACAGCCCCTCACCCATTCCAAACAGGAAGTATGATGAATAGGTAATCACACAGGAAGCATTTCCCACAAGGTCAACCTGAGCCAGAGAACTTTATGAGTCAGATTTGTGCTTTCCTTGTCACACCTGGAAAATACATGACGTAAAAGCCTTCCAAAAGGAGAACACTTTGGGAGAGAATGTTTCTTCAGTGAAAATAGCCACCTGTGTGCACAAGGTGCATTTCAACTTCTTAAAGGGACTACTTGAAAGAGTAGATAAATCACACTTTCTTTCTCTCTGGTCTCTGCTGCATAGGCCAGACCTGAGTGCCAGGCTTGTTTTAGAGTAGAGATGTAGGCCTTGCAGAAGAGAGAGAGGGTAACTCTTACATGTAAGGGAACAACAGACTGCCATCATATAGTACTCACTGCTGGCTCAACTTGACTCCGATCTGCAATATCTATGTGCACAATTTCAACAGTTTTCCATGTGTTTGGATCTAAACCGTGAACCTGTAAGCAACAAACAGAAATACACAACAAAACACGCTTTAGTGTGTTGTGAGGTAACATTGCCATATTTACATATGTCATCTTACTTTAAGACCCTCAGTACAGTATGGGGAATGAAAAAAAATGAAAATTACTGTTTCATTAAGTTAGCAGTTGATAGTCTTGAGAGATCAGGACTGTATTATGTGAACATACTGCCAGGTGAATGGAGATCTGTCAGTACCATCTTCTAGTAGTCCTTAAGAATGACTCAAGTGACAAAAAAAGTATTTGTGTTTAACCCCAATGATATAAACACAGTGCTTGTAACAGATAAATTCTAGGCTAGCAAAGGTTAACATGGCAATCAGACCTCAAGAAGCTATGCTAGGGACTAGAGAGGTGGCTCAGAAGTTAAAAGCATGTATTGTTTGTACAAAGGAACCAAGTTCGATTCCCAGCACCCATATTGGGCAGCTTACCTATAACTCCAGTTCCAGCAGATCTAATGCTTCTGACCTCCTCAAGCACCTGCACTAACATGCACATACTCACATGCACACACATACATATACACATAATTAAAAACAAATCCTTTCTTTTTTTTTAAAGTTGCACTGTATGGTCCAAAACCTCTCCTGGATTTGACTATCCCACAGTTAATTTTTAGTTTGTCAGCACCTCTACATCTCAAGCTGTTCAATCATTTCTGAAAACCTGTGAACCAATCAAAACCTTTTTAAGAAGAGATAACCCAGGCCTGGAGTGATGACTCAACAGTTAAGAGCACTAGCTGCTCTTGCAGAGAACCTGGATTTCTAGCACCTACATAGCGACTAACAAGCATCTGTAACTCCAATTCCAGGAGATTCCTCTTCTGACCTCAGAGGAGACTGCATTACATGGGTACACTTACATTCACGCAAGCAAAACACGCATAGACATAAATTTTTTAAATTAAAAATTAAATAAAAACAGATATCCTACTTGGGAACTGGAGATGATGGGTAAGTTGTATCAAGAGTTAAATCTAATATACCACCTCATTTAGACCACAATCTTTAAAGAATTACCAAAAAAAAAAGCATGGTTCATCACATAATCACCTGACAACTTAAGTACTATAAACTGAAATTCTGAAGTTCTAAAAATGGGCATCAATGACTAATTATCACAGTAACAAAATCGTAAGAAAAATACTTAGCCCTTCACTGACCTACACTCTTCTAAGATTCCAACAGTAATTCTGAATCCAGGGTGTGCATCAGAAAACAGACTGTTGGACCCCATGTAGATGCTGCTGCTCCAGGTTCAGGGATGACCCCTTTTGAGAATCACTCAAATACCTTCCCTAGTTCCTCAACAAGCCTTCACTGACTACCTTTCGGACTCCTAGCTTGTGTTCTCCAAGCTTACTTTAGAAATGAATGTATGACAACTTACAATAAAGTTAAGCCAAGGTTTATGAACATGCTTGTAAAGTTAAAAGCACCTTCTTCCTCCACCCTCTGGTCATTTTCTGACATCAACTTGTACTCCACTAAAGTGGAGTACATGTGAAAATTAAAGCAATCAGTTCTGCCAAGTTCAACAGTTCTGACAAACAAATAGAAGCGAAAACTATCTAAAACTACCAACACCACCTGGGCAGGAGCACTACTATAGGTGAGTGTTGTAGATCCATGCTCTCCCTGCTCCAAACAAAAGAGAGTTCTAATAAAACCTCACCAGAATCCACTCAAGTGTCAAGGACTGATGGAGAAAGCTCATTTGTGTCTAGCTTACCTCACCATAATCCAACACAGCCAAGTAGGCGGGGTACTAGTCCTGCAGGGGCATCATTCTTTTGACAGCCAAGTGGACTGCACAGTCATTTCCATCTCTAGGGCCTTTCACACTTAAAGAGCAGTGCTGATGTGTTCTGATAGTGCTGGAACTCAAACCCAGGGTCTTACACATGCTAGCTAAGCACTCTACCATGGAGCTATCTCCCCAGCCCTTGAAGCACAGAGTTGAAACTTACATTCTCTAATGTTCCCAGGTCAGGTTTGTGCCATGTTTCGATTTTAATGAAGAAATCATCTTTCATATATTCATTCTGCAGAAAATATAACAGGAAAATGACGCGACCCTGCCCGGTTCTGTGGGAGCCTCTCCCAGCATCAGCACTCCTGCTGACTCCATTCGCAGACCTCTCCAGTACTAGCACCAATAGTCTCACATTTTTACAGACTTGTCAGGCACACCAAATGCTGTGTGCGTTTAAATAATTTAAACACTCTTATTTGTCACAGAGCATAAGGGGCTAATAAAGAAGCCATGAGGTTTGCTGAGCATTCAAGGTTAAACTAGCAAAAGTAAAATAAGACCAGTAAGGACAGTACATGGCAAGACTAGGCCTGTTAAGTTGGCAGTGTGTGCTTCAGACTGGGAGGGAATGAAGGAGAGCCATGCAGCAATAGGAACTAAAATCAAATGCCAAGAGCAGCTGGGAATCATCAACAAAAGGAAGTTAAAAGATGAAGAGTGTGTTACTCACCGTTACAACTGAGGCAGGGTGGACAGGTAGGCAATGAGACAGGAGAAATTTCAATTAGATGAAGTCAAAACAATCTACCCCGATATTCCATTTCATAAAGACCAACCCATTCAAAACATGCATTTGATACATCTTCAAGAGGGCCTCTGAACAAATCACACCTTGAGCTCCCCAATTTAGATCATAGAGAATAATCTGACCTCATCTGAAATAAAGCAGTGCTGACAAGCACATCACAGAAGCAGGTATTGTTTATCACACTGGTCTAGCAATGATAGAAGTTCTTTCAGAGGTCTACACACCCCCATCGTGCAGTAGTATACACACCGCTGAAGCACATCGAAAGGCACTGAGTGTGAATGACCTTAAAGACTCTGTATTCACTGGTTCACCCTGAGGCCAGAAGTTATCAGGACTCCATGTGGTGGTGATGTAGGATGAACCCAAGGGGTACACACAGGTCTGGGAGAGGATGCCAGTGACTCCATGGCCATCACCCAAGAACTGAAATCTGAGAATCCACAGGAGACCTTGCTCGAAGCAACCCTTTCAAAAAGCCTGGGCACCAAGTATCCCTCTCTCCTTAACCTCAGGGAGAAGGTGCAATGCTGCTGGGACCAGCTTACTTGTTCTGCAGTAGGGGTAAGCATTCCAGGCTTTCTCATGAAACACCAAGGAGCCCTCGGGAGCAATCATCCTCACAAATGCAGGAACTTTGCTGTGAGGACAGAGAAATTGGATACATTTTCAAGTATGCTACAATTTATCAAAAAATGTCAAATGTTTATCTTCTATATATTTGATGAACTAGATAACATCAATAGTTTATTTCAATCCTAAAGAAATCATGTGCAAAACTAATGTTAAAAAAATAACAAAATGGGAGGATAGAGAGATGGCTAAATGGTTAAGAGTACTGGATGCTTTTGGAGAGGACCCAGGTTCAGTTCCTAACATGAACATGGCAGCTGACAACTATCTCTAACTCCAGTTCCAGGGGATCTCATACCCTCTTCTGACCTCCGTGAACATTACACAACATGGGTGCACTTACATACATGCAGGCAATACACTCATACACATAAAATAAAAATAAGTACCACATTTTAAAAAATAACCAAATGGGCCAAGAGTGGTTGCCAGTACTTGGAAGGCAGAGGCAAGTGGATCTCTACAAGTTCAAGACCAATGTGGTTTTACACAGTGTGTTCCAGGTCAGCCAAAGGTACATAAGTCTTCAAATTAAAAAAAAAAAAAAAAAAAATTTAACTATATAAGCCTACTTTGTTTCATTTTTCTATTCTGTTTCTGGATTTGGAGGGAGGGAGAGGGGTGCAGGGAATGGAAACACGCCCTTTTACATGCTAGGCAAGACCTTCATCCCTACTCATTTAAAAAGTGTATGTATGCTATGCATGTGTATACATCTGGTATATGAATATGGGTATGCACACGCATGTGGCAGTCAGTAGACAAGTCCCTACTGTTGACTCCCACCTTCTACCTCCATCTGAAACAGAGTTTCAGCACAACTATACACAACAGACCTAATGAACTAAGCAAATGGGAAAGGCTGAACAGAAAATAAGACAAAATGTTCCCAAGTATAAATTCTATGTTAGCTAGATGTGGTGGTTCATGCCTGTAACCCCAGCACTCAGGAGGCTGAATCAGGAGGATTTCCATGAGCTTGAGGTCAGTCTGGGCTACATAGTAGCTCCAGGACAGCCTAGGCTTGTGAGACCTCATTTATGGAAGGCATGAATGTGTGTCACGGCATACGTACATGTAGAAGTCAGACGACAATTTGTAGGAAACAGTACTCTTTCCGTGTAGGTCCGAGGGATCAAACTCATGGGGATCAGATTGGGCAGCAAGCACCTTGATTCAATGAGACAGTTTACCGGCCCTCACTTTGAAATTTGAGGCAAAATCTCTCAATGGCTTGCCCATTAGGTAGGCTGACTGGTGAGTCCCAGCATCATAAAAGTAAAATGCATATGGGCCAGCATCTGAAGCTGGCAGCCAAAGTGAGTAATGTATAGGAGTCTCTCACATGGCGTTAATTTTGGTGGCATGAAAACTGCAAGACTGAAGGGGTCATGGAGAGAAATTGAGGCTTGGGGCCAGGAGATGTGTTGGTGAAAGTGCAGTCACAGTTGCAGTGGAGACCCCAGCACACTGGAGATGCCAGGCTAGTGGGACATCTGCTAAGGACAGCAGCAGGCATGGCGGAGACAGTCTCAGCCTATGAGATAAGCTGTGTGTGCTACAATTGGCAAACTGAAGAAGTTCAACTGTCCAAATCCCTTGACGCCCAGAAGACAGTGAGTCCCAGCTGAATTTTAGTTTTGTTTTGATCTAACTGTAAATACACCCTGATTCTTCCTTTTTTGGAGTAAGAAAGTATGTAGCTGATATTTTATAAGAGCTCACAGTAAAGAGACTTTGGACCTTTAAAGAGACATTGGATTTTCAAAGCACTGGAAAAAATTTCAAAATTGAGGCTTTTAAAGTCATACTGTGTTTTATGTCGTGATATTAACAAGAGATCCAGGACAGCCTAGGCTTGTGTATTTTCTGTACAGCCTTTCCCATTTGCTTAGTTCATTAGGTCTGTTGTGTATAGTTGTGCTGAAACTCTGTTTCAGATGGAGGTAGAAGGTGGGAGTTAACAGTAGGGACTTGTCTACTGACCGCCACATGTGTGTGCATACCCTTATTCATATACCAGATGTATACACATGCATAGCATACATACACTTTTTAAATGAGTAGGGATGAAGGTCTTGCCTAGCATGTAAAAGGACGTGTTTCCCATTCCCTGTACCTCTCTCCCTCCCCCCAAATCCAGAAACAGAATAGAAAAATGAAACAAAGTAGTTTAACAGTGACGCATTTGTGTGTCAAGTTGACAAAGGATGGACTTGTGATGGCTCATCTTGATTGTCTACTTGACACACCTAGAAAGGAGAACATCAACTGAGGAAATCACATTGGTCTATGGGACACTTTCTTGATTGTTAATTGATGTATGTGGGCCCAAACCATTGTGGGCAGTGGCATCCCTGGGCAGGAAGGCCTAGGCTATCTAAGAAAGGTAGCTGAGCAAGCCAGCAAGACTGTTCCTCCATGCTGTGTGCTTCAGGCCCTGCCTCCAGGTTCTTCTTGAGCTCCTGCCCTAACTTCCCTGACGGACAGGCTGTAACTGTTAAGATGTAAAATAAATCCATTCCTCCCCAAGCTGCTTTTGATCAGTGTATTATCACAGCAATAGAGAAGCAAACTAGAACACAGTAAAATCTGTGGTCCATAAAGCATTCCTCTGTTAACTCCAGAGGAATGGGAAAATACTCAAGCCATGCACACCAAGCAGGAGTGAAGTTGAACAAAGGGGACTGAACGGCAGGTTCTGGAGTAACAATGCCTGCTGGGCTCATGTCCTATCTCTACTAATCCAGCAACAGTGAGTCAGCCAGTTACCTAAGATTCAAAGGATCCAGTCATCTGAACAGTCACTAACTGCTAGGTTTTCTTAACATCTTGCCAAGACTATTTTTCAACCTTCTGATTGAAATGCAGAGTATACATATTACAGGCAAGTATTTCCCTGAAATAGAAAACTAACTAGTCAAGGTGTCTACACTTTCTTACCCCCAGGGTAAAGTGAAACTCAAAGTCCACACATGCAATAAAAAAAGGTTGTTTGTGGTCTCAGCCAAATCTGCAGTTCTACTGATGCTATATGGGGACAGTGCACACAGCTTTAGTTAACTAAAGAAGTGAGTGTTATAAAAGGAATCTGGTATTAAGCATAAAAATTTAACTTCATCTCAGGCAGAGAATTCTAAAACATTCCAGAGACAGTACCATTCAGCATGCTAACCTATGTCCCTGAGGACCCTAACCCTGAAGGAACTGTACCACCAACCTTGTCCTAGAATCAAGGTTCTCCTTATAGCAGCCAAGGCCTTGTCATTTACTGCTACAGTCCCTCTTTAATGTGGCTAATGAGCTGTCAATGTGACACTGATGAATCTGGAAGAGACATTTGCCCTTGCTCCACAGCCTTCTCTCTCCCAGACAACAGCAACAATGGTCTTGGCTCTGTCTCTGTCAATGAAGAGGTTTCTGGCAGCTTCTCATCACTGCCAGAGTTTCCTTATTGTTGCTCTCTTCCTTTTTTCCTTTTCTGTCCTTCTGTGCTTTTGTCCACAGCTGCCATCTCTGGACAAGGGTTGGGGGAATCTGGGAAGGGTGATCCCAAGAGTAAAACAGTACATACCACCCTGTCAAGTTCCCTTCTGCTCCTTCCCAAGGGAGACCTGTGCTCACTAGCTTTGGATTCTTGTCTTCAGCCCTGGGATTTCGTTGTCCAAAAGAGGACTTAAAAGTCAGAGCAACCAAGTCTCAGTCTCCATTCTGCCACTTACTGACTGGGCTAAATGTGAGCCTTGATGTCTTCTGCATACAACACACACACACTACTTATATCTCAGCACTGCAGTAGGGGTCCAGTAGCTGCACAGAAATGGTATGTGGAGTGACTTTGGCTCCTTCTAGGAACAAAGAAACTGCTCCAGAAGACAAAGTACACAGGAGAGCCAAGGTTTTCATTTAATTCACTAAAGCCTGAAAGGAATTCTGAACCTCACCCCCAAATACGCTCGAGTAAAAACACTGCTTGCAATAACCAGATCTATAGTCCTCATCGACTGAAGAAAGTCACTATTTATGGCTTGAAGGTTACCTAAATCAGATGTTTCAAAATGGTATTTAATAGTCTTCTTTCTCATAAAAATGAAATTTCCCATATCCCAGCAGGAAGTGATAAACATTCTTAACATTTTAATGACCTCCTAGAATTTTTTTTTGGTTAGGTATAAAAAATGTAGAGTACATTATGAATACATATTATCTAGTAACTGACCTTTCCTACATAAGGTGTTATTTTTCCCAATATTTGAACTTCTAGATTTCAAACAAAGATGACTACAAATTTATTTCAAGTGTTTTCACATAAGAAACAGTGCTCTAACAAGGACACCAAAGTGAAAACAAATTTCAGAGGTCAAACTTTTTGAGTTTCTTTTAGAACTCACAGAATGAACCCAGAACTTTCAGTGTGGAACTTTCAGCTGTCAGTAGAACTCAATTAACAAGTCAATCAAATTTTAGGGAAAAAAAGGGGTTAGAGATGGCTCGGTGGTTAAAAACTTGTAGACTATTTTGGCAGAGGACCTGAGTTAGGCTCCTAGTACCCACATGGTGGCTCACAACCTGTAACTCTAGCTCCAGGGGATCCAATGCCCTCCTCTGGCCCCGAAGGACACCATCACTCACATGGACATACCCATACATAGATACACATATATAAATGAAAATAAGAAAGTTCAGTATATATTAACTTGATGCTGTTAGCATCATATACACTATACCATCCAGAATGCCAGTTTCCTCTGGTGACAGTGCTGTAGACACCGTAGGATGCTAGAAGACTTAGACACCTGAAGACAGTCTGTATGGATAATTATCTACTACTGCTTTTATTATTTCTCAAATCAAAACTGCAACAGAAACAAAGAAATGCTGTATTCTCACAGAATCATCAGAGCTCATCTACAATTTCAGGGGCATTTGCAAAAGCGAATCTGATTTACTTAACATAAAGAGAAGAGAGCCAGAAGAACAGAGATGCCTTCCCAGTCTTAGCAGGTAAGAAGACTATCCACAAAATGGACTCAAGGCCAATACTCATCCTATGTCCTTGAACTCTTCTGTAATATATTCCCTATTTTAAAATAGTTAAGGACAAAGAGAGAGATCAGATTGTCAAAGTTAAGGAATGTACAAAAGAATCCAACAAACCAAAAAAAGAAAAACAAAAACACAGCCCGTGACCAGTCAGGTCACACAGAAATTCACCTGATCAGTCAGTACCTACAAGCCAACCACAGAAACCACGAATTACCAATTGAAGCATGATATTTTCTGTCTGAGAAACTGGCAAAATTAATAACTAAGTATGGAAAAATTAATGGTATAAAACTTTGGAGGGGGCGGGGGGGAGTCTTTTGGGGACAGGGTCTCCCTGCAGTTGCAGCTGGCCTAGAACTCACTATGTAGACCAGGCTGGCTTTGATCTCACAGAGTTCCACCTGACCCTGCCTTCCCAAGTGCTGGGACTAAAGGTGGCACCACACCCAGTTCCGGATCGAATTCTTGAGAGGCAATTAATAACATCAAATATTTAAGTGATCATGACCTCCTACCAATACTACTTTTATGTCTTTCTCCTAAAAAATATAGTATTTAAGGCATAAAGACATGTACACCCAAGTTCATGAAACATCATTTGTAACTGATAAAACTATAAATGAGTAAAAGGACCTTTACTCATTTTACTAAAATGAGTAAAAGGACCTTCACTGTCTACTCTGTAGAGAATATTCAAGAAAATTATGCTGTGCCCAAACCAATGAAGTTTACTTTGTTTTAAAAAAGAATCACACAGAGGTGGCTCAGCAGTTAAGACCATTCGCTGCTCTTGCAGAGGACCAGGGTTCAGGTCCCAGCGCCACATGGCAGCCAACAATTGGAACTCCAGTTCTGGGGGGACTCTAACGCCCTCTTCTGGCCTCTGCAGGCATTGCACACATGTGATGCACTTACACACAGACAAAATACTCATACACATAAAATTCAATACAATTTTAAAAAATAATAAAAAAGAATCACATAAGGCTGGATGTAGTGGTGCACATCCCGGCACTTGGGAGGCAAACAGATCTCTTGAGAGTTCCAGTAATGTTCTATCTCAAAATCCAAAAACAAAATGAAACAAAAAAACACCCAAAAAAGGAATCACATATGGCTGGTGAATGGGTCATTGTAAAGCACTTGTCTTACAAGGACTAGAGGCTGAATTTAATCCACAGAACCATGTTCAGATGGCGGGTATAGTACCCACACCTGTAATCCCAGTTCTTGAGGGGTAGGTGGGGCAGAGGAGATGACTTGTTGGCCAGTCAGGCCAGCTGAACTTGTAAGATCTAGGCCAGTGAAAGAACATGTCTCAGTGGAGTGGGACCGATTTCCTGAGGGCAGTACCTGAGGTTGTCTTCTGGCTTCTACACACACAGACATATGTGTATACCTAGATGCACACCTACACCCAAGCATATATTTTTTTAATCCCACAGATATTAAACAGAAACATGGATGATTATTAACACCACTAGCATTAAAAATAAAACTGTATGGCATAAGTCCACTTATAAAAAATCAAGTGACCCAAACTCTTTGTATGCTTATGTTTACAAACATCTTTTGAGTATGTTCAAAAAAAAATTATCTGGGAAGGATAATCCCTAAAGTGTTTCTCATTTCTTATTGTTAAGGACATTTGATGACAAGGGTGAGGTTCAAGTGCTGTTTTATAATGCTCTCTACCATTTCAGTTTTTGTTACAGCAGAGGCATTACTTTTATAATTTAATATAAAAAATGAGAGGTCCCCAGGACAAATTAAAATACAACACATTATTGGGGCTGGAGAGATGGCTCAGTGGTTAAGAGCACTGACTGCTCTGGCAGAGGACCCAGGTTTGATTCCCAGCACGCAGGTGGTGGCTAACAACTATCTGTAACCAGTTTCATGGGAATCAGACACCCTCATCTGACCTCCAAGGGCACTGTACAACACAGGTGCACTTACATACGTGCAGGTAATATTCATACACACACAAAAATAAATAACACATTACAACGTATTAGAACAAATAAATATAAATAAAAAATATCCTTCAGCACATCAACCAGGAAGGTGGATGGTAACCTTGCCATGTAAGCCAAGTCCTTACACACAGCCCTCTAATGAATCACACATCAAACGTCAACACCCCCTTACCTCTTCAGATGATAAATCTTGTGTGTGTATTGTCCCTTTTCTCCATCCTTCTCATAAGGTTCGTTCTTCAAGACTTCAATTCCTTCTCCACCACCAGTTTCATTCTTACTAGCCTCTGCCACAGAGTAAAGCTGTCCAACCTGGTACTGAAATTTCAAAGAGCAGAGCTTCACTGTCAGCAGCAGCTGCAGAGCTCTGCTACGCTAAAACTTGACTATGGGTGATACAGAAAAATCTATCAAATCATTCAGCATGGTCTATATAAAAACAGGGCTCAAGCTAGAGTCAACGTGTAAAAACAAGCACCAGAAGACACAGTTTTATAAAATTTATATTATTCAAAAAGAAAAACAGTCAGTTATGATATACATTTATCAATCTAATGTCAATATTTTCTTTTTTTTTTTTTTTTTCTTTTGGTGGAAACAGAGCCTCACTGTGTAGCCCTGGCTGGTCTAGAACTTGCTAAGTAGACCAGGCTGGAATTAAAGGTGTGTGTCAGCATACCTGACTTACTTCCACTTCTGAACAACAATGTATATCTGTACTTTCTGAAGTAGCTAATTTTATAAAATTATGAGGAAGGTGCGGCAGGAATATAACTGTCACTACTCCAGTTAAATCAGAACAGCCAGCATGTGTCACTAATAACGAAGGCGGAAAGTGTGGTAAGGAAAGTCTTCAGACCTTTCAGTGGTGCCCTAGGATCTTTTCTCATATGACTGATGAATGGCATGACCAATCTCGTACTTGCTCAGTTGAAAACAAACAATACTGGGTACCAGGATTAAAACTTTAAAACAAAATTCTCCAATAAATACAAACTGGGAACTATTTTAATATGCAAGCATTATCCTAAAAGGTAAGTCACGGCTGATAGTAGTTCCTAGTTCATAAAGTGAACCAGGACTCTCAGTGGGAGGCATCAGTACCCATGACTCAGCTGTACTGATCTGTGCCTCTCACAGTTCAAACAAGGGGTAAAACCAGAGGCTCGCTTGTTTCAACAGCCACAGTACTAACTCCAATCTCTTCAAACCTGACTAAACTTCCTTCTAATGAAGATGGCCTAGAGAAGCAGTTTTCTTTTAAGTATATTTTCAAAGAAAAGGCACAAAAATTTACCTACAAAAATTCATAATTCAAAGCCAAAATTTTTGGTGGAAAGATGGCTCAGTGGTTAAGAGGTTAAGAATAGTCTTAACCAGCTGAGTGTGGTGGTACACGCCTTTAATTCCAACACTTGGGAGTTCAAGACCAGCTTGGTCTACACAGCAAGTTCCAGGTTAGCTGGGGCTACAGGGAGACCCTGTCTCAAAAGACCAAAAACAAAAGTCCTAACCACTGCTCTGCAGAGCGCCCAGTTCTGGTTCACACCACCCACATGGTGGCTAACAACTGTCCATAACTCCAGTTCTGGGGGATCCCACGTACTCTTCTGGCCTGTGCTGGTACTGCATGCACTTATATACAGGCAAAACACTCATACACATAAAATAAAACTAAATTTTTTAAAAAGCTAAAATTTTATTAGAAAGTCTAAAGATAGGGATCATTGTAAGCTTAGGAAATATATCTAAACAGTTTTGAGGATATGACAGGATCAGGCAGCCTAACAATTTAAAACACACATGGAATTACTCAATTTGGAAGGGTTTGAGAGACTGGAAACAAATTTCCTAAGTGCTTCCAAAATAAGTGTCTTCAGGAACTCTATAGACTATAGGGAAGAGAGTGGGTTCATGCAGTAATGCAAGATCCCACTTCAAAATAAACTTTTCAACATGTCAGATTTCAAAACAGGATTTAAAAAGTCTCTTACCCAAAAGGCAAATTTTGTCTTCATCATGAACAGAAAGAAAAATCTACAAAGAAAGAGCAAAAGGACTGAACCCCCAAAAGATGAGTGAACTGGCAACCTGCAGTGTGCTACCAGGCCTTCTCCCCAGTGTCCTTTTAAGACCAATTCAAGAGACAGGAGGAGGCATGCTTACTAGATCTGAATTTAACAAAAAGCAAAATTACTTTGGGTGACAATACCAAGTCTTTAGATATCAACAAGTTAATTCAATTAGCGGAAATCAAAAGAAAAAAAAAAAGCCAACAAAAAACAAATGTCAAGTTCCACATCTGAGTTCAAATAATCAATTGTGCAGAAAATGAACACGTGCCTGGCATGTGTCAAGTGTGTTGTAATAGGGAGACCTCAGGCCCTGCTGAGACTCACACAGCTGTGTTCAAGCCCACAGTGAACAGCGCCAGGCAGCCTCTTGTTTGGGTTCCTGCTTTTTCCTGTCTTCTATCAGCTGTCACATCTCAGGCTATCAGTTTATTTTGTCCAACTTCCAATTCTCTGCTTTTAATTTACTGTCAGCTCCAAAAAACCAGATAACTGAGCAAGGGGAACCTATGTGCAAGTTCAGAAGGACCCCAAGGGTTTTCAGTTTTGCTTAATTTCTCAGACTGTTCTCTGACTCTATCCTCCCAGTTGGCCATCTTATAAGCAGCTGTAACTGCAGGACACAGGTCCTCCAATTCAAAGCAACAGCTATGATACATGCAATAATGAGGCCAGCTGTCAAAAAGTCTAGAGACCATGTCACATTAGAACAAATGGGTATCTGAGACTGTTTGACTCCATGACCTGTTAAAATGGAACTCAAGATCTTTGCCGGGGGAGAGAGTAAGTGAGGTTGGCAGAAAGAACTACTATGAGAAAATCTGAAGGGTTATCACAGGGAGACAAAGTAGACTTAATTTACACTGTTCAAATGGGGCGAATTATGGCAACAGTCAAGCAATACAGAAAAGACAAATGTTGCAAACTTAATAGTAAAAGTGGTTGCTTCCCTAAGCAGCAAGTTCCTTCATCTATAAAGTGCTTAAATTGAGACTGGAACTTCATTTTTCTGGGATGTACAGAATTTCTAAACTGGCTATTTTTTTCTACAAACCCTTCCAAACAAGGCAATGTAACAGAAAGACATTCACTGCATCTGTCACATGCAATGGACACTGTCACATACACGGAAGTGAAAAGGAAAACGAAGGCTGTGAGAGCAGCTCAGTGGCAGAGCGCTTGCCTAGCATGGTGGGGCCCTGGGTTCCACTCCCAGGACTGCACTGACAAAGAAGACAAAAGTAAACCAGTATTACAAAACCAGTGTGGGTTAGCAAGCCAGTCAGTTATACCAATAAAATGACAGAGAATGAAGAAAAACTTACCTCCTGAACAGAACATGGCAAAACCACCCGGCTAAAAGACAAAAAAAAAATTTACATATGACACGGCTTTAAAACACAGATCTCTAGATTTAACGGATGTTTAAATTCAATGATACAGCAGACAATACCCCCTAACTCCAAAAATACAAAAAAATGTCATCTATGGAAGATCTCTGCAAGTCTACAACCCTGTGAGTTTTTAAACTGCAATATTATATATCATTACTGGATTCCAACAGTCATTTTTACTAAGTGGTCTCACTCCCCAGGACCCCAAAAGTGCAGCTGCAGCAAGGTTTATGTGAGGTAAGCAAACACACCTGACAACTACAGGGAACGGGATGCATTATTTACAGACTGGTCAGGATGCCTGTGTGAAATTTTTAGTAGTTTCATTCACCATCTATATGCTGTGCATTTCTTAAAATTATTTTTTATTATGTGTATGTCTACAGACATGTAAGTACATGTATGTATGGGAGCCCAAGGAAGCCAGAAAAAGGCGTTGGATCTGTGGGATTTCCTGGCGCTGGAGGTACAGGCAGTTGTGAGCTGCCCCACATGGATGCTAAGAACTGCTCTGGTCCTCTGCCACAGTGCCAAGTACTCTTGACCACCAAGCCATCTCTCCAACCCCAACTGCATTTTACTTCTCTTAGAATTATTTCTCTTAGAATAAACACCTTGAAATTCACAAAAGCTTCCAGAAACTATCCCTCCTCAACCAGTCAAGTTTAATAAGACACAAATAAATAAACATGACTTTAGAACAAGAAACTAATTTCTCTGAAGGTAGGTTCAATTGTAAGGTAGGCCTCTATCTGCCCCCATCCTCGTGTTTATCAAATATATCAAAAGGCTATTTTTTACAGTTCCATTTTACCTACAATACAGAAGACAATGATTTTAAAAGTCTATCATGATACATTGTTTTATATCAGAATATTGCTTTTTTATCTTCAGATTTTAACAGGAAATCCCTTATTTCCACCCTCACCTCTGTCCATCATAAATCCCCAAACTCCAGCCACCCTCTATCAACTCTCCTGACAGCTGCTTCCCAAAGAACACTGATGCTTTTTGCCATGTTCTTTTTAGGCTTTTACGAAGAGACCAGGTTTTAAAAAAGTGACAAAGCAAAAACTTCTGTCACTTCAACTGTTGCTTTGTCAAAAGTTCCCATGTATTCATCCCAGTTCCTCTTCAGGTGCAATTTCTTTGTTCCTCAAAGAAAAAAAGTCAGTCATTTAGTTCATTGTTTTATTAATAATCTTTTCAACCTAGATACTACTGGTTAATTTGTTCTTATGCATTGCTCCTATAACTCAGAATACTACAGCTGCTCCACCCCAGCAGCACTCCCCAGCTCTCTAATTCTCCTCAAACATCTCTTAGGGCCTAACACTAGCATCACCCTAACCGCCAACAAGTACAAAACATGCTTCCTGTTACCTCTCCCTCCTATTCTAGTCACTGTCACTCTGTAGGATGGTGATCCTAAAAACCAGGAACTCCCAAAGCACGATCAGTCACCGGCTTCTACCCTCTTCTATTCTCATCAAGAACAAACTTGTGCTGAGTTCTTCCACAAACAAAAGTTCCTTGTCACCTCTGCCTGCCTGTCCCCTCCTCAGAGTGCACAGTAATTTGGTCACTGGCTCATTACACAAGATACAACCTGGAGGAAAGGAAGCTAGAGAGACACAGGGTAGGAAGAATCTACTTTCAGGGCCTGGGACACTATGGTTGGCAACTTTTTCAGTTCACTAATGAGGCAACAAAAAACTCTGGAGAGCTTTTCCAAGATGTAGTGACACATCTACAGCTGCCCTCATGAAATCAAGAGTCATTGGTTAGGAGCACAGAGAATCAGGAGAATACTGTAAAGAACTCTTCTGGGAGGTTATTGGTAAAGAACTGAACTGAGATGTGCAGCTACAGAGATGAAAGAACAGATGAAAGAAACTTCACTCAAGTTTCACAAAACCAAAGCAGCAGAGCTAAGTGATTTTAATACCTGCTCACCAGCAGGAAGATTCCCATCTTTGTCTAGCAACACTTGAAATCCCTTCACAAGATGAAAGTGTCTAAGACACTTGGAATGATGATTCCAGTAAGTTCCTCAAGTTTTGCTCAATAAAAAGCAAACAGGAAAAGGAAGAGACAGCTTTTGATTTTTTTGTATTATTCTAAAAGACTGTAATCTGAAAATTCAATGTCGTCTCTGAAAATTCTCAGGAAAATGTTTCCAAATAGAACCATCAATGAATGCCTTAAAACCCAGACTTCGTCTATTGCTTAATAAAAGGGGGGAACAGCCCAACCTGAAAGCCTTTCTTTTTTTGAGACAGGGTCTCACTATGTAGCCCTGTCTATCCTGGAACTCTCCATACAGACCAGGCTGGCCTCTTAACTCACAGAGATCCACCTGCTGAGTGCTAAGATTCAAGGCATGTGCTACCAAGCCTGGCCTTGAAAGTTCTCTTTAATCTTTTAATTCTTATAAAAATTAGAAGATAATAAACATCTGCTGAAGTATTTTACTTTACCAACACCTTCACATAGGAACCACCTACTACTGGCTATTGATCATCAAAAACCAATTTAAGAGGCTGGAGAGATGACTTAGTGGTTATGAGCACTGGCTGTTCTTGCAGACGACCTTGGTTCAGATCCCAGAACCCACACGGTAGCTAACAACTGTCTGTAACTCCAGTTTCAGGGAATTCAGTTCCCTCTGACCTATGTGGGCACTGCATAACATGGGTACACTTATATACATGCAGGCAGTACACTCATACACATAAAGTAAAAAATATTAAATACATAAAAAATTTTTTAAACAATTTTAGGAAGCTGACTAGAGGAAAAAAATCACTTTTCCATTCAATAGAGCTGAAAATTTTCAATACTATGCCAAATGCTATGCTAGGCACTAAATACTTATAAATAAGAAACTGTCTTCAAAAAGTCAAGGAGGAGAGGAAAAACTTTAGGGAGTTTGGAAAAAAAAAAAAAACAACATTAATGCAGAACACTCGAAAAAACACTTAGGCTTTGGGTAGTTATCAACATCTTCAGCCTCAGTATATTTAAATTTTCATAATAAATGCAGGGCTGGAGACGGCTTAGTGACATGAGTTCAGTTTCAGACAGCCAAGTCAAGAGGCTCACAACTGTCTATTACCTTCAGCTCCAGGGGATCCAATACCTCTAGCCTCTGAGGGCACTGTACTCAGGGCCATATACACACATGGGTATACAAAATTAAAAATAATAAAAATAAATTTGAGGGGCTAGAGATGGCTCGGTGGTTGAAAGGTCACACTGCTCTTGCAGAGGACCCAAATTCAGTTCCCAGCAGTAATGTCTGATAGCTCACTACCACCTGTGTAACTTTAGCTCCAAGAAATCCAATGCCTTCTTACAGCCTCGCCAGGCACCTGCACTGACATGCACATACTCATACACACATATAAATAAAAGTAAAATACATTTTTTTGAATCTTCAAGGTTCGAAAAAGCACAGTATGTAAATTCCCATCCTGGACTGCTCTACCTGAAAACCATTCACATCACAGTCAAAGGGTTACTGAATAAATTAACTCACATTTTGAAGACAGGAAGTAATACATCAGAAACTACTAAGTATCTGATATAAAGAATCTGATCTAAAATCAGTTCTGTAACACTCCTAATCCTGCCTGGAGTTCTCCATCTGTCTTCTTATCTGCTACCACTTCTATCAGACGGCTACTATAATAGTAAGTGCTGGTTGCAAGGTATGTTGCTATAAATGGCTTGGAAGAAAATTTTCACCAAAGTGCAAAGTTCAGTTCTGTAAATAAGCTTTATCTGCAAATCTTCACTCTACAGCACAATGAAAAAGAAAGCTTTTTCTCAGGTTTCCTGTGACTGACAAAAAGTAGTAATTTTCTGGGCCAGCTAGATGGCTCAGCAGGTAAGGGAGCTTGCCTCCAAGACTGAGTCCAATTCCCCAGGCCCCTGCAGTGGAAGGGAAGAATAGACTCCTAAAGGTGTCCTCTGATCTCCACTAGGACGCTGTAGCACTTGCCCATCCACACATACACATACAATAAATGGGATTAATTTTTTTTCTTTATTATGGCAATTTGACAATTCATTTAGTCAATGTTTGCTGAATACCTACTAAAGCACAGGAACTGTTCTACAAGCTGAAGAGATCAGAGTGAGCATGATGGGTGATACACAGAAAGAGAACACATGAGGAATACAAAATCGCCCAGAAGGCCAGGAGGACTTGGCTGGAGGTGTGTTAGTGATTTGAGACAAGAGAAAGGGAAGCAAACAGAATGGCCCCCAACTAAGCTTATTTGTTGAACAACAGAGGAAGACCAAGGAGTCCTGTGGGCTGAGGAGAGCACGGAAAATCCAGATCCGGGCAGAAAATAGTGTTAAGGCCTTGCAAGCTGTTTACTGAAAAGACTTTCAACTCTTAACCTCGAGAGACAGGGAGTCTATAAAGTTTTCAGCAGAGCAATTACAAGAGTGATTTTTAAAGATTTGACAATTAACACAAATAAGTCACCTGAAGACAGCTAAATAAGGCAACTCTTTTTCTAAGAATTTTAAATGAAATGGGGGCAACAAAAGAGTGGGTCATACTTGAAATCCCTACTGCCCGTGGGATTGCTGATTCAGGACTGACAGGCGAACGTTCACTGCAACCCCGATTTCCTGTAACAGCGGGAATGGGAAAAGCCACAACTTTTCAACAAAGATCACCAGGCCGGTCGGATGCACCTGGAAACCCCAGCCTCTGCGAGTCCGGATGGGGCAGGTGGGCCTTGCAATTGCGGGACCGAGAGCAGGGCGGACCCCACCGCACTCCGGGCTGCGTTCACCTGGCGGTCCCATCTCGCGCGCAGAGCCGCGGGCGACGCTCCAGGCCGAGTCCCCGGCCCCGGAGATCCGGCCTCCCTCGCCCAGCCTCGCGCCCACCCCACTGCCCACCAAGGGTCCGGCCCGACGCACACGGCCTCGGGGCGGGCCGGGGACTCGCGAGGGTCCGCAGTTTTTGTAGCGGCCGGCCGGCCGAGGCTCTCCGCTTTTCAGCACCGTCCCCGCCCTCCTCCCCAGAGACTCGGTCAACTCCACCGACCCACTCACAATTCCTTAATCAGCACCATCGTTCCGGAACCCCCTCACAGCTGCGCCGCCGTGCCGCCGCCGCCGCTACCGCTGCTCAACACGCCTGCGCAGCCCCGCCTTCATATCGCCCGAGTGACGACTGCGCCTGCGCGTCCACGCCCTTCCGCCATGCTCCCAGGCGTCAGCGCGCCGGGAAATCAGTTCCGCCCAGTTCCGGGCCCCGCCCCCACGGAGCGCCAGGCCGCCACTGCGGCGGCGCGGTCGACTGACGTGTGGCTGCGTCCCTCCCTCCTGGCCGCCGCCGGCCCAGCGTGCTGTCCACGCTTTCCGGTGAGCTTTCCAGTCGGTTCCCTGTGCGCGTTTTACGCTGTCTGTGCTCGGTTGCTCCCAGAACCACGAGCCTGGTGTCAGACGGGTGTTTGTATGCCAGTCCAGGTGATGTTACGTCAGTCTGGGCAAACAGAACGATGAGCCCTTTGAATACTGTATTTGAACGCACCCTCCTCCCCCTTCCCCAGGGGTTCTTAATTTAGGGTCCAGGACCTTTCGATGGGACTCCCAGGGAATTTGTGAACCCCTGAAATCACACGCATAACTAATTTCTCGTCAGCGCCCGTTTTAGCTTTCGTTTCACTTTGCTTTGTATTTCATCAAGCCCTGTTTTTCCCCTTTAGGTTCCAAAGTGAACTTGAGATGTATTCCCAAAACTCTATGTTAAATATCAGAGCATAGGTCAATACTGTGTTACCGTTAGACAGAGTTGGACTTTGGAGTAGAAAGACCTGACCTGAATCCTGTTTGACTTTAAAGCTATCTTGAGTAGATAATCTCAATTTACACATCTAAAAGTAGGTGGCTACTACTGTCTACCACAGGATTGTTTCAGGGAATAAAAGATAAGGAGTTGGGGGTCTAGCTCAGAACACTTGCCTAGCATGTACCAGACAGCAAAGTTCAATCCTGATTATTGCAATAAAAACAAAGTTTTTGAAAAGTTAGATGAAGCACTTCTGTTACGTGCCCTATGTAGGGCTCGTCAGGAACCACCCAGTGATAGCAACTGCAAACTCCACTGAAATCCCAAAATCTCTTTTATACATATATACATATAACAGTAAGCTGTGACTTGTCTCTATCCTGAAATTCCTTTCAGTGTCCAAGCCAAGTATCCTTCTCAGCCTGAGTGGAGGGTTCTAAAGCTCTAGGGTGACTCCTCAGGCTGCAGGGGATGACAGTCCTCAACACATACATAAGCACACACAGTTATAATAAAATTCACAAAAAAAGAATGCATCTATGTACATTCACCTACCGTGTTCACTTATGTTTTCACAGTGGAGTAATATTTACTCCCTGCAGTGCACAGACATTCCCATTCTGTCTGTCATTACCAACATCTGTTATTGTCAGAAGTTGGAGTTTGGGATCAGCTTACTGAGTTTTATTCTGAGACTGGGTCTCATGTAGCTCAGGCCAGCCACACACCTGATTATCCTGCTTCCACCTCCCAAATGCTGGAATTAGAGGCATGAGCTACCATGCCTGGCTAGAGCTCTTCATTTATAACAGGTTCTCTGCTTCTCTTTGGTATTTTGAGTCACATCAGTCTTTCTTGTAGACAGCTTTTAGAAAAGAAGTTATTGGGCTTACAGTTCCAGAGGGATAGGAGTTCATCTTAGAAGGGAGACATGACATGAGAGCTAGAGGAGAAAGCCAAGCACCCACTGCTTTTAACAAGCACAGGAAACAGAGAAATTGAAATGGGACAAGGATAAAGCTCAACCCCAGTAAGGGGCTTCCTCCAGCAAGGCTGTACCTCCTCACCCTCCCAAAACAGTACCACCAAATGGAGGCAAAATGTTCAAATACTGGGGACTCATAGGGGACATTTCATCCAAACCATCACATTCCACTTCCAAAACCCACATGTTCCATGACCATCTCATAATTCGAAATGCGTTTAGTCCAACCTCAAAAGTTCCTGTAGCCTGTAACGCTTATTCAAAATTCAGTCCAAAGTTGATTCTGAGACTAAAGGCAATCTCTTAACTATAAAACCCTATTAAATAAAAAAAATTGCTTCCAACATATATTGGCACAGAATACACTTTCCCATCCCAGAAGGGAGGAAAGGAGCCATATGGATGAAATGCCAGACTAAAACAAGACTGAAAACCAGCAGGGCAAATGACGGATCCTACAACGCCATGTCTGATATCTGGGACTTTAGTTCTAAAGGCTTAGAAGGCTCAGCTCCTCCGGCTCTGCTGTCTGCAACATACATTTCTCTACTGGGCTGGTACCACTCCCTGTATACAGCTCTCCTTGGCGGTGTCTCACAGCTCTAGAACATGAAACATCTTGGGGTCTCCAATGCCAACTTCAGCTTCACACAATGGCCTCTTGGGGCCTCTTGGCCTGTCAGGACTGCCTTTATGCAGGGACTCCCCTGCTTACACACTGCTTGGCCTCACACACTACCTGTACACTCTGACACACCATGAATGATCTCTCTCTCTTGCATCATTCATTCCTCTAAAGTCAGCACCACTGTGAATGACTCTGCCAAGTTCAGCTGCCACCTTGGGATGGAACTTGACTCTCTTGAATCACATTTGTAGCTGCTTTGTATTGTGGTTTTCTAGGAGCAGAATGTTCCTTTGGCTTTTCCCTCTTACTAGTTGGAATCTTAGGTGGAATCTGCTGAGGGTACTCTTTCTGGTGTTCAAATGCAAACCTGGAGGCCTGTCCTTAATAGCTCTAATCTCCTTAACAATGGGAGCCTATCTTCCAGGACTTTTCTTCACTTCCAACTTAAGCTTCCTAGCTATTTTCTCACCTTTTGCTTGTTTTTCATTGTAGATCTCCATAATATTCACCATTAATAACCATGCTACCAGTTCAACATTAGATAATCTTGAAATTTCTTCTGCCAAAGAAATTAGTCCATTATGTTTTCATTTAGCCTTGTGAAAGTCCTTAGGTTATGGAAAGTGGGTAGCCAGAGAATTTTCCAAATTATCTCATTTGCCATTTAAGTCTTTCTTTTCCTCTGGAAATACATTGGTCTCCACACTACTTTCTTCTGGACTCCTACTAGAAGAGCTCATTAAGCTCCAGTTACAGCATCCAAACACTTTTTTAGTCCAAACTTCTGAAGATTTATGCATTTCTCCCAAAACCAACATGGTCAGGTTCTTCACAGCAACAGCTCACTCTCTGGTACCAACTTTTCTACTAAGTTTCTGTAGCTGTAATAAAATACCATGACCCAGACAACTTACAGAAGGAAGAGTTTATTGGGCTTATGGTTCAAGATGGATAAAAGTCCACTTGGAGGTGAGGTGTGCCAGGAGGCGGCCAGAGCAGAACATTGAGCACTCACACATTTCAGTAGGCACAAGAAGTAGGGAGAGACTCAGAATGGGGCAGAGCTGAAGCCCACCCCCAGTGACTTGCTTTCCTCCAGGACTCCACATCTCTTAACTCTCCCAAAACAGTTTTACCAACTGGGGACAAAGTGTTCAAATACTTGGAGCCTATGGGGGACATTCCTCTTCTATCCACTGGGCAGTTCTCTTGCAATCATGCCAGTCAGGGGTGTCCAGCATCCATTGCTACCTTGGTGGTAAAATTGTCTTCAGTTGGGAACCACTGGTTTATAAAGACTCTGGTGTGCAGTTACTCAAAAAAAAATTTGGCTAATGTTTTCTGAGTTTTTATTATCTGCCAGACAAGCCCTAAGTGTTCCTTGTGAATTTACCTGAACCTTGTTTACTCAACAACATATGAAGTAGGCAGTATTTCTACTCAATCTTCTACTATGAACAGTTGTTAATAAACTTTACTGAGCTATAAAATGGTTACACAATAGACTATACCAATTTGAGTATATAGTTTAAAGAATTTTGTCAAATGTATGTTTGTTAAACTTTCCTTTTCTAAACTTTCATGTCATTGAACTACATATATATACTCTTTTGTGTGTCTGGCATCCTTCAACATGGTTCTGGAATTTATCAATTCTCTGTGCAGTTTTCTTTTCATTATTTACAGTTCTTCTTTTTATGGCTATACCAGATTTGTTTATTCCTTCCAGTTCTTTCCAGGTTTTCCTCATTATATATAAAGCTTCCATAACTAGTCATGCAGAAGTCTATCTGTGAATGTATGTTTTTATTCCTTTGGGGAAATTTTTTTCTAAGATTATAAGGTAAGTCTATTGTGGTTTGAATGTGAAGTGTCACCCGATAGGCTCATGTGTTTGAATACCTGGTCCCCAGATAGTGCCATTATTTTGGAAGGTTGTAGAACCTTCAGGAAGTGGAGTCTCTTTGAAGTAGGTCACTAGAGGTAGGCCTTTCAGTTGTATAGCCTGATGGACTTCATGTCTGCTGTCAGCTTTACTACAGACACAGTGTGGCTGCCTGGTCACCTCAGGGCTTCTACCACCATGCCCTCCTCGCAGTAATAGACTCTCCCTTAAACTGTGAGCCAAAATAACCCTTGCTTCCTTAAGTTACTTCTTGTCAAATATTTTGTCACAGTAACAAAGAAAGTTAAGACTACATTTAACTCCACATAGGCTTTTTAAAAAAAGGCAAATTGATTTCAAAGTGGTTGTACTATTTTTACATTCCCACAGCAGTCTGTAAGCATCCAGTTACTCCATACCACCATCAGCACATATCAGCCATTCCACAGCAAACAGGGTACAGTATTACTTTGCCTGTTTTCAAGTTTGTTTCCTTATTGAGTTGTAAGAGGTTATATTTTAAGATATAACCTAATATTAGTCCTTTCTCAGATCTGTGTATTACAAGTGTTTTCTCTCAGCAGCATGCCTTTCCATTCCTAAAATGAAGCCTTGGGCAGGCCAGGTGGTTCATTGGGGAAAATGCTTGTCATCAAGCCCAAGAACCTGAGTTTGATCTTGAGACAAGATCACATGGTAAAAGGAGAGATGACTCTCACAACTTGTCCTCTGACCTGCACACATGTGCTGTGATACACTGGTATGTACACACACAGATACAAAATAAATACATGTAAAGCAGTTTTTTTAAAAAAACAAAGTCTTAAATTCTGATGAAATTTATTTACTAAGTTTTTTTCTTTATGGTTTATGGTTTTTCTGTCTTATGTAAGAAATCTTTGCCTGTCTCAGAATCCCAAAGATTTTAATTCTGCTCTATTTTAGAAATTTCAGGAACTTTGCTTTAGAGCTGTGCTCCATCTCAAATAGGTTTTTGTGTGAAATGAGAATCAAGTTGGGTGTGTTTGCTTGTGGATTTACAGACTTTTATTCCCTTCACGTATTTGTTGAAAACAGTCTCATTTATGTGAGACTGTGATAAAATACCATGACCTAGGCAATTTATAAAAGAGTTTATTTTGGCCTACAGTTCCAGAGGAAGAGTCCATAATGGTGCAGGAGGCATGGCAGCAGGCAGGTACAGCAGGACGGCAAGCAACTACGTCTCCATCCACACCCAAGAACAGAGAGAGTGAACTGGAAGTGAGGCAAGGCTATGTACTTTCAAAGCTGCCTCCTCTGACATACTTCCTTCAGCAAGGCTACATCTCCCAAACCTCTACAAACAGCATCACCAACTGGGGACCAGCTGTTCAAATATGTGTACCTATGGGAGACATTTCTCAGTCAAACCACCATGAGTTGTTTGGGGCCCTAGTTCAATTCCACCCATTTGTTGAAATTTCATTGAGTACATTTTGTGGCTATGTTTTTGAATTCTGTTCTCTTGGTCAGTGCTTATCATTAGGATTATATAAACATTTTTAAAAATTGTGTGTTTGTTTATGTGTATGTTGAAGGGATGTATGTGGAGATCAAAAGCCCTGTTGAGTTGGTTCTTGCCTTCCACCTTTACATAGTTTTCAGGGTTTGAACTTAGATTATTAGGCTTTTGAAGCAAGCACCTTTACCCACTGAGACATCTTGCCTGCCTAGAACACTATTCTGATTACTGTAACTATGCAGTAAGTCTTGAAGTCAGGTAGTTTAATTTCTCTACTTTCTTCATTTTCAAATTTTGGGGGAATCTACATTTTTTTGTATTTCTGTGATCATGTAATTTGTATCAAAGTAGGCCAACAAACTAAGGAAGCCCCATAGAATTTTTATGGGGAAACTTCTAGTTTGCTGTCTATTGCTGGGATAAGATACCTGATTTTGCAACTTGGGGAGGAAAGGGCTTATTTGGCTGACACATAATGATCACAGTTCATCAGTGAGAGAAGCCAGGTCAGGAGCTCAAAGTAGAAGCTGAGGCAGAAACCATGGAGGAACAAGCTTCCTGGCTTGTTCCTGGCCTGTGTTCAGTCTGCTTTCTTATATAACCTAAGACCACCTTACCAGAGGTGGTACTACCCACAGTGCCACCCACATCAATTAGGAGTTAAGAAAATGTCTGATAGACATGGCAACAGGCCTGTCAGATGGTGAGGATCTTCAGTTGAGGCTCACTCTTCCCAGGTTCCCCTTTTCACTATCTACATAACAGTTGGGATGAGTTAAGATAGCAGCAGCTTTGAATCCTCATGAATGGTGTAGTTTTTCCTTTGTTCAGGTTTTTAATGTTTCCCAGAAGTGCTGCAGCTTTTCAGGGTAAAGGCCTTTGAGGTGAATGCTTTGTTGCCTTAAGTATTTTGTTCTTTGGGGAGGCTTTTATTACAAAGCACTGGCTGGGGGTCCTTTTGCTCTAGTCAAGTGGAAATTATGGATAGAAAAGGAAGAGTTTCCTTCTTATTGGGAGCACTGAGCTTTTGAGTGCTGGAGGATTATGAGCTGGACTTTGAAACCCAGTAGTTTATAGCATTAGGCCCTGAGGACTACAGGTTTGTGGCTGTAGTCATGCACATGTGTATGGAATGCTCAGAAGACAACTTTTGCAACTGAGTTCCCTCCTTCCTACGTGTAGGGATTGAATTCAGGTAGTCAGGCTTGGCAGCAAGCTTTTTATAAGGACAGGAGAACTAGAGACTTAAGGCTCCAAGCTTTAAAATCCAGAGACTTGTAGCTATAAGGGCTCATGTCAAACAGAGGCTTGTTGTTCTAGGCTTGAGTGCCAGAGGCCCCAGCACCCAGAAAATATTATTGCAGCTCTTGAGCTTTGGATGTTGGGGCCTTGGGTTCTTAGAACCCAAAGTCACTCCCTAGAATTTAGCTTGATTATGACAGCTTTGAGCATTTAAAAGGAAAAACAATAATAAGTGTTCACATTATCAATGGCACTTAACAGGGCTTCCCCTACACAGGTATTATTAGGAAGAAGGGCCCTCCTCACTAGTAAAATTTTCTCTTTTCATTTCTAAGAATGGGTAATAATAAAATTATATTTAATCCATGCTGGAGAGATGACTCAGCGGTTCAGAGCACTGACTGTTCTTGCAGGAGATCAGGGGTTCAAATTCCAACACTTATATGGCAGCTACCAACTGTCAATAACTCCAGGTCCAGGAGATCTTATGCCCTCTTCTGTCCTCCATGGCCACTGCATGACATAGGCACACTTATATATAACTAATCCTTTTATATTGACCTTGATGGACTTATTTATTAGAGTTCTACTTTGCATATTTTATAATTCTCCACATAATATTTCCTATGGATGACTACAGTTTCCTGTCATTTAAGTCTTTGTAGGTTTTTAGTGCTTGGTATTGATGAAGAGTACTGCAGAGTGCAGATAGAAGTTGTGGAACCTCACAGAAGGCTCTAAGAAGCCGAAACCCAGACTCCTGGGTGAGTCTTTTCTGAGTGTCCTTCTTTCTCTTTCCTCTTGTACTTAAAATCTATATTAAAATAAATTTTAATAAGCTCCAGCTCAGGTTCATTAAAAAATAGAAGTAGTAAAGTTGGCCCAACTAGGTTATCAGTTTTATTAATCTTTTCAAAGAACTGCATGTCTTTGATTTCCTCTTATTTTTTACCTACTTCATCTTTACATTTTATTATTTTTTTCTTTTTTGAGACAGGGTCTCATGTAACCCAGGCTGGTTTCAAATTTGATATGTACCTGAGGATGAATGACCTGATCTTCCTGCCTTTACTGCAAGTGCTGGGATTATAGTTGTTCACTGTCACATCCAATTTATATGATGCTGAGAATCCAGCCTAAGGCTTCGTGCATGCTAAGCAAATGCTTTACACATGAGCCATGCCCCAGCCTCACACATTTTCTTGTTCCACCTAATTCTAGTTTTGTTTGTCCAGCATTGCTTTGAGAACTTGCTTTATTTGAAATGCAAGCATGAAAACCTAGAAATTTATCCGTAAACTCTGCTTTAGAGGCACTTTATACTGTTATGTTTTTGTTTTCATTCAGTTGAAAATATTTCCCAATTTTCATTTCTCTCTCTCTCTCTATATATATATATAAAAAAACTTTGAACTACTTAAAAGCATATTCTTTATCAAGTGTCTTTGTGTTCTCCACATATCTATTTAGTTCATAGTTTAACTAAGTTTTATTCCAAGAATATCTGGGTGTGATTTCAGTTCTTTCAGATTTTTAGAAGTTTGATTACAGCCCAGGTTGATGGTTTTGTCTCCCAAATTTTAAAGTTTTGTTAGTAGATACACAAATCTTTAGGGCTTTTATGTCTTCTTAATAAATTGTTCCTGTGTCCTGACACACAAACCCATTGCTTTAAGCCACAACCTTTTCTTGTTTGTCCCCAAGATCTCATATTAATATCATAGAAAATACAGTACAACTTTAAAAGTTCCACAGTCCTTAGAAATTCAAACACTTTAAAAGGTCAATGTCTGTTTAAAAAATCCCAAATCTCTTAAACTATGGGATCCTGTAGAATCAGATAAAAAAAAAATTCCTATTTCAAAAGGTAAGAACCAGCACACTTAACCAAAACCAAGTCCAGCAGAGTAGTGAATGGCAATCTTCTAGCTCCAAAAGACTTGGGCAGCTCCATTTCTCTGGCTATGTTGTACACATATAGTTTATCTCATAGTCTCAGGCCAGCTCTACTCCATACCTGCTGATACCCTTGGTGGTCATCCCATGGTCCTGGCATCTCCAGTATGCTGACATCTCCACTGCAGCTGATGCTGTACATCACCAATGGCTTCCTGGGACCTCCCTTTTTTCAGGGAGAGCCAAGTCTCAGCTGTGCTCTATGACCATTCATGTTTTCAAAATCAGTATTGTGAAGGAGACTTTTACACATTATCGTCAGTTACCAGGTTGACAGGGGTAACTGTGCTAGATAGCTTCCATTGTCAGCTTGACACCCCTGGGAAGAGGGAACATCAATTGTGGAATTGCTTTCATTGAACTGGCCTGTAGCCATGTCTGTGGGGCAATTTTTGTTATTTTTTGTTGAGTGATATAGAAGAGCTCAACCCACTGTGGGCAGTGCCATCCCTGGACTGTGGGCAGTGCCACCCCTGTGCCACCCCTGGACAGACAGTCCCATGTTGTGTAAGAAAGCAGACTGAGCATGGGACAGGGGAACAAGCCAGTAAGCAGCATTCTCCATGGCCTGTGCTCCAGGTTCCTTCCCAAGTTGGTTTTAGCCAGTGTTTTTATCATAGTATTGATCAAAAACAACTTGGGAAGGAACCTGTCACAACCTGGAGTCACCCGGGGATCAGGAACCACAAGGAATTTTCTCCATCCATTTTGGCCAGCAACAATGTCTATGAGGCACTTTCTTTTATTTTTATTTTTATTTTTATTTTTATTTTTATGTGTGTGAGAGTTTTGTCTGCATGTATGTAAGTGCACACATATTGTACAATACCCCAGGAGGCCAGAGGAGAGCATCAGATTCCCTGGAGCTGGAGTTACAGATGATTGTTAGCAACCATGTGAGTGCTGGGATCCAAACCTGGGTGCTCTGCAAGAGCAGCCAGTGTTCTCAGCCACTGAGCCATCTTCCCAGCCCTCCTTATCACTTTAGATGAAGTAAAAAATTTAAACATCCCCACAAATTTACGGGAATCACCCTTAAGCTTACCACTCCCTAAAAACTGTAAGAAGCATGCCAACTCCCTGCTTAGTTCTAAGATAATAGAAAATTTACTATCACTTTAGATGTAGTAAAATTTAAAAATCCCCACAAACGTATGGGAGCCACCTTTAAGCTTCCCATGCCTTAAAATGGTAAGTAGAAAGCCAGCTCTCGGCCTAGCCCAAAGATAATAGATAATTTGCATATCAAATTAAATGTAATTAAAAATTGAAATCCCTACAAATTTTTAAATGAGAATCCATTTTAAAATATATTGGTTTAATTAGGTCATTCAAATTGAACTATAAAAAAAGTTTCGTTTGCTCAGATTTTACTGAATCAGATTATACTGGTCAGATTCTTATTGTGGTATATTTTTAACTACTCCAAGACAACTTTAGCTTTATTTTAATTGGTACAATTAGTTTGTTGTTCACTTTTACTTATGGGAACCTCTTTAAACATATTTCATTTAATCTGATGTAATTCAAATTGGACTATAAAATGTTTTCTTCACCCAAAAGTTTTAATTCAGATTATATTGGTCAGATTCTAATTATGTTTTATTATTAGCTACTCCAAGAAATTCTGGCTTTATCTTACTTGGCGCAATTGGTTTATTATTAACTTTTGTAAAATCAACTATTAGTTTGACATTAGAAACTTATGAGAGGACAGGTATTGTAAAAGTCCTCACAACAAATGGCAAATTTATTTATTAATGATATTTAAGAATGGAAATATTTTTCAGTCAAGAATGATTTAGCTATTAAAATTAAGATGGCTGGATATTTCCAGAATAATATGGAGAAATAAGAAAGACATTTTGTATATTATGAGGATGCTGAGTAAGTTATTTTAGCTATATAAAAGATGAGACTTGATAATGATATATATGGGGCTGGAGAGATGACTCAGTGGCTAAGAATACTGGCTGTTTTTGCAGAAGACCCCCCATTTGAATCCCAACACCCATATGGTGGCAAACAACTGTCTGTGACTGCAGGTCCAGGAGGTCCAGTGCCCTATTCTGGCCTCTCGGGCATTGTACCACACAGGAACACTTACATACATGTAGACACAACACTCACACACATTAAATAAATAAATTAAAATTTTAAAAATTAATAATTATATATATCTTAAAATTTCTAAAATCAAAGTTCAAGCAAACCTCTACTTAAATCAATGTAGTTATTGATTTAATCTTGTTAACTCTTATAAGGATTGGCTTAGAAAATAAAATATATATCTGATCAAGATTTATTCAAGAGCACTTAGTTTTGGCTAAACATTGCACAATTATTAAAAAGTGCTGTACTCTTATAATTGCTCTTCTGGAGGTTTACCAACCACGCCTGGAGCTCACTGTCCTGCTGTAATCCTGCAAAACTACTGTATTATTGAGTTTATGTTATTTATGTCTACGTTTTCTTTTTGTCTTTTTGAGACAGGGTCTCCCTATAGCCCCAGAAGGTCTGGAATTTGCTCTGTAGACCAGGCTGACCTCAATCTCAGGTTACACCAGCCTCTGCCTCCAGAATTTGGAAATGAAAAGCATACGCCACCATTCTTGCGCTTGCCTAATTTTCAAATGGAAAATTTCTTTCAAGGGATGATCAGTAGCCATGCTTTCTGTCAATATTGGGTTTATATTGCAGTACACCTTATTAGAAAAAAATATCCTAGTAGTTATCTGTTTTGTTATACTGCTCACAGCTCATATGCCTTTATTAAAGATATGAACCTAATTGTTTTGAAAGATTTACAAATGTCATAAAAAGTTTATTTACAACTAGCACCAGGCAAGATTTGGCTAAATATTTAAATATTTTGGATATATTTTCACTAATCTTTTTGTTAAACCTCCTGGACTACAATTGTCTGCCCCCCCCCCAAAATACCATTAAATTCTTCTCAACAGATTTTAGGATTCTAGTTGACTTAAACCTTCCCTTGAAAGTCCCAATTCCACTTTTTCTCAAATTTTTGCTTCTCTTAAAGAAGACACCAATTTAAATTCACCCTGCCACATTATGGTGCCTCTCTCTTCTATTACAGCAATTATAGCTCGAAGCTGAATTTAAAATGAAAACCGCTTCCTCATATATGATTAAATTTACTTGTTTTTGAAACTCCTTTATTCCCTTCAGCAACAACTAGACAATTAGCTCCCTTTTTAAGAATTTTAGAATGGTTATTTCTACTTGGTACACCCAAATGAGAAATATTTTCTCCCCAAATCAACAAAGAATTAATTACTCTTACTCAACAGGGCTGATCCAAATCCATCCAATTTACTGGACATGCTCATAATATTTTAATCTTCCATATCTCCAGATAATTTCAACTTTTTTTACAGACTGCAGAAAATTTAGAGCAATCTTCCTTTAACTTCCCTGTGTAATTTCATTGTTTCTTATAAAAATATTTTCTTCCATAAATATATATTCCGTTTCTAGTACACTAACAAAAACTATTTTTTAAGATGGATTTAATAAATCAGGGAAAGAAACCATTACACAATCTTGGAATACGGCATTCTTCATAGCATCCAGAGCAAACACCACCCAGCAGGCAAACCTTTGAGCTGCCTTTTCTGTTTTCACACAATTCCCTAATGAACACCTCAGTCTACTAACCCTGCACTGTATAGCTAGTGGTATTTACCTCTCTTTAGAGCCTTCTTCAAAGATAAACTTATCCTATTTTTATTTCAATGCATTTGATCCTGTACAGATTTCCCTGGTCTCCCCAGAAGGAAATCATCATACTAATGGTCTAGTTGTCTTTTCAGTTATTTCAGGTACAAACTCAACAGATTATGCAGTCCTGCCCTGACTGACAGTCAGCAGCGTCATCAACTTGAGAGAAGTCAAACCCTGGGTGTCTGTCCTAATAAACTTTGACAAATGAAAGTAATTTGCATAAATTCCTTTGGTCTTTTTAAATTGACTCATGTACGTGTTAATACTTTTTGAGATTTGATTTCATTATTGCTGAAACACAAAAATATGGTTGAGCTGTTTAAAGCGCTTTTTACAAGTCAAAACAACTGGTCCTCCTGCCTGTGTCAGAACTTTTAGCTCTCCTTGTCAGTTTTGACAAGTTCATGTCTCTCATGATATTCCCTGTGTTACCCCAAGTACTAGCCATAATATACTTATTTATTATTCAGAATTTGAATGCATAAACAAAAAGGGGGAATTAGGTATTAACTATTCAGAAACAAATTTAAATATTTTAAAAACAACTTATACTTCAGTTTTTTTTAATTGTTCCTCTCAACCCCATCTGTTGGGAAAGCATCTTTAAAAATAAGTTTTATCATAAACTAAGGTGAATGTCGACTAATGACTGGATCCAGTTTCTCTCATTAATTGGAGCAGAGGCTCCGCATCTGTGCTCTGCCCTGTGGGCCTCCTTGGGTGGAAGCATGACTGGTAAAGCCATACCAGAAAACAACACCTTTGCAAGAGAGATTTTTTCCTGAATTCCAACCATGCATAAATAGCTGTTATGTTACATGTGCCTTCTCCAATGCTGCCCTGCCCATGACACCTATCCAGAGACCTAAGATGGCACCATGCTGACCTATGCCACTACCTGTGAGTAGCCCATTACCCGTGAGCACCCCAATGGACATGCTGCTTCATTTATAAATCAAAGAAAGGGAACTGTAGGAATGGTTTTTATTAATGGACATAACCTGGAATAATGACTTCTAATTAACCCACCAATACCAATTGCTCATGTGTCTTGTGACCTGGACACCTGATATCATTTCCTTGGCAACCTCAATTTGGTACTCTACTCAAAAAGTTAATGAAAGAATGTGAGTGTGTTTGAGAATTAACAAAGCCCTGAAGACTGTCTTCACTGCCCACAGTGAAGATTGGCAAGGACAGGTAACCTTGAGTGAATGAGGTATTCTAGAAGTAGGGTTGGAAAGGCAGGATGGTCTGTTAAGGTGAGGGTGAAGCCAAACTTGTACTTCCCCAACTGAAGCTGGAGAAACTATTTTGAATGAAAATGTGAGGCCTGGCCCAGCAGCACAGTTCCAGGAGCCCTCTGGTAGAATGGGTGTCCTCCAGGTTCCACCTGATTCTTAAAAACAACATTAAGAGTCAGGCTTTTTGTTCAGGAGATTGTAATGTTGGCACAGTCAGGTGCAATGGCATCTGTGTGGAGACTGGAGGACAACTTTTGGGAGTCTTTCTCTCCTTTCATTGTGGGTTCTGGGTACCAAACTCATGTTGTCTGGCTGCATCCGGCTGGCTCTTAAGTGCTTTCAACCTCCTGAGACATGTCATTGGTCCCTTTGTCCATTTTTAAAAAAATAATCTTTAAATTTCTATTTATGTTGTGTATGGGAGTGTGGTTGTGTCAAGATGCACATGTGGAGGTCAGAGGACAAGGTGTAGCAGTCAAAGTAGTTGATTCCTTCCTCCAAGTGACTTCTGGGATTAAACTCAGGTTGTCAGGTTTGGCAGCAAGCACCCTACCCTTAGCCATCTCGCTGGCCCCCTTTGTCCATTTTTTAACCCTAGGTTTGTGTTGCTTCCACTAGGTATAGAAATAAGGCTTTTCTGTTTGCCCTGTACCTCCTCCAAGTAGTCTATTCCAGGAATCCTCTAACTTTTTCCATTTATGACCCCTTTTGCCCAAGAAATTTTTATGTGACCCAGATATATCCATCAGTAAAATACAAGCAGTTATTGATAAATCATAAAGAAGTTTATTTTAATTTAGTTCTTTGTTATACACATAATTTTACTATTCTTTAATTTTTTTATTTGTGTGTGTGTGTTGTACAAGAGTCAGTTCTCTCCATCCACCTTCTGGGTCCTGGGATTGAACTCAGTTCGTCAGGCTTGGTAGCAAGCTCCTTTACCCAATGAGCTACCTTGTCCACCTCTGTTTTAGTTCCTTCATTTTTAAAAACTTTATTTTTTTGTTGTGTATGCATGCTCATGCCAGGACAGTCATGTGGAGATAAGTGACAGGTTGACAGAGTCAGTCTCCACTTCTACCATGTGAGTTTCTGGGTTTGAAATCAGGTTGTGTTAGTGTGAGTAACAAAGGCCTTTACCAGATTAGCCATCTCACTGGCCCTGATTTTGCCATTTATTAAAAATAAAAGCAAATTTGTAAACTAATGAGATGGATTTTTTCATTGTATTTTTTTTGTCCAATCTAATCCAAATGTATACTAATTTTACATGCTGAGGATATTTACATGCTAAGGAACGATAGAAAATATTGTTTTCTATAATCAAACCATGATGTTTCTCTAAGAATAGAAAACTTTGTATGTACAGTAGAATCACTACAGGTCATAAAATAAAGCAGTCTGTAATCTCAACTCAGATGTTTGTGGCAGCATTCCTTGGCATTGTGTGTGAGGGCAGGCGCAGTGCATGGTACTCGTGTTCTGAAGCATGGCTGCACCGAAGTCCAGCTCTGCATCATTGGCCAGCGATATCAAACACCTCAGTTTCATCCTGTTTGTGCTGGGGACAGAAGCTGGAGCCTTGTCCTTCCTTACTAGGTGTGTATTTTAGTATTGAGCTAAATCCCCAACCCATGGATCTGATTTCAAATTGAGTTTTAGATATTGTGTGTTCAGAAACTTTTACTGTTGTCAAAGTTTTCCCAAGTCCTGCATTGTTATGCAACACATAGTTCATGAAGCTTTACTCTGTTGCAGTTACTCCCTTTCCTTAAAGGAACTACCTTCCTGGTTGTGCGTGTGTGTATGTTTGTGTACGCATATGTGCTGGGATGCTTGTGTATGCACATGTGGAGACCAGAGGATGGCGTCAGGTGTCCTGCTTTAGAACTCAGCCTTATTCCTTTGATGTAGAGTCACTGAGCTTAGCACGCCCCAGGAGCTCCAGGGATCTTCCTGTCTGCCTCCCACAGCACCGGGGTTACAGGCATGCACAGTAACACTCAGCTTTTTCCATGAGTGCTGGAGATGAAAATTCAGGCTTGTACAGTAAGCACTCTCACCCACCACACCCCTGTCCAGCCCAGGCCTTCCTGACCTTTATTTGTTGTCTGGTTTCCCTCATGGGCTTCTTCCAGACCTGAAATCTGCACTTTAAAAAAAATTATTTTTAAACTTAGTGTGTGTGACAGGAGTGGGGTGGACATGATGGGGCACAAATGCAGAGGTCAGAGGACAACTATGGAGTTGGTGCTCTCCGTTCAGCTTTTATTTGGGTTCCAGGGATTGAACTCAGATTTTCAGGCTTGCACAGCAAGTTCTTTATCTGCTGAGTTATCTAGCTGGTCCTGAAATCTGAGTATTAATCTAAAGATTAAAATCCAAGTTTTATTTTTTTAACTTGTACTTAATTCTATCTTCCCGATCTATTATAACTTGTTGAGGAAATTGGGTCATTTGATAGGTAGAATTGTCTAGTCCAGACCCTGCTGCTGTTAGATCACTGGCATGAGCACGTTCGGTTGCAATGTTTTGGGCAGAAGTGTCCCCTGGACAATAGAGTGTCCATCTGTCAGCACACACACTGCTTCTGTCACCTTCTGATCAAGCCATTACTACCAAAGCATCGAGATCACCGATTTAGTGGATCCCGAGGAATGGTGACATCCTGTCCAGCCACTTCTTGATTTATTGGCTAGACTTCTTCCGGAAGGAGAAACTGGACATCTAGTGGTGTGGTTTATGTCAGACTAGCAGAATCTGTGCTTGATTTTTGTCATGTTTACCAGTTCTCTGAATCAGAAGTCATGTCCTGTCATCCCTAAACTATGATCAGTTAAAGTTGGGCCTAATCTATACTCAGTGGGGGGAGAGAAAGAGTTCAAGGCCAGCCAGCTGTGGTTATATGAGACCCCATCTCAAAAAGAAAAAAAGAAGAAAGGAGAAAAAGCGGTTAGTACTTACTACATTTCAATGTAGATTCAGCACATTTACAGTACTGGTGTCTTTTTACTTAGCATTCTGACTGTTGCTCAGACCACCCAGCTTTGACAGAGCAAGGCTTTTCAGGTTGTCTCCAGATTCCTTTTGCTGTATTCCTATCAGCCCTTGCTAGCTTTCTTTGCTGGATAAGACCCAGCAGGACATGGCTGGTCCTTGTGCACTGAGTGCTGCTCCGGACTAGAGTCTCTTTTCCTCAACACACTCTTATGCTGTGTATGGCATGATTTCTGATTTTGTCTTTGTCTTTAGGCCCTTTTTGTATCTAGAGCTAACATTTTTTTACACTTAAGTGTTTACCTTTATAATATAAATATATACATTTGCATAAATGTAAATGTATATACATGCAAATGTATATATAGGTAATGTGAATATGACTGATATATAAGTAAAATTTACATATCTAAATGTGTAGTTTATTCTGTTTTGATAGGTATTATGTGTAACAGAATTTCCTTATCACTGTATAACCCTGACTGGCCTAGAACTCTGGATCAGGCTAGCCTGGAACCCACACTGATCTGCCTACTTCCATCTCCCAAGTACTGTGATTAAAGGCAAGTGTCCCCACACTCAGCCTTTCTTTTCTTTAAGTTTCCATTTGTTTTATATATATGTGCACACATGCATGGGTGCTATTGTACCCATGTGGCAGTCAGAAGATACCTCTCATGAGTCAGTTCTCTCCTTCCGCCTTTACATGGGTTCTGGGGATTAAGCTCATGCCTTCAGGCTTGTGTGGCAAGTGTTTTTATCTATGGAGCCATCTCACTGTTCTATGACAGGGTCTCTATACATAGAAATTATAGATTGTATAGATAATAAAATTGCTTTTATATAAGTAGCTCATGAATTTATGCTAACTTCATTTTAAAAACTACTTGTTTTGTTATTTTTAATTGTCTGTGTTTGGATGTATGTGCATGAAAGTGCCTGTGCACTTCATGAGGACAGGGGCTTTGGATCTTCCTGGAACTGGAGTTATAGGTGCTGGGAATTGAACTCAGGTCCTCTATTACATACTCTTAACCACTGAGCCCTCTCTCCAGCCCCAGATTTATACTAACTTCTCACATTAATTCAGGTCAAGTTTTAAGTTAACCATTTATGTCTGCGTCCCTTTCCCTAACACTGAGACGTGGTTCCTGCTGATGAGCTGTCATATGTCCACTTCCATCTTGTTCAGTTCTCCTCAAAATTCTTTAAAGTTTTCATTTAATCATTTTTGTGATTTTTTAAGGTTGTCAGAATTTTTGATGAGAAATTGTTTTAGTTATTTTTATATTTTGAGAAATGTTGACATTAAAATCATAGAATTCACCAAGCACAGTGGCTTGTGCCTGTAATCCCAGCAGATGGAAGGTAGGGGCAGGAAGATCAGGAATTCAAGGTCATCTTTGACTACTTAGGGAGCTAGAGGTCAGCCTAAGCTACATGAGATCCTATCTCAAAAGAAAACAAAACCAAACAAAGCAAATCATACAATTTTAAGAACCTTGAAGGGCATAGGAGGTATCATGTTTAGGTCTCCCCAGCTTAGAATGGGGTGCTGCTTAGACTCTGGACCACTTAGTAGGTCAAGAGGCAGGGAGACCTGCCAGGCCTAATCTATGTATTCAAGGTCTCAGTTTTCCATAGAGGAAACACCGAGGCTTTCCTATATTTCCTGTGCTCCTGCTGCTTAATTACACAGGCAGCTCTCCGCAGAAAAGAATAGAGATCACTGTTTCATTGAAGGGAATATTTTGTTGTTGAAGTGGATGTCGAATTTTCTCCATTTCATTCTGTTGTGGAAGATACACCCACAAGCCTGGTGACCTGAGTTTGATCCCCAGCACCCACAAAATGTTAGGACTGACTTTCCCAAACTGTCCTCTGACGTCCTTACACACACTATGTGTGCACACACCCCATACTCATCATACACATAATAATAAAAAAAAGTTTTAAAAAGATCATACCCAGCAATATCATGAGAAGCAGGTAGTACTTTACCAACAGGGCAAATTATACTTAAAGTAGTAACTTCAGAAGATTTTTCCCATTTTTTTCTGTTTTGCTTTGTTTTTTTTTGTTTTAATTTGGGGGCAGAGTGTGCGGCTCTGGATAACCTCCATAGTCTTGAAGCTGGGTGAGGCAAGGTCTTCAGCCTGCTGCACTCAGAGGCTGTAGAGTTTGTGTTGTATGTGAATGTTGGTTAAGTTAAAGTTTTTTGGACATATTCTTGTGTAGAAGTTCCCTCTAGACATCTCTTGAGTGCCAGCATTTTGTAAAATGGTGAATGTTGGCTGTGGAGCTGCTACTGGCCACACCATGTATGGTATCTGAGCCCAGTCTTGTCATCATAACAATATGTACCTTTAAGGGGTCTCCTGAGGTAAGTGGAATGTTTAAGTTTTTATCTTTTGGTAGGCATGATAAAACGTTGGTTTTGTTTTATTGTCTGAGATTTTATCTATCTATCTATCTTATCTATCTATCTATCTATCTATCTAATTTAAATCAGGTCTTTCTATTTTGCCCAGGAAAGCAGTCAGGACTATAAGCACCACAGTTGTGTATAGTTAGGTTCTATTTCTAAAGAGATAGTTTTAGGTGTTTCAACTTTTGCCTTCTAACTAACATTTCCTTTGAGTGTCTCATACCCCTGTTTTTGACATTTACATGAATATCTATTTCACCTTGATCCTTAATCTCATGAATGAACTGTTGCCATAGTAATGTATTGCAGTGCATAAGACTTCTGTTTCTTTTCTTCATGTGCAAAAGTTTCTCATAAGACACTCTAGTGCATGAGGACTTGTATGGTGTAACCTGCCATGAAGAATAAGGGAATAACTCCTGTGGACATGGTGCTCTGCTCTGGCCAGGTGGGACACCAGCTTCTGCTCTGCACCTGGATGACCTGCCTAAGAGATGGAACACGAGTGGCTGCAGTTGGGAACCACCCCATAGGGCGACTGGCTAACCAAACCCACAAAACCCCTTGCACTTCCTTGAATAAACCAGTTTGAGGTGGCTTGCCATCTGCATGCTTTTCACCCAGCTCCTGGTGTCTGTGCGTTGACTCTGCACCTCTTACCGCTGCATGGCACAGACCCTGCGTCCCACTCAGGCTGGCCCCAAACACAGGGACCCCAACATCTGGCGCCCAAACAGGGACTCTCCACCTCCCTGGCATTGCTGAGACACCCTTCGCCCCGGTTGCTGGTGAGTAGGCCCCTCTGTGTTCTGTCTGCTGACAGTTGCCCAAGGGTGAGTGGGCATCCCGCCTCCTTTTCCCCTTTCCTGTGTTCGTCTTTCCCTACCCCATAGGAAGCACACCTCGCCACATGGTCCCGAAGCCTGTGCTGGCTCCTCCCTTCTTGGTTCATCCCAGCGAAATCACATGAGGGCCTGACTCCCCGGATTTCAGAATTGAGGTGAGGCCATTGGCCAGGCCTTTCCGGAGACATCATGTGGGCAGTTGGCTGTGGAGAAGACCTATTTTCCCATCTTTGATTTACAAACCTCCTTCCTGCCGACAGGCAGACTCAGACCTCTGAAGTTTTAATCGCCCAGGCCTGCTACATTCCAGATGCTAACTCTTCAGTACGCATTCTGGTGCCGAGCCAAGTTCCCATGGACAACGAGGTCTTAGTTGTCCAATACAAATACTCCCCTGTGGGACAGACAGGTTCTGGACCTTAACATTTACTAGCCTTCAGGGCCGCGCAAATATGGAACTTTTAAAAGCTTGTGCGTACCTTCTCCACCTCTTCTTGGGTGCTGCCTGCGGCACTCCCGCAGGGGCTGGCATAAAGACCCATGGAGGTTCCCCACTAAAGCACGAGACAGTTGGGCCCTCAACATTCTGTCTGTGTGCTTCAGTAGGCCCTAATATTAGGCATTTTGGTTTTTGTAGTGATCATAGCGGCTTTGAGTTTCCATTTCATTTGCCTCTACTCTGCCACAATGAACAATCTCCACCCTCACCAGGAAGTGCCACAATTGCAGGCACTTAAGCCTCTTCTGCTGCGTGGCTTGAAAGTGAAACAAAAGGATAAAGCAATACCCACGCCTCCCCCAATGTGAGCTGAAGAGCTAGCGCAGCTGGTAAAGGCTCAGGCTCTTCTTAACCCTTAAACGGAGCTTCGACCACTCCTTCCTTGCCCTGGGCACACCCTACCACCCGCTCCTCCCACCCCACCCTGGGCATTTCTGTGGACTTGGCGTTTGAATATTTGCTGCTGCCACTGGGATCTGCGGTGGCTCTGCCTGGGCCAAAACCGTGGGCTTCAAGGTTCACCGCAGCCCGGGGAGGACAGGGTAGGAGCGGCCGTGGCTTCCAGCCCGGATAGCCGCGGAGGCCTAAGGTCACCATAAGGTCTTGGAGGCAGGGCCAGAGGCCAACCGGGAGGGCCAGGTTTGCGCCTCCACAGCCGGCTCGGCGCCAAGGCGCCTCCCCACGGCTGAGCTTCCTCCCAAAGCCTCTCGTCGACATGCAGCCAGGTCTTGCCCGGAAGGCTATAGTCTCCAACATCACTGAGGCTTGATCACTCCTCTCCAATTACATCAAAGGCCCATGGTCACAGGCTTTTCTTAATTACTCCCTGTCCCCTAATTACCAGGTTGATCATATAAATTCCACCTGAGTCAGCCCAATAACTTCTATGAGCTTTGGACAACAACTATTTCATAGGATTTCAGTTTTTTTTCACTCCTCAATTTGGTGGGTTGAGGGTATAGTTCAGTGTTAGAGTGCTTGCCTAGCATATGTAAAGCTCTGAGTTTGATTCTCACCCACATCCTTTGAAAAAAGACTAATTTTTCCAACTTTGACACTGGAACAATGCAGGCACAACTGGCCCCTTTAACACATCTGCCGACTTTAGCACCATCTGCCAAGACAAAATAGGATCTCAGCCATTTTTTCGCCCCTCAATTGTATAATCTGGGGCTTTTTTGCTCTGGTCTTCTTGATAATGCTGCTGACCTTTTGTTGCTTTTGGAAAGCACTGCATCAAATCAGAGCTTCTCAGACATTGATGCTTCAAATTCTCCAGGCCTCCTTCTAGGCCTCAGACCTCCCCCCAAATACCAAATATTCTCTTCAAACCTGGATATCAGCGATACAGGATAATCCTGTTTAACTGACCACTTAATAATGCTACCTTCTTCACGGTACTTGACTATTCTCACTTCTTCCTGAGTCTTCTATGCGGCACAAAAGCATTCTTCAAGAAGGTCCCCATGCATGCCATAGGAGCCTTCCTGCATGAACCGCCCATGCCATCCTAATTACCCTCCTAAGCGACAAGCATTACCTTGTGGGTTCTTTCACCAGGATGGTGGGTATTCAATGATGGGTAAGAACCCTATGACCAGCTCAACCTAATACAGGCACCGTCGCCTGAGGTGATCCCTAGTGGCCTGGGGTCAACAATGGCTTGATATAGAGCCATGCCTCCCAGGATTGCTCAATTAATAAAAACAGAAAGGAGGATAAGTATGGCATAACGCAGGATGGGCTTAGCCAGGCCACCTGCCATGAGGAATAAGGGAATAGCTCCTGTGGACGTGGTGCTCCGCTCTGGCCAGGCAGGACACCAGCTTCTGCTCTTCACCTGGATGACCTGCCTAAGAGACAAAACATGAGTGGCTGCAGTTGGGAACCACCCCATAGGGTGATTGGTTAACCAAATCCACAAGACCCCTTGTACTTCCTTGGATAAACAAGTTTGCAGCAGCTTTCCATCTGCATGCTTTTCACCCAGCTCCCAGTGTCTGTGTGTTGACTCTGTTCCTCTCACTGCCTCATAGTGGAGACCCTGCATCCCTCTCGGGCTCGCCCCAGCACAGGTACCCCAAGCACCGAAGGCAGTATGATGCATCTGTGTGCTTTGCTGTGTGCTGGGGTACTGCTGATGGAGCTCAAGTCTTCACACACACCTCATAGTGCTCCTTCCTCTCTGAATGTCATACCCTTCCCACAGGGCTCACCAACTCATGTTGTTATAGCTGAAGCTATCATTCAAAAATATTACACTTCTTTCCTGAGTCACAAAAGGATTTTTTAAAGATTTTATCTCTATTTTATGTGTATGAGTGTTTTACCTGCATGTATATAAGTGCATCATGTGTGTGTAATACCCATGGAGGTTGGAATAGGGCTAAATTAGGTCCCTTAGAACAGGAGTTATGGTTAGGCATACTGCCATGTGGGTGTTGGGTACTGAACCCTAGTCCTCTAGAAGAGCAGTAAGTGATCTTAACTGTTGAACCATCTCTCCAGCCCCACAAAATTATTTTATTTTGTTTTTGTTTTTGTTTTTGTTTTTTGAGTCAATGTCTCCCTGTAACCACAGCTGACCTGGAAGTAGCTATGTAGACCAGGCCTTCCTCAGTCTCACAGAGATCCACCTGCCTCTACCTCCAAGTGCTGGGAGTAAAAGCTTGTTCCACCATACCCAACTCCACAAAAGGATTTGTGTGTGTTGCATTTTACATTAGAATCATTCATCTACCTGGATTTAGTTTGGGGGTCAACTGTAGGGACATTTTATTTGTGAGTGTGTGTGTGCATGTGCCTATGTGTGGTTTTTTTCCCTTCTTCAGGATCTCACATAGCATATACTTGCCATGAACTCTCTCTGTAATTGAAGATGATCTTGAACTCCTGATCCCCCTGCCTCCAATTCCAGAGTGCTGAGATTACAGGCATGTGCTGCCTCCTCCAGCAATATCATTGTCAGACAGTCTTCTAGTATACGTATTGACTCTTAACATAATTCCATAAGTTCTCTGTACCTGTGACATTTTTATCAATGTTCTCATTTTAAAATTTTTCTTCCCAATTTGGTGGTGGTGCGCTGTAAAGGGAGACTGCACAGAATCTCCCTGACTTGTCATAAACCATCACTCCGTTGACAGGCCTTATCAGAGCACTGTTAGCCCCTGTTTGAAACTCTGGCCCAGAACATACCACCCCCTGCCATAAAGTGATTCCTGTTCTGCAAACAGGTCTTTCACCCCTTATCGGGCCTGGGCCCTTTACAGATACCATTTGACTTAACTCCCCTGCTGCTGACTCTGTCAGAAGTCAGCTTCCACCCTCATTAACTAATAAAGGTCAGTTTGAATGCCTGTGACTCTTTGCACTCCTAAACACTCTCCCTTGAACATTAGCCGTGTTTAATAATTGCCTTTCCCGGCCCCTTGTTCTGTTATTCCCAGCAGGGCTGTTCGTGGCTCCTACTTCTGTTGACTTTTTGTCATAAACTTGAAGCTATGATATTAGGTGCAGAAAAAATAGATGTTTTAATCTCTCATGCCCATGATGCATTGCTGCGCATGGCTCCCCTTTAGGCATGTCTTTTTGCCTTTTGTCTCATATTAAATGACTGCATCAAATGACTTTTGGTTAGAATTCTTCTGGAATATCTTTCATAGTGGCTCCTACCTGTAGTCAGGGAAGATTACCACAATTTCCAGGCCACCCTTTCTTAAAACAATCACCCAAAAGCAAAAGAAAAACAAAATGAAACCAAACATGTGATCTTCGGTTATTGGAAGATTACAGGGAATTCGCGTGTCCACAGCTGCTCTAATCTTCCACTTCACTCCCTTGCCCATTCTCTTTCTGCCATTTCTTTGGGGATATTTTAAAGCAAATGAAATGGCATCCTAACCCCAAGTGCTGCTTTCCACCCTCAGACTTTTATCTGCCCCTTGTTTCAGTGGCTCCTGTGGACAAATTGCACCTGTTGGTCTGTGAGTTCAATATTCTGATCACCTCAAATCTTCATGTTGTATAGAGTTCTTTGGCTTGTTTCCACTCTGAATGGTCCCTTTATTTCATTTAGTCCTCCTGTGGACTCCCCTCTCACTGTGATAATAATGATTACCAGCCTGACTGCACAAGAACTTGAGGAGAGAGGAGCCCTTCCTGAGTGCGGCTGTAGTGGGATTTCAGGATGATTGGATGTCGAAGGCCCTAGCCTCATGATTGGACTGACAAAGTGACCTGATGCATGACTGGGAAGTCTTGACGAGGTGGGGTCTAGTTGGAGGCAGCAGTGACTAGGGGTCTGGCCTTGGGGCCTGTGTCTTGCCTTAGCCTAGTCCTGTATTTGCTTCCCGGCCACCATGTGTGAACTGCTCTGCTCTGCCACACCTTCCTGCCACGCTGAATGGACACATCTGAAAACCTGAGCCAAGGAGAAGCTCTGCTTCTTTCTTAGATTTGAAATCTTTAATGGGATTTAGATTTGGTGAAGAATTTTTCTAATTCTTGTAACCAAACATTCTGATTCATATAAATATGTGGGAAGTAGCTTGAAGCAAATTTAATAGTCACATTTTAAAATCTATATCAAATTAATTTTGTTGTTGTGTAACACTTTTAAAAACAGTGCTTACAAGACAGGAGTGGTGTAAGACTACAAGGAAACAGTTTTTCAGGCAGCTCGGACTTGTTCATAGAAACTCACAGCAATGGTGGCAGCGTGCACAAGACCCATGAAATCTCAAACCCAACAAAACCGAGGGCAGAAGTCGGGCAACGGGCAAGAAGCCCCACCTATGCCGAGAAACTATTGGCAAGCGATGGCTACTGGGAGAGTGAGAGTCGGTTTTCTTTAAGGGATGGACTCACACTGAGGGACATTTGGGGACACAACTTGGTTCAGTAGGCCTTAACGTATATGACAGAAAGCATGAAATCTGGTGGGGGCTACTTGGGAGTGCAGATAGGAGAAGGGTTCCAAATATGATTAAGATGTGTTATAACATTCACAAAAATTTAATGTAAAGTAGCTCTTACAAATTTAGGCAGACGTCATTTTATTTTTCACCTGTCTGGTTTTTCCTTGTGATTTGAAAAAAGTCAGTGTGCATTGCAATGAAGTCAGACAGAGCCAACCTCACAGGAACTTGGTTGTCTGTTGGGAGGGGCCTAGTACGGTTAGAAGTCAGTGTCCTGGGATCTGGCTTAAGTGTCTGACACAATAGCGTAACTGCAGAAAGGTCTTCCTGCTGTCCCTGCCCACTGAAACAGCTCCTGTGAAGAACACAGTGATCCTTATCTTCCCAAAATGAAGGACCGTCTAGCATCCCTCACTTCTCTCATCTTTTTGGCACTGTTAGTTCTTGCTTCTAGAAAGAGCCTCTTGTTTTCAGAGATAAAAGCTGATTTCTTTCGCCATCTGATAGAGACCTTGCTGTCACACCATGGTGAAAATATTCCTTTAATCTCCTGCACATCACACTTTCAGTTCCAGCTTTTATCTATTCTTGTTGTTGTTGATCTCTCATTCCCATACCTTTAACTCCTGAAGACCATGGACATGGACTGCATTTATGCACCACGAAGCAGCAGAGTTCAAGCTCTAGTAGATTTATTCACACTGCTCGTCACTGCTTTGTTGGGCCACTTACTTTATTGCTCTGCTCCAACTGGCCTTTTCTCCTCCTTTAAAATTGCTCTGTCTGGTATTGAATGGCAAAACTAACTCCATTTTGTTCTCACTGACTTGCTTTACCTGTGTTTTTGCTCAGTCGTTCCCACCACAGCCATCCAGGCAGAATGTCTCATGCAAGCAGTTTCAGGGGAGTACATTGTTTCTACAATACTGGGAAACTTACAAGTAGCTGGGTGGCACATCCCAGTAGCACATCTGCTGGCCTAGCCTAACTGAAACATTGTTAACTGACCTGCCCCTGGTCTGGTATAACTATGGTGACCTGATGTAACTGCAGTTATTGACTTTACCCCTGGCATGATGTAATTGTGGTTTTAAACTTTATAAACCCTGCCCTGCTTCTCCTTGGGGTTGAGATATCTTTGGGGCATTAAGCCTCTCTGATTGCTAGCCGTTAATAAAGGACTCCTAATTTGACCATCACTATATGGCATTTCTCTGTGATGCTCACTCGATATTATAGTATTGTGTCATGTTGTGCAAAAGCAGCCCCTCACCTTCCACTGACGAGGTGTCCTCCCTTACACAGTTTGCTTTCTGCTTTCTTAGGAACTCACATGCTTTTTCCTTTCTTTCAAATGATGTAGAACCTTAGGATGCTGTAACTCTGAACAAGTTTGAACATCTTCTGGATTGTGTATTGAACCTGTCTTGTTTTTCTTTACACATCAAACATTCATGTAGCTATTTATACAATAAATATTTGTTTAAATATTCTCACCTGTTAATATATTTTCTCACCATTCCCCTTATATGGCATTCCTTCCTTGGATAATTATTACTATACATTAATAAATTGTACTTTTACCTTATAATCATATATTTTTTTTTACAGGGTTTCCCTAGTCCCAGCCCACCTGGAAGTCATGGTGTGGACCAGAGTGGCCTCGATCTTGCAGAAATTTACTTGCCTCTGTCTCCTGAGGCCTGGGATTAAAGGTGCATGCCACAACACCCAGCGTCTGATATCATATTCTAAAGCTTACTTTAGAGAGGTAATGAGGACCAGGCATAGTAACACATACCTTTAATCCCAGAACTTGGGAGGCAGAGGCAGGTGGATCTCTGTGAGATTTCTGAAAATTTCTTTTTGTTTACTCACTATGTAGCCCCAGGCTGGTCTGAAGCTATGTAGACCAGGCTATCCTTGAACTCACAAAGATTCACCTGTCTCTGCCTCATAAATCTCATTCTAGGTTGAGATTTGCTTTCTCTTGGCATGTTTAAAAAACCATTGCCCTGTATTGTAATAAATTTTCATGATGTAGCTCAGGCTGGTGTTGAACTGACAATCCTTTTGACTCAAGGTCTGAGATTACAAATGTGCTCCACCAGGCCCAGCATTTGTTGGCTTTTGGTAGATTCCAGATATGAGTTCTTTGATTTTTTACTTAATAAGTGATGTGCTTAATAATATTTCTTAAAGAACAAAAGTTTTTAATTTTGATTAATTCTAGTTTATAAATCTTTTAGATTCTATGGTTTAGACTTTGGATGTTTGAAGAAATGTTTTCATACTTTAAAGTTGTAAAGCTGTTTCTCTTAAGTTTTCTACTGAAAATTCTAGATTTTAGTTTTGTTTAGGTCCGCAATCCCTGCCGTGGTAGCGTTCTTTTATGGTCTCAGGTATAAGATTCTTCTACAGCACTGAGGATGCAATCCAGGGTCTTCTTGCATATTCTGCAAGCCCTGTACCTCTGGGCCATGTCCTTCAGCCACTCCGTGTGGTATGTCCTAGACATGGTCAGTTTTGTAGTGTGCAGACTAGGTTCTGTTACATTCCTCCTCAGAGTACAGTTTTTTTTTTTTTTCTTTATTTTTAAAATGTTGGAAGAATGGAAACTTCTTACCTTCCACAAGAAAGTGCTAGCTGGGATTTCACCTGGATCCATTCCTCCTTGTCTGGTCTAGTGTAGTCCGTGGTGGTTGTGGATGCCCTGTTGCTGATTCCACTCCTCCCTTGCCTTTATTTTCCTCTTTGCTGGCTGCTGCATTTTCCCCAGAGTTCATCCTCTGAGTCAAGAAAGTCAGTCTGTGGGCTTTTTAAACCCAAGTTTTAGCTGGTACATGGCATGGATTGGAACCGTTAAAGAAAATAGGAAGCACACGTCCAAGTTGAGTCTTGGCTGCCCCAGACCTTGCTCTCCCTCCTTTTGACCTCCTCCGGTGCCATGTCTATATTTTTGGATGTTACATGAATTCTGATAGGCGTTACCTGGCTGTGTAAAAGTAGAGTCTATGAACTCTTTGAAAGCATGCAGTTTTATAGACTTCCATCTGAGATCAGTGATCCCGTGAAGACCTTTATGAGGCTTTATGAGTCTTAAGGAAGACATGGATGATATCACATGACAGACAATGGTAACCATCCACCCCCAGATCTGGCTCTTACACTGGGCAATAGTAACAAGCTGAATGTCCTTTACTAATTAGTTACATCAAGCAAGGCATGCACTAAACTACGGTGAGCACATTGCAGGCTTACAAAGTTGGGAGCTTCAGTAAAGCCAATGTTTCTATGCCACAGAGAACCTAGTAAGAGAAAGGCCATGTCATGTGGTCAGTAAGCTTTAAATCATTATGATAAACAGCTTGAGCTCTTGCCAATAATTCCAAGAGGAGATATAATTCAGAGAAGTGATGGATTTGGGTGTGCCCAAGGAAAGGAAAATTGCCTACAATATTAGGAAGTTCAAGATACATAACCATCTGTGTCTTGATGGAGGGGGGTATAACATAAAGATATATGAAGCCATTTGTAAAACTAATTTCTCTTTCCATTTAATCTCTTGTTGCCTAAGAAAATGCAGCTAGTAATTAAGATACCATTTTGGTGTTGCTTGTAAATGTTGTTGCTGTCATTAAATTTCACACTTGTGAAAAGGAGCTGTTAAGAGACAGCCTAAGGTAACACTTTGAATAGCTAACTTTGTTAAAAATACGTTTTCCAAATTTCTTGCAATAAAATGTAATTGCATTTTCTGTTTTCACTTGCGTAGAGTCTTCTCACATACTGTCACATCTTGGTGCTAGAGGGAAGGTTCTGTCAAACTCCAGCAGCACAGTAACTTTCCAATTCTTCCTTTCTTGCCATTCATAATTAATAAGTTTGCTGATTTCTCTGTTAGATTTTTTTTTTTTGCCATTCACTTCTTATAAGGTTAAAGAGTGACAGAAGAGGGATTTCAGAATATATGCTATTTTGAAATAGTGTTGAGTTTTTAAAGTTACCCAAAGTCATTAGGGCACCACGGGTAAATTGTTGTCAAGCCCGTGGGCACCAGGGCCCCTTGGTGGAAGCTGTAAAATTAACTAAATAAGGAGCAGGTGGGGAGAGACGGGCGCTACTCTTATTTTTGCTAATGCACAATTGTATTGGTTCGTTTTGTCAACTTGACATAAATTAGAGTCACTTTAGAGGGGGGACCCTCAATTGAGGAATTTCTTCCCTTCAACTGGCCTGTGGCCAGGTCTGTGGGCATTTTCTTGACTGCTAATCGAGGTAGGAGGGACCAGCCCACTGTAAGGGGTGCCGCCTCTGTCCCTCCTCAGGTGGGCTATATAAAAAATATACACGTAACTGAGCAAGCCAATAGGAAGCAAGTCAGTGAGCGTTGTTCCTGCATGGTCTCTGCTTCAGTTCCTGTTCCAGATTCCTGCCTTGAGTTCTTATCATGGTTCACTCAAAAGATGTCTGTGACTGGGATGCATAAGCTGACTAAACCCCTTCCTCCTCAGGTTGCTTTTAGTCATGTTTTATCACAGTAACAGAAAGTAAGTAGAACAGAAACTGGTACCTAGCGTGTGGTGCTGCTGATGGGCCCTGGCCATGTTGCTTTTGGGAAGGATTGTAGAAGAATTTTTGAGCTCTTGGCTGGAAAAGCCATTGAGGTCTCAGCTTAGTGAACTGTGGAGGGAACGTGGAAGATAACGCTGAGAGCAGCGCAGAGGACGGAGGCCTGGCCTGCGATGTTTCAGACAGATGCTTGACAGTCCCTCAGAGACTCTGTTGAGGATGTTTGTGTGATATTTGTAATTTTGAATCTGTAGTTTCTGGTCATTTTGGGCTGAAGAATCACCTGTGATCAGCAAGAGACCAGCATCGCTGAAGTGAAGCCTTTACTTTCCTGGGATAATCAATGCTGGTCAGCTGGGGTTGAAAGATCAACCGTGACTAGCAAGAAACCAGCAACACTAGATGAAATCTTCAGGGTCGGCTCACAGAAAGCTGTGGTTCAGGGGTAATGTGTAAGAGTCTCGCACATGGCACTGGTTTTGGCAGCATAAAAGCTGAAGAACTGAAGGGATCACAGAGAGAAGCTGAGGCCTGGCACTGTGAGGAATGAGGAGAGGCCTTTGATGGTGAAGGCACAGCTTCAGTGGCAGTGGAGACCCCAGCATATGGTAGGAGCCAGACCATGGGCTGATCTCCAAGGTCAGCAGCAGGTAGGGTGTAGATGACCTAAGCCTACCAGACAAACTGTGTGTGTTGAGGAGAGCCGAGCCAGAGAAGTGGGCCCCTTTAGAATCTAGAATGTCACGAGTGAGTCTCAGATGTCAGACATTGAGCTCTATGCATGGTTGGGTTTTGGTTTTGGTTTCCTTTTATTGTAATTGTGCTCTAGTTCTCCCCTCTTGGGATAAAAAGGTATGTAATTTATTTTGGATTTTTGTCGGAATACACAATTAAGAGACTTCAGATTTTTAAAGAGAACTTGGTCTTTTACATCATTGGAAATTTTAAAAGATTGTGGATCTACTAAAAGTTGGACTGTGTTTTATACTGGGATATTAACATGAAATCTTGAGGACAAGAAGTAAAAGGGCTTATAGTGATGTTTGTGTGTCAAAGCGGACAAGGAGTTGGCTGTACTGGTTAGTTTTTGTCAATATGGCACAAATTAGAGTCACCTGGGAAAAGGGACCCTCAACTGAGTAATTATGTCCATTAGACTGGCCTGTGACCATGTTGTACTTGCCAATATAGAAGAGACCAGCACACTGTGGGCAGTGCCATTCTGGCAAGTGGGCCTGGACCATGTAAAAAAAGAAGCTGAGCCCACCAGAGGAAGCAAGCCTGAGCAGTATTCTCCCTGGTCTCTCTTTTAATGCCTTGGCTTCCCTTAATGATGGACTGTGATCAGGGTGTGTAAGCCAAATAAATTCTTTCCTCTTCAAGTTGCTTTTGATCATAGTGTTGTATCACAGCAAGAAAAAAGTAGAATAGTCATGACCAATGACAATGAACGTACACAATTGATACTATACAGGTGTTACTGCTGTGGGTTTGAACTGTTGTATCAGTTACTTTTCTGTTGCTGTGATTTAAAAAAAAAAGAAAAAGTAACATGACCAAGGCATTTTCCAGAAGGAAGAGTTTATTAGATTGTGTACCCAGGGACAGTGAATAGTTTTATATCTCAGCGAACCCCAAGTTAAAACCATGGTATGAAAACCATACTATGTGCCATTTCTTACCAGCTTAGGAAAAGTACAAAAGTCATGTAACCCCGTTGGAGATGCTGCACAGCTCGGACTCGGGGGCAGTGACAGCTGCCGATGGTGCGTCTGCATCTACTCACTGACCAGGAGCTCCAGCTCAAGGACTACACTCCATTTTAATACTTCCTAGGTCCTACCTCAGCCACAAAATGAGACTACCTTTGCTTACTATGAAATGAAGGCTTTGATTGATTGATTGATTGATTGATCTTTCTGAGACAGGGTTTCCCTATAATCCCCACTGGTCTTGAACTCACAGAGATCTGCCCATCTCTGCCTCCCAAGTGCTGTGACCACCATATCCGGTTTATTTTTATTATTATCTTGAGACAGGGTCTCACTCTGTGTAGTCCAAATTGCCTTCAAACTTGCAGCCATCCTCCTGCTGCAAGGCTAACCTCCCTGTTACTAGGGTTATATTATGCAAGATTCTGTTTAATGTGCACATATGTGTGATTGTTAGTTTTACTTGGCAACTTGACACATTGTAACATCACTTGAGAATCTCAATGAGGGGTTGTCTAGCTCCTGTTAGCCTGCAAGCATGTCTGTGAGGGCTTGATTGTCTTGATTAAATGAATTGATGTGGGAAGAGATACCTCGCCATAGGCAGCACCATTCCCTAGGTTTGGTTCTGAACTTTAAGAGGAGAGTGAGCAGAGCACAAGCACGCATTCATTCCTCTCAGCTCTTGACTGCAGGTGACAGGCTCCTTCCAGTTTCTGCCTTGACTTCCCCAAAATGATGGACTATAATCTGGAATTGTGAGCTAAAATAAACCCTTTCTCCCCTGAGTTATTTTACATCAAAGCGTTCTATCACAGCAGCAGAACTGGAAATAGGAGAGTGTGCAGGCCACCACAGCATCCCGCTCCCTTTGTAAGGGTCCTGCTTTCTCTACGGTTCAAACTTTATTTTCTTCATGATATCTTGGAAATTTTTACATATCAACTCATAAAGAGCAGTGTTTGTGTATGTGTGTGTAAGTGCATGTGCAATTGTGTATGTGCGTACACGTGTGGGGATATGTGAGTGCATATATCTGTGTGTATGTGTGTACATGTAAGTATGAATGTGTCTATGATATGTGAGTGCATATACCAGTATGTGTATATATGTGAGAGTGTGTGAGTTTGTGTGTATGTGTGCTTCTGGGGATAAGTGTGTATATGTGAATATGTATATGTGAGTGCATGTGTGTATGAATTTGTTATAAATGCATCTGTGTGAGTGTATATGTGTATGTGTGTGAGTGCATGTGTATGTGTGTATATAATTTGCATGTTTGTGTGTGTATATGTGTATGTATATGTGTGTATGTGTGTACATATATGTATGTGTGTGCATATATATGTATGTGAGCATGCATATATGAGCATGTTTGTGTGTGTGTGTTTTGTACTGGACTGTCCTAGCCAGACAGAGAACAGCCTCCTGAGGTCAGCTGTACCCACTTGCACAAAATCATCACAGCTGGGTCTGTTGATTGTTGACATCTCATAGAAGGAGGGGCAAGGAGGGTCACAGGACCTTCACCTGAGCATCCAACCCCTCCTCCCAACCTGTGGTGGGCAGTTCTGTCCTAATTGCACATGGCCTCAGGAAAGGGCTGAAGGAAGGGGAACACCTAGGGGGCTCCATTTCTGTAGCTCTGGGAAGTCATCCAGGTTGGGTAAAGTCTTTCTGGTATAGCCTTGGCGGGGAGCACCCACATTCCTGTAAGTAACCTCTTACCCTTGCACTGTAAGTAAGCCTAGTTTTCACTGGCTCCCCAGAGTGAACTTTGGTGGAATCATACCTGCGTTTGTTGTTGGAAACTTGGGAGGAGGGAGTGGATGTTGTTTATATCTCTCCCAGGGAAGGAGCTTTAGCAACAGTGTGTGTATATGTATACGTGTGCATATATATGTATATGTATACATGTGTGCTTGTTCATATGTGTATTTGTACATATGTCTGTGTATATGAATGTATACATGTACATAGTGTATATATATGTGTATGAGTGGGTCTGTGTGTTTAAATGTGTATATATGCATGAATGTGTGTGTGTATGTGTGAGTGTATCTGTACATGTGTGTATGAGACTATACATGTGTGAATTTATAGATGTGTGTGTGTGAATGTATGTGTAACTGAGCCTGGAGATTCTTCTGCTGCTTCGTGTACCTAGACCAGGGGACACAAGGATCGTATACTATCTTTTTCTATTACAAACAGGGCAAAGCCATTACTTCAACAGTTTTCTTTCATGTTTGCAGGATGTATAGAAGATCAGTTTCAAGAACTAGGATTGTTGGGTAAAATGAAGTATGCTTGTTTCATTTTGGAGGCTCTTTAGAAGTCATTGATAGAGTTGCAGCCCTTTGCACTTTGACCTGTGGTGAGCACAAACACTCCCCCGCCTTGCCAACAGACTATGGAGGACGTGTTTTGGTTTTTCCCCGGATCTAGTTTGGTCTTGTGCCTTGGTCAACTTTATGCTTTAGGAGGACTTGCTTGCTTTTCTGAGACAAGTCACAATACTTCCACTTCCTCCATTGTGTTTTGAATTTGATTGTGTTTGTCTCTGTGTCAACTTAAAATTTTATTTTATTAAAAATCGCCCATGGTTTGAATTCAGTTCAAAAGCCTTCCCATGCAGGAAAATGGGCGCCATTGGAGGTGGCCGTATAGTGAAGCCAGTCTCAGAGGGACAAATCTGTTCCGAGATTTTATATAGATACATAAAACCATGTACCTCTATATGATATGTAAGTAGTAAAATTGTCTAGGGGAACACTGAGGGTGTTGAAAAGATGGAGGAGGGGGATGTGCTTGATTTTCAATTTATACCTGCATGGAAAATTTTTAAAAATCAAACTATCTTTCCGAGTCTGAGGTTCTCAGAGAATATTGGTACATTTTCTTTATGATCTGACCCTAAATCCTTGATTCATGTGGAAGGTTCCCGCTGTACTGTACAGTACAAAAGGCACACCCACCTCTGTGACTTTCTACACATCAGGCCATCTGTCCTGGCATTATGAGCTGCGCTTCCTGTTTGCTCTTTCGCTAGTCTGTTGGTTACATTCCAGTGCCACATTTCCATCCTTATAATGAAATGCCTGAGGCATGATACTTAGAAAAGTTCTCAGTGCTGGAATCTGAAAGCATGAACAGCTAAGAGCACTTGTTCTTGAAGAGGACTCAAGTTTGATTCCCAGCACCCACGTCAGGCCACTATAATCCCCTGTGATTTCAGCTCCAGGGGATCTGATGTCCTCTTCTGGCCTCTGAGGATACCTATATGCACACAATGCACGTACATACATGTAGGCAAACACACAAACACATAAAATAAAGATCAATAGATCTTTAAAAAATCTTTTGAGAGGCCTCAGTTCTACCCTTAGATTCTAAGCATGATTGAATGTGAAATGGATAAAGCCGTTAGACCTAAGAATATGGAAAGATATCTAACACTTGTGCATCAGAAAACAGTAAAATAGCAGCACTCTGACATGATTTACGGATTCTGTCAATATCCCAACTGGCTTCTTTGCACAAGTTGATGAGCTGATCCAAAAATATATATGGACATTCTAAGGACCCAGTATGGCCAGATAGTTTTGAAAAGGAACTATGTTGGGAACTTAAATCCTGGTTTTAAAATTTATTTTAAAAACGTTAATCTGGACAGTGTGATTCTGGCACAAGGATAAATATAAAGCCTTTAGAAGAGAACTGAAAGTATATAAATAAACCCAAACTTCCTCAGTCACCTGCTTTTGAAGGTCCCGGGGCTCAGTGGTGTTCAGTGTGTGGCAAGTCAGTCTATAGCATAGTACTCTGAAAAAGGAAGCTGATCTGGAAAATAAAAGACAGCTTTTCATCTATTAAACATATCAAAATCCTGATGAAAATTTAAAAGTGTGCTGAGGTCTTGTTTGTTTTATTTTTGAGATAGAGTCTTGCTATGTAGTCCAAACCAACCAGGAACTTGGGACCCTCCTGTCTCAGCTTCCCAAGTACACCATCAAGCCTGGCTAAAAACAGTCCTTGGCTGGGTATGGGGATACACACCTTGAATCCTAGTACTCAGGAAGCAAAGGTAGTTTGAACTCTGTGAGTTCAAGGCCAACCTGGTCTACATAGTGAGTTCTAGGCTAGCCAAAGTTACATAGTGAGACTCTGTCTCCAAAATCTACAACAAAACAGTATCTTTTCTAAATCTAATCTAAATTCCTAACTTTCAATATTCAGCCTAATTTTCAGGAAATTAGAAGGTGCAGATACTATGTGCTGACATTTCACCCTTTTAAACCAAGATTAGCACAATATTAGAGCTGTAGTAATTGGATGTCTTTCAGGGCAATAAACCAGCAAAGTTTGAGTCAAGCTGGCAGAAAGCCATCTTGTTCTTCATTTCTCTTCATGAGATCGGTTGAAATGAACATAAAACCCTCTGCCTGGAGTTCAGAGCACAGCAAGGGGGAGGAGAAGGCAACACTGAACTCCAGATTGGGACACGCAAGAATCTTCTGAAGGCCCATGTCAGTGCTGGCTGGAGGGCTTGACTGGGTGAAACTGACCAGTCTGTGGGCCAGGGATTCATAGGGGAACCCAGATAGGGTTTATGGAATCCATCCCAAAGCCTTCTTAGTCATTACCACGTTGACAACTGCAACAGGATGATGGAAGGTTCAGGTGGGTGAAGGGACACATCTGGGTGCCTTCCCTTCTGTAGCAGGTTGTACATGACCCAGCTCTGGCCAACCCCACTGGGCAGTGTCTGCCCCACACCCTGAGCTTATGAGCCTGTGTCCTCACCAGGTCTGGTCTTTGGACCACTTCTCATCACCACAAACTCCTACCCTAGGTTTAAAAGAACAAAAAGTCAGGCTGGGGCTGGGGCTTAGTCAGAAGGATCCCTAGCACCCCTGTAAAAGCCAGGCACAACACTGCAGCATGCATCTGTAAGCCCAGCGGTGTCCTTGTATGAGGAATGAGTGGGCCAGAAAGAGGAAGATTCTTGAGCTCACTGACTAGCCAGTCACTGAACCCCAGGTTCAGTGAGAGACCCTGTCTCAGACAAGATGGAGAAACAATTGAGGAAGACACCCTGTGCTCCCCGTTTCTGCCTCCTCTCCCCATGTTCCTGCTCTCCTCCTCCCCCTCCGCTGCGCCCTCCCTCCGTCCCTTCTGCTTTCCCCGTGCCCTCCCCCAGCTCTCTGAGTGTGCCTACTTAGTGCTTCAGTCTAATTTTCTTTCTGTGGATTTCACTCTCTACTTTTCATTTTGAATTCCTTAAAACTTTCTTGTAAGTTAAGCCATATATGAGTATCCGTACTTCTGTATGTGTTCTAACAAGGGTGCCTGAACATTCTGTAGCAACAGAGTTTCATAATTTATAGAAAGCCTTATGCAGGTCTTATGGCATGTGAGTTTTCTTTCTAAAGAATCTTTGACTAAGAGAAACCCTTGTTTGCCATTTATCCTTCAAAAAGGGTATGTTGAACACCAGATGCTCTTTTGTGGTTGAGATATAGCAAAGACATCCTTCTGTGAGTTCTGAAAGTTTGAGAAGTCACATGTGCAGATGTGTGTGACAGATTCTACTCTGTCACACATTCAGGTGCACAGGAGTTAGTGGGCTGAGCTGGGATGACTTCAGAAAGCAGCCTGGCCTCTGATTGCATTGAGAAATCCTGGCATGTTACACCTGCTTTGAACATGTTCATTGATTGATTGATTCAGGGTTTTTGAGACAGGATCTCCCTCAGTGGCCTGGGTTGGCCTGAACCTCCTGGGGGTCTTCCAGGTTCAGTCCCCCATGTACTGGAGTTACAAGCATGTGCCACCACACTTGGCTTTTATTGGTTTTTAAAGGTTAGAGTCAAAGCAGTCATTCTTTTTTAAAAAAAGATTTTCTAATTTAAAAAGATTTTATTTTTATTTTATGTGTATGAGTGTTATGTGTGTATATGTAAGTGCACCTGTGTTGTGCAGTGCCCAAGGAAGACAGAAGAGGGCATCCAATCCCTGGAACTGGAGTCACAGATGTTTGTTAGCCATCATATGGGTGCTGGGTCCTCTGTAAGAGCAGCCAGTGCTCTTAGCCACTGAACCATCTATCCAGCCCTTTATTAGCGTCTTTTAAAGCTAGTCTGAGGAGAGTTTCATCCCATGTGAAACTGTTTCTGTCCAAAGCCCTCAACAAGAACGGCACCACTTTGTTAGCCCCTGCAGGAAGTCTTGGACTCCTGTCATCTGAAATGTTTGCTTATCTTGGGTAGTCATCTGTTGTGTGCATATTCTAGTTAAAAACAGTAACTTTTAGGTTGAATGACACCATTGAATATATGACCGTCCACCTCTGCAAGGACAGCAGCCTGTGGACTTTCCAGCACTGGTTGGCACCCCAACCCCAACCCTTCAGGACTCGACAGGACAAAGTCACTCAAAAACAACAAATAGACAAAACAAACCTAGTGATGTTGTTTTATATGTGAAGCTTTGTTTAGTAGCACTTTTCAGTGAAACGATTTCAGACACAAAGTGAAGGGAATAATAACGACAAAAGCTACTACCCACGGTGCTGGCGCTGCCAGAGGTGCTGTGTGTGTGTCTGCCGACCGCGCCGGTGTTCCCCTCTACTCCATTCTTTCCTGTTAGGTTGTCAGGGTCTGGTGGAGTGTTTTAGTTGAGTTTTTAAACATTTATTTATTGTATTTTATGTGTGTGAGGGTTTTGCCTGCATGTGTGTAAGTGCACTTGTGTTGTGCAATGCCCTTGGAAGCCAGAAGAGGGCTTCAGATTCTCCAGACTTTGACTGATTGTGGGAACACATGCCACAGTGTGCATGTAGAGGGTGGAGGTCAGAGGAAACCTTTTACCATGTGGATCCTGGGAATTGAACTCAAGTCATCTGGCTTGGCAGTGAGTGCCTTTACTCACTGGGTCATCTCAGTGGTCCATTAGCATGGTTTTTAACACTTAGATTCTCCGTGATTTGATACCTGTAGTATCTTCAAATTGTTACCTGAGTCCTTTAAGGCCTCAGTGATTCTTTGATCTTTTGTGTTTTGATACACCAGACTTTCTGGCTCTGACGTTAGCTGTCTTCCTAGGAAATCCTAGCTCCTATGAGTGCCAAGCGGTCTTTAGAGGCCAGGTGCTTTTATTGCTATTGTGGTATTGCTGTTACCAGACCCTGTATTCATCTATTGATTAAGCAGATTTTCATCACTACTTCTGATTGCTTCAGTGTCGAGTAGATGGCATTCTTCCATGTTTTCAGCTCTCACCCACAGGTGAGAGGCCTGGTTCCTATGACCCTCAGCACATTTATGTGCTGGATCAGCCTTACTCTGTATTGCAGCCTCCACAGACCCATGGGGTTGCTGTAGCTCACTTCCTAAGCATGGTGTCCTCCTCATCCTGTGCACACTTTAACTTCCTGCACCTGTCCCATTCCCACAGGACACCCTCTGCTCATTAGTGAGAATCTGTTGCTCCTCCCAGGCCAGGATGGTGTCTACTCCAGTTTGTACACCTCCCTTGCTCAGAACCACCTGATGGATACTTCAAAATCAGCCAGGCCTAGTCAAGGAATTTCAGGTGAGAATGGACTTCCTGTGAAAGATGGGCAGGACCAGAGACAGGGACCAGGCCATGCTTCCCCTCAGGCATACCACTCACCTGTAGAAACCACAAAACATCTCTGAGAATGTCTCTAGAACATAGACTGGTGGTGATTTTTCAAGAAAACATCCAGGGATGCTCCAGACTCTCCCATCATGCATCTGCCCATCCTTGATAACTGCTTGTCTTCTGACCTCCACTTTTAGTTATTTTTGTTTTATGTGTTTGGATATTTTACCTGCATGTATGTAAGTGTACCGCAGGCATATGATGCCAGGCATATGATGCCCATAGAGGTCAGAAGAAGGCAGCTGAGCCCCTGGAACAGAAGTTATGGTTGGTTGCTGGCTGCCATGTGGGTGCAGAACTAGTCCTGGGTCCTCTGCAAGAGTAGCCAGTGCTCTTAACTGTGGAATCAGCTCTCTGGCCCTTGCCCTCCACTTTTAGATGAGAGCCATTCATCAGGAATTGAGTCCAAGACCTGCCAGCAGGGGCCTGGAGAACTGCAGTTCCTGGAATTCAATCCCTTATTGATGAGGGGGGTCATGAGAGATGGGCACCCCCCCAGATGTGCCAGCATTTGGATGTTCATGAGAGACTTAGGGCATGCCAGTGACTCCTCCCTGTCCCTCATTCAGGCCTTGTTCACAAGTCTCACAGCAACTGCAACCTTTGTGACCTTTGTGTTACCATCAGCACTGAAAAATGACCTTGTTAAATGTTACAGAAAACTTGGTTTTAATTAGATCCATATCTACCTTTAGACTAATTAGAGACAAATGCTCCCTTTATGACATTCAAACTTCCTTTTGGTGAACATGATTCATCTTCTTTCGACATTTTCCGATAGAGCCTCTGACTTTCTTGGACAGTCCTGTGCTTTCCTTATCACATTCAGTGACGGTGCCATAGCTCTGTGGGGAGATTCAGCTGTGCACAAAGCAGCTGTGTCCATCTTAGTGGACTTCAGACAGCAAACTATTATTTAATGTTTTGTCATGTGATTACTTCTGAGAAGCAAAATATAACTGGAATGAAACCCACTATTGCAAGTGTTCTCTTTAAAAGGAGAGTGTCTCAGGCTAGAGAGATGGCTCAGTGGTTAAGAGCACTGGATGCTCTTGCAGAGGTCCCAGGTTAGATACCCAACACCCACATGGTAGATAGCAATTCCCTATGACTCCAGTTCCAGGGAATCTGACGCCCTCTTCTGACTTCTGTGGGCACTGCATGACACCAGTGCCCTTACACACGTACGGGCAGTACGCTCACACACCTAAAATAAAAGTAAAAATACAATATTTTTAAAAATAAAAATAAAAGGAGGGTGTCGGGAGGTGACAAGAGCAGAAGGCTGAAAGGCCTGGGTGAGCAAGCTCTGAGGCAGGAGCCTGTTTGGGTACAGTTGAAGAGTGACAGGAGGCCTCTGGGCAGCCAGGGCACAGGGGCTATGTGCACTTTCCACTGAGGAGGCAGGAGATGTGAGCTGTTCTGTTTTGAAACCCACTCTGGCTGTGATCTGGAGAAAAAAATATTTTCTGCTGTGTGTCTTGGCCTTTATATTTCGATGTGTGGCCCACAGGGCATTGGCTCCTACACATGCTATGAGATGGGAGCAGCTCAGTGAGGAGGCTCTGTCTGTCTAGGCTGTGACAGGCCATCAGTCTGGCAGAGGAGGTGGGGGAGGCCACAAGCCTGGAGGAGGTGGGCTGTCTGTGGGAAAGGAAGAAGGCAAAGCTTTTCTGGTTTTGTCTTGAACAGTTGGAAGGTGGAGCCGGTGTCCATGGAGTTGTGGAAGCCTTCAGAGGGGAGGGTGCTAGGGAAAAAATCAGGTCTGGGTTTTGTGGGGGTTTGTTTATTTATTTTGTTTCTTTATAGTGCTGAGAATAGATCCCAGGGACTTAAAAATGTTAGATGAGCACTCTACCACCAAGCTTTGTCCCCAACCTTTTGTAAGAAGTAACTATGCGAAGTGACATGAAGCATGCTTTCAGAATACGTACATTGTAACTACAGTAAACCCGCCACCCAGGCAAGGGAGCCTCAGCCTCCCACCGCAGGAGCAAGCAACACCCTGGCTTTAACACTGTAAATTTGTTTTGCTGGTCTTGGAATGTCATAGAAATAGAAGCATTACATTCCCTGTTTACTCTCTGGCTCCCTGTGGTCAGTGTTTCATTTGAGAGTTCATCCAGGGGGGACACTTGCTATGAGTGTGCCATTAACCCTCCCCTCCACAGCTGCAGGCGTCACCTGCCCAGCAGGTACCTGTGTACTGTTTGGGAAATGAAGGTGACAAGTCACCTACATCATTTTTGTCTTCAAAATATTTTCTGTAGGTTTTCTGCTGTGTGTCTTCGTCTTTACATTTCGATGTGCCGTCCACAGGCCATTGACTCCTATACGGTATGAGGTACAGCAGAGGTCGAGTTTTTTTTTTTTTTTAATTTTATTTTATTTTTATTTTATGTGTATGAGTGTGTTGTCTGCATGTGTGTAAGTGCACCTATGTTGTACAATGCCCTCAGAGGTCAGAAGAAGGTGTCAAATACCCTGGAACTGGAGTTAAAGATGGTCGTTAGCTGCCGTGTGGGTGCTGGGAATCGAACCTGGGTCCTCTGTGAGAGCAGTCAGTGCTTTTAACTGCTGGGCCAACTCTCCACCTTTAAGTTTTTTTTTTTTAACATGTGCATGTGTAGGGGTACAAGTGTGTAGGAGTTCGCCTGGCTTTTATGGGGGTGTGGAGGACCAAACTATGCTCCTCACACTTGCACCGCAAGCGCTTTTTGCACTGAGCCCTCTCCCCAACCCCGACGTGAAGTTTTAGTGTGTCCAGTTGACCCCTCTCCCTTTGCTTTCCCCAATCCCCCCACTGTGCTCTTGTGTCCTCCTCACAAATCGGATGACCACAGGTGAGGAGGGCTTGCTTCTGGCCTCTGGTGCTTTCGGGCACCCGTTCTCCTCCCCTCACACCAACCCTGCCCTGATGTAGTCAGCTTAGCTTTGAAGCAACTTTATTTCTGGGAGTGTAGCTTTCCTGTTTGTTCTAGAGTGCCTTGAATATTCTAGGTATCTTTGCATTTCCAAATATACTCTGGAATCAGCTTGTTAATTTTTGCCAAAGAAAACAAAACACTGCTGAGGATTGTAACATAATTTACGCACAATAAGATGCATAAATCTTGAGGGTACAAGTGAGTTTTGACAAACGTCTGCGCCCAGGTGATCTGTGCCCGTCAAGGTGGAAAGCTTCCTTACCCTGTTCCCTCAAGCTCTGCTCAGCCCAGCGTCATCTCCTACCAGTCAGTCACTTCTTGTTTCTGTCATCATGAGTTCTTTTGGCTCTTCTAGGACTTCGTGTGGAAGTCATGTAGTACACACTTGCCGTATGACTTCCCATCTTCCCACCCCGCTTCTCATAGTCACTCCTGGTTAGTGTGTTGGTTCATTCTTTCATATTACTGAGTAGGGTTCCTTTGCACACTAGAATTCATCTTTTTCTCTCTGGTTGGCACATGAGCTCATTCTAGGAGCAGGGCAACTGTGAACCTCTTTGTGGACAGTTCGTCTCTCTTGGGCAAATGTTTAGACAGGTAGTCCCTGGGTTATAGGGGTATGAATTGGATTATTTTTTGAAAGTCTCCTTGTAGCCCCAGCTGGCCTGGAACTCTCTATGTAGACCAGGCTGGCCTCAGTCTCACAGAGATCCACCTGCCTCTGCTTCTCGAGTGCTGGGACTGAAGGTACGCACTGCCACACTGGGCTTATGTTCAGTTTTATAGGGAACTACTCACAGTTTGCAGAGTGCTTGAACAATTTTGTCCTCATTCCCTGTCCCCATCCCTGTCAGGCTTCTAGTTGCTCCGTTTACTCACTGGCATCCATCCAGTATGTTCAGTCTTCCAGATTTAGCCATTCTGATGATGTGAAGTACTTTTATTTATTTTTGGATTTGTTGATTTATATGTGTAGGAGTGTTTTACCTGCATGTAAGTACACACAATGCCCATGGAGGACAGAAGAGGGAGTTGTATCCCCTAGAACTGAAGTTACAGACAGTGTCAGCCACCATGTGGGTGCTGGGAATGGAACCCAAGTCCTGTGTAAGAGTAGCCAGTGTTCTTAACTGCTGAGCCATCTCTGCATCTGTTAAGATGATCGTGTGATTTCTGTCCTTCAGTGCATTTGTGTGATGAATTCCTTACTGATCTGCATATTTTAAATCCTCCCGCATCTCTAGAATGAGGCCAACTTGTTCATGGTAAATGATCTTTTTGATGTGTCCTTGACGTTGGTATGCAATTATTCTGATGAGAATGTTTTCATCTGTGTTCACCAGGAAGATTAGAGTATGGTGGGTTTTCTTGTGGTTGTTTTTGTTTTTGTTTTTTCAGGATTGGTATCAGGATTATACTGACTTCACAGAAAGTGTTTGGTAGAAATCTTCCGTGTTTGATGAAACAGTTTGAGAAACAGCCGTGTTACTTTTTCTTTGAAGGTCTGGTAGAATTCAGTACTGAATTCATTTGGGCCTGACTGAAGTTTTTTTAGTTGGGAAATTAAAAAAAAAACATTGCTTGTGTTCGACAGCTTCAGTTTTGACCCTGACACACCTGGGAACAGAAAATCTTAATCTGGAAATTCCCTCCATTGAGTTGGCCTGTGGTCTAGTCTGTGAGGCATTTTCTTGATTGTTGAGTGATGTGGGAGGCCCAGCCCACTGTGGGTGGTGCCACCCCTGGACAGGTGGTCCTGCGTTGTTTAAGAAAGCAGGCTGAGCATGGGCCAGGGAGCAAGCCAGTAACTGGTGTTTTTCTATGGTCTGTGCTTCAGCTCCTGCCTCCAGATTTCTGGCCTGAGCTCCTGCCATGACTTCTTTTGATAATGGACTATGAACTGTAAGCCAAATAAACCGTTTTCTCCCCCAAATTGGTTTTGGTCAGAGCAAAACCATCACAGCAACAGAAAAATAACTAACACACTGCTTCAGTCTCACTACTTGTTATGGATTCTGTTTAAATGATTTACCTCATCATGGTTTAGTTTTGATAGATCATATGCATCTAGAAATTGATCGATTTATTTTAGATTCTTCAATGTAGTGAAATATATATTTTAAGGTATGTCTTATTGGATTTCTGAACTTCACAGGTATCTGTCACAATGGCTCTCTATTAAGTTAGGTCTCTGTCACTGTCTCTCTCTTTACAATTTTTAAGGATATTGTTTGTGTTAATGAAGTTGGGAAAGACAGTGCCCACTGAAGAGCCATGTCCCAGGCTGAGGAGTGCGAATAAGAGGAAGGGCTGCTGTCAACGGCGAGTGAATCAGAACTAACTTTCAGGCAGCTTCTTAATTTTTTTTTTTTTTTTTTTTTTTTTTTTTTTTGTCTTTTTGGGACAAGGTCTCCCTGTAGTCCTAGCTGGTCTGGAACTCTCTATACAGACCAGGCTGGCCTTGAACTCACAGAGGTCCACTTGCTTCTGCCTCCAGAGTATGGGATTAAAGGCAGGTACCACCATGAAGTTTGGCATACATGAAATTTGTTCTTTAAAGGAGAGGACAGTACGATGGGGGCTGAGGTCTGATCATCGAAAATTCCGAAAATCAGACACAGCTGGTATCGAATATTAGACACTAGAATTCTGTAGGGATGACTGTTATAAAATGGATATATATAATCTGGATTAATGATTTTTAATTAGCGTGGCAAACCTGATGAACCTTGTGCCTTCTTGGGAGCCTCAATTTGGCACTCCACCCAATGAGATAATAAATGAATGTGGGTATGCTTGAGAATTAACATATCAAAGAGCTGAGAGTACACCTATCTCCATTGCACCCAGTGTAGATTGGGAAGGATGCTTGACCTTGAGGGAATGAGATATTCTAGAACTAGCACCGAAAAGGTCAGATGGTCTGTTAAGATAAGGATGGATGGAAAGCCAGATGTGAAAGCACATGCCTTTAATACCAGCACTCTGGAGGCAGAGGCAGGAGGAGCTCTGTGAGATCAAGGCCAGCCTGGTCTACATAGCAAGTTCCAGGCAAGCTGGGAATACAGGGAGACCCTGTCTCAAAAAGATAAACAAACAAACATAAGGATGGAGCCAAACTTGTACGTCCCCAATGAAGCTGAAAAACCCAGTTAGGATAATAATGCGAGTGAGGCCCGACTTGCAAGGACAGTTCCAGGAGACTGACTGCTCCAGAAGAGATCTGGAGGAGTGAGTGTCCTTGGAGAGGGGCCCACTCAAAAAACTGAACTTAAGAGCCAGGCTTTTTTGTTCAGTTAATTATAATGTTGGCATAGTAACACTGCAGAATTCACATTACAGACTGTATGTGTGTGTGTCTTTGTGTTTTATTTTGCTCTTACGTTTTGTGGGGGTCAGTATGCAATACCACATTATGCGCGTGTCCATTTTAGACAAAAGGGGATCCGAAGTGCTCTGAGAATGTTCCTTTAGATTTCTGTCAAAACTGTGCCCCACCAAAGGCCTCACCCTATTTTATGGGAAAAACATGCATCAAGCCTAAAATGAAGATGTGCCGCTGACCCTTATTAGAGAAGGATTTCCCTTTCTGATCCCAGCTAACCTCGAACAACACATAGGTGTTATCAACTTTATCCTACCTGTGTTTTGTACTGCCCATGTAGCTGTAACAGTTCAGTGTTTTTTAACTTTATTTTTATTTTATATGTATGAGTGTTATGTCTTCATGTATTTAAGTGCACTCATGTTATGCAGTGCTTGTGGAGGTCAGAAGAGGGCATTGGATCCTCTGGAACTGGAGTTATGGACAGTTGTTAACCACCATGTGGGTGCAGAGATTCAAACCTGGGTCTTCTGCAAGAGCAGCCAGTGCTCTTAACAGCTGAGCTGTCTTTCCAGCCCCCAATTCTTTTAATTAATTATTTTATATGTATTAATATATGACAAACAGAATTGTCTTGTATTTATTTTCCAGTGTTTGTCGTCAGCATACAGAAAGACAAACTGCATTTACTCTTATTTATGATGTTTCTTACCTACAGACCTTTAAAAATATTTAAAATTATATTTGTTCATTTATTTGTGTGTATGTGTGTGTGTGTGTGTGTGCGTATGTGTGTTTATGTATGCCATGTGTGTAGGTTAGAGGACAACCTTTGGGAATCAGTTCTCTCCTTCTACCATGTGAGTTCCGGGGATTGGATCCACTGTCAGCCTTGGTGGGCACCTTTACCCCTCAGGGCCATCTTGTTAGTCCTTAAACCTTTTACTTTTAAACAATACGCATTCCCCCTCCTTTTGTTACATTCACTCATTGGAGTGATCAGGCCAGTCAGCAACCTTGTATTGTATGACACAGGGACTGCTATGTGCACGTTGCTATATCCATATATGTTAAAATTAAAGTCACAAATCATTTCACTGACTATACTAGCTACATTTCAGTTACTTGGTAGCCACGTGTGCCTAGTGGCCATTTTATTAGACAGCACAGGCTTGTATTACTGAGAAAACTACTAAAAAGAACTGTGAGCTGGGTGTGATGGCATATGCTTGTAACCCCAGCAGTTGAAAGGTGGATCATGATCAGGAGTTGGAGGCAGTCTAGATTACAGGAGAACCTGTCTCAAAAAAAAAAAAAAAAAGAAGGAAAAGAAGAAGAAAGGGGGGAAGGGTGGGGGGAGAGAAGAAAACACATAAAACCACAGTGTAGAGAGGTGGTTTACTTTACCATTCTTGCGCTGTGTAACTTGTTCTAATGACTCCGTGTCTCCAGTAAACTGCGAGCTGTGTATTTATCTCTGAACTTTACTAAGACGCAGATTATACACTTTTGAGGATGCTGGTTGTCAGGTTCTGGGTTCGAGAGACACAGCAGACAGAAGGGACCAGACTCCGCTGGCGGACAGGACCCGACTTTATTGAGAGAAGACCAGATAGGACTAGCTCCTCCGCACCCATGAGTGGAGAAATGCTAGCCCCCTCACCCCCATCTGGGGCTGGGGCTCTGGGGAACCAGGCTGGCGTGATCAGGCCAAGTCTGAGTCTCAAAAGCCCCGCGCAGCGCCAGCAGCACCAGCACCAGCAGAAGCCACACCAGCAGCAGCAGAAGCACAAGCACGTTGTCCAAGTCCTCAAAACCTTTTCAAACCTTCAGTCCCCTCCTGGCTTTTAGGGGAGGGGGGCTGCCATGACATCTGATTGATGCTTAAGGCAAGCTTCTGGCCAGGAAGTAGTCCTTTTCCAGAGCCGTTCGTGAATTCCTTGCTTATCTGCCAAGGAATTTGGGATCTGGAGCTGTTTCAAGGCTTAGATAAGCTCTGGCTCCAGGTTTCTTCCAGAGTCCGAAACTGTTGGGGGTCTCATTCACACCTTACACTGGTAAGTGGTGCTCATCCTCTGTTCTGCTCTACAGAGGGCTGAGAATTGGCCACTTGGCTTTGCATCATGTGTGTAGCTATTGATCTTTGGTTGGAGGCAAAAGCCTGACTTGACTTCATGGCTCCATAGAGAAGTGGAGAACAGAATTGGAGGCCCTGAGTGTAGACCAGAGATGGGTGTTAGGTGAATGGGTGCATAGGGCTAGACTGGACAGTGTGTGTGTTTATGCCAGGTCCCTATGAGAGGTGTAAGAGACATTGGATACCATCAGTCTTCTCTGTCAAGCACTGTAAAACTTTGGGTTATGACACTGAATTCAAATCTCCCTTCCATTCCACAGACACACTTCATAAAACTTTCATTTATCCAAAAGTTCTGTATTCCTGGAATCTGATGGCTGGGGCGGCTGAGCCCTCCCCCTGCAGTCAACCCTTTCCTCTTTCATGTCCTTTGTGATCTTTCTTTTAAAACTAGCCAACTCTGAAAGACTGTGAGGTCAGACCCCAGGCAACGGGAGTAAGACACAGTGCTCTTGCATTAGACTAAGAATCCATCAAATTCTGGCTCAGGGAGTGCTTGCTCACTTTGAAAACTCAATGCACCCTTTTTCAAAAGTAAAATATCCCTTTTTTGAGATGGGGGTCTCACTATGTAGCCCTAGTTGGCCTGGAACTCACAATGTAGACTAGGCTGGCCTCAAATTCACAGAGGTCTGCCTGTCTCTACCTCTGCTTCTCAAGTGCTAGAATTAAAAGTATGTACCACAATACCTGCATTTTTATTTTATTTTTTGACATATTGTCTCATGTAGCTCAGGATGACCTTTAACTTCCTCTGTAGCTGAAGATGATCCGGAATTCTTGATCCTCTAGCCTCCACCTCCTGAGTTCTGGGATCACAGGCATGTACCTTTATGCCTGGTACTGGGATTTGAATACAAGGTCTCATGCATTGTAGGCAAGCACTCTGCCAGCTACATCCCAGTCCTGTTTTAGGAATTTTTAACTCATATCAACTTTCTGCTTGCCTTCTTTATTCACTAGATTTTACTTATAACAATATATCTGGATCAACAAATATCTTAGAATGGTAGATAAGAATTTCCTTTTTCTTGATTACATATCAATTTTATTTTATAATTACATTGTTGGTTCAAAAAGCTTTCTCATACACACACACACACGACTTTTAACTAAATCCAGTTGGGCAGACTGGAATTCAAATTCATTTGCCTGTCCCAGGGAACTAGAAGGGCAGACCTTGAGTTCTGCTTCTGAGTGTTAAAGTTATTTTAGAACTTTTTATTTAATATAAATATATTGAGAGTATTATTACTCCCTGAAGCCCAAATGCACAATTGCTACCAATTTAATAAATATCTTGAGCCTGGGTGAAGCTCATTTGAGAGGCAAAATGTCTTCTTAATGCCACCATGTCCCTTTAATGTATCTGGATCCAGATGTTTGGCCTCATTTGCTGGGGCAGAGGCAGCATCAGCCTGTCGGCCCCCTGCCGCTTGCCTTATTTAGTGTTGGTTGCTGTAAGAATGGCTGCTCCTTAGGAAAGTTTGAAGGGGCTTTGAGAAAGGTGCCAAGCTGTGGCGCCTGTCTAGAGCACCAAGATTAGAGACAACAAAATGAAAGGGGTATAAATAAAGCATGCAAATCCTGACATTAAAAAGTAGTCCCAGTCAGCAGGAACAAGCCTTTGCTGGCCTTTGGTGTGCGCTCTCAGTGGAGGCCCTGAAGTGCATCATCAGATCTTCATTAAGGAAGCTTCCAGCAGAACAGGTATTCCGCTATTGCCTGTACAGGTTCGTTAACTGTGACAGAGAGTGTGAACTGTCAACTACACTTCTGGGGCTGCAGGGACCACAGGAGTTTGCTCCTGTGTCTCTGTGTTGGGTTTGGCCTTTCAGGGTTAGGTTTGATATGTAGACTGGTGTACTTGAGTTCTACTGGAACAGTGGTGGCTGGCTATAGCTATTGTTGTGTCTTAAGAAATTATAGAAGCTAGGTGAGGTATCACTTGCCTTTAATCTCAGTGCTTAGGAGGTAGAGGCAGGTGGATCTCTGTAAGATCAAGGCCAGTCTGGTCTTCATAGTGAATTCCAGGTCAGCTGGGGCTACAGGGAGACTCTGTCATACAAAGAAAGAACTGTTAGTCAGACATGGTGGCACATGTCTAATCCCAGTGCTTGGCAAGGTGGAAGCAGGAGAATCAAAAGGCCAGTCTGAGCCACCTGAGACTCTGCCTCAAACCAAAAATGCAAGGGAGGGAAGAGGGGAGGAGGGAGAAGAGAGGAGGGAGCACTGTGTGGGGCGGCCTTCACACTGACTGTTGGATCTCTATGTCTATTTACAGATGTTTCTTTAGGCTTTAGAGCTCTGGCCTTCAGAATGCAGGCTGTATGTGTATTAACTAGCACTCATGTCTGTAACACATTTATTTCTAAGTTCAGTTTACTTTTCTGTTATTTTTTTTTTTTTCATTTGTTTTGAGATAGTCTCCTATAGGCCACATTGGCCTCAAACTCCCTATGTAACCAAGCCTGGCCTTGAACTTCTGATCCTCTTGCCTCTACTTCCTGAGTGTTGGGATTACCACCATGCCAGGTTGTTTTCTCAGTTTTAAAAATGCAGGGATTTGGGGGAAGGGAAAGGCTCAGTGGTTAAGAGTGCTTGGTGCTCTTCTAGAGACCTGAGTTCTATTCCCAGCCCCCCAAGACAGACCACTTACAACCACCTAGAACACCAGCTCCAGGAGATCTGATGCTCTCTTCTGGACTTTCTGGGCTCATTTACTCATGTGTGTGTACACACACACACACACACACACACACACACACACATACATAATTACAAATAAAATAAAAATCTTTAAATAAAAGAAAGAAAGCAGGGATTTAAAGGCCAGTATTTCTTAGGGTTTTTATGTCAATGTTCATGAGTGACTTGGTTCCATCTTATATTCTCCACTCTTTTTAGAATCAAATATATCACATAGGATGATTTAGATATAGCTTTTTATATTTTCTAACTAATTGAAAAGCTGGAGTAGCTGGCCCTGAAAAGCACCTGGGCCTTCACTTCCGGAAGCTTGTGTCAGATTGGGGAAGTGGGGCGTGACTGCCATGGAGGGTCTGTGTCTTTTCCTTTGGCATTGTTCCGGCATTTTATCTTTTCAGAACATTTAGTATCTTTTCTGATCGAATATCCTGGCGTTTAGTTGCTAATAACCCTTGCACTTGGAGAGAATCAGAAGCCCTGTGTTGAGCCACTGCTGCAGTTTAACGGAACCATCCCCAGAGTCCACGGAAGGCCAGGGCTATGCAAGGTCACAGCAGCCTGCCTTCGGAGGGGCCAGCGGAGTCGTTGTCTCTCTCTCGCTTCTCACTCAGAAGTGCGCAGGGTTTCATTTTGCCACGTGCTCCTGCCGCGTGGTACCACTTCCCCACAGGCCCAAAGCCAGAGCCTTCACAGAGCAAAACTCCTGCATCAGGAGCCTGGATCACTCGTTTTCTTTGTAAGCTGATTGCTTCTAGTGTTTATTGAAGTAGCAGAACGTAGGCCAGCAGCCACCACAGGCCGGCACTGCCCTCACCATGTGCTCAGCTTCTGACTGCCTCACTGTGTCTGCCTCTACCACGTGTGGAAGGGGCTTTGTGTTTTCACACATGCTAGTGTAAAATTGTTCAGAGTATGGGCTTCTTTCCCATTCTGATATGCACCGTTACTTTTATCCTCTTTCTCACACCCGCCTCCCTGCCCCAGCCTCTGCAGAGTTGCCCAGTTTTATTTTAGACTCCCCCACAGCCTTTGTTGCCGAGTTTTCCTGTTCTCTCCCATCTCTCTGTCTGATGTACTCTTTTTCTGACCTCCTGGCATTGCTCCCTGGAGCCAGGACACTAGAACCCTGACACCTGCTGCTCAGAGCTGCCTGTGGACTTGGGGTTCCTGCAGTTATGTATTTGAATGTTACTCCACATATTGTGCTACTGAATATAAACATTTAGGCCTAGAGGATTTTCTTTAAGATTCTAGATTCCAGTCACTTTATGGAATTAGAGTTTTATTCTTATGATTTTATATAGACCTGGCTCTCTGTATGTATGGGTTCCACACAAATGGATTCAACCAATCATGAATCGGAAAAATTGTGTCTATACTTGCCCTGTGTTGTGACTGTTCCCTAAGAGCGCAGTGTAACAACTGTCTGCATTGAATTCACACAAGTGACACTGTTGTCATCTGTGGACCGAAGTGTAAGGGAGAATGGGCCTGACTTATGATGCGGAGACTGAGGTGTTGGAAGGTGTGCCTGACTTACAATGTAGACTGTACCTCTTTGCAGAGGGATTTGAGCAGCCGTGGATTCTGACCTGAGAGGTGCTTGGGGATGATAAGTGCATGAAGACTAACATGGCTACAGTTTCTAAGTTTCCTGAAAGGCATGAGTAAGCAGAAATGAAACTGTTCCATCCTATTGAGTGAGTGTAGACCCTGTGTCGGCTTCTAGGTTTATGTAAAATGTGTAAGAAGCACCCCTGCTGTGAATAAACGTGAACCCCAGGGACTGTCAGGTTGGCTAGAGGCATCTACCCACTTCGTGTGAGTTGTGGGGCTTTCCTCACTTTTTTTGGGTGCTGGGAATCAAGTTGGGGCCTCATACATTCTAGGCAAGTGCTCTGTACCACTGATACTCACCCATCCCATAATTTCTCTCTTTGATTATGAGTTCTCCCATGGTTCCTAAAGTTATGTAGTGTATTTAAAAGTATCTGAGAAGGAACATTTTATTCCTGCCACTGCTGGCGAATGAACTGTGCCACGTTTCGGTTATGTGGTAATGACTGGTGCTTTCTTTGCTGTTTTCTGGAAATACTTATGTGGTCTGCACACTGTTTTCATGAAACGCCCCCGTGTGCATGTGAGGAAGGTGGCCTCACTGTCGGAGGTAGGGCCTATTTACTGAATTGTTTAACCTACCACCGTGTCCCTGGTTTTCATCTGTCTGCTGTTTCAGCTGTGGATCAATGGATTGAATTGTCCCTTCAGGACATTTTTCAGAACTAGGCAGTCTGTCCGACTGCTCTCTGTAACTTTTGAGGCTGAAAATTTAGAGTCTGTAGTACAACTTAGAATTTTGTCTTTCTGCAGTTCGTTATGGGCCTTTGTCTCCTTGTGCCTTTTACTTTAAGGCTGAGTCCCATCCACCCTTTTGGTATCAGCCGTCTGACACTTCCTGCTTGGGTGGGGTTTCAGCAAACTGCCTGTGGATTCTAGATGGGGGGCTCTCTGCTGTCACCTGTCACTGCTCCTTAGCTGTTTGGTTCCCTTCCTCGCCAGTCCTGGTGTTTAGTTTTCACGATGGTTTATGTTGGCTGTTTTTTCCTCTTCCTTTAGATGAAATAAGATTTTTAAAACTGTTGTTTATCTCCTGTACTATTAACCAGTTTAGAAGTATAACCATTACCTCTATTTTCTGTGTGTAATTATGTATAATTAAGGTATTCTAAAAATGCTCTACTTCTCAAACTTCCAGCACTTTGGCCCCTTTGTTTTTTGTATTATCATCAAATATTCTGTCACACTGAGACAGGCCTCTCCTCAGAATTGCGATGTGTCCATGTCTAGTGGCCCCTTGCTCTCTAGTCATTGTGTTTCTGAGGCCTTTCTGCAGAATCATTCTCCTTCTGTTTGAAATACTTTCTTGGAAGTTTCCTGAGATGGAGGATCGGGTAACTAAAAACTGTTTGTTTCCTACCTTCTAAATAAGTATTTGGCTGTGGACGTCTCTGGCTCTGTACTGAGGGTCTGGAAAAGCCGGGATGTCGGCTGTTTCCCTGGCACTCCTACTGTCCCCTTGTCATGTCGTGGATCAGTGTGACAGACAGATTGCCCTCATTCACAAACATGGCTGTTTGGCTGCTGCAGAAACCTAGGCAGCGATGGGTATGTGTAGAAAGAGACTCACAGCACTTAAAACCGACAAATTCATGCTTTAATAGACACTGAGATCACAAAGGGAGAAGGCCAAGTGCCCGCAGTCTTGATAAAAATATGAAGTTCTTTTTACATGGCAAATTCTGTAATATAAAAAGTTTAATGCTGTCTGGAAACTGTGTAATTTACAAAAAGTCCATGTAGGCCAAAGGTGGGTAACAATGCATATAAGGAGTGTGAATGCCAACTGGGGGGAGGGGTGCCCAGGAAGGGGACAGCAGGAGCTGGTGTGGATGTCTCTGATCTGGTGCAAATGGGCCTGTTCACAAGCCACATGTACAATCATTTCAGATAAAAGAAGATGTGCGATGAAAATTATACACGTTTTACCTTTTTTTTGCCTCCTTACGCAAACCAAGCTAAATGTGCTGCTGAAGCTGTAGTTGGGCCGTGAGTGTGTGTGCTGGAGGCAGCTGGACAGCCCAGCCCAGGATTTGCCTGGTTCTCACCCACCGGAGAGTCTCTGGGGTGGGCAGGGGCAGGACCCTGTGGGTGGCACTTTGCCTCCTATCCTTGTGGAATGAATTTTTGAACAGGGGAGGAAGGTGGGAGCTAATTCACTTTGCTGCACACCAACGTGGGTCAAAATGTCAGTTAAAAATCATCCCTGGTGAGAACCGAGAAGGCCTGTGGCCTTGCTTTGTGGTCTGACATGTATCTGCAGTCTACCGCTCATCTTCAGCATGTCTGCGTCATTTTAAAAAAAAAATTAAACTGAAAAATTTCATTTCCTGAGCAAAATGAAATCTCTCTAATACTACCAGCCAAGGGGCATCGAAGAATCCTTTTGTAAATTTGGCCCAGGTCTGTTAGTGCCGCCATTGGGATGAAGCGCCAAGGGCTATACAGGAGCCACCTGCGTAGAGCAAGCTGAGGTCGGGCGGGTGAGGGGGTCATGCCAGTCTTTCACACTTCTCAAGTACTTCCTGATTGCAGGAGCACAGTGGAATTGCAGTTGCATCAGGACTTGCCATCTTTTCCCTAAAACGTCCTGGTATTAGGTGATTCTGGGCTTTGTGGACCAAAAGGCAAAATCCGTTATTGGAATATGGCAAAAAAAAAAAAACAACCCACAAACCCCTGGTTTACCAGCTTTTAGCCTGTGGGTCATGGTTGTGAACCCCTGATGGATACAAAGAACTCTGAATGATACAGTCTCCTGTGATTGTAAGTGTATCCTCTTTTTGGTGTAGCTGAAAACTTCAATTTGACTTTCTATTCACTGGCATTTCACTGTAAGAAATCACTAAGCTTGACATAAAGGGACACTGCACATTAGTCCCATTATTCTGTCAGCTTTGTTTCCCTTCATTGAAACTTACATTTAGTACAAAGAAAAACCATCCCAGGTACTGTTTGGCTCTTCAGTGAACCAGAAAACAAGAATGTACCTAGGCGTGCAACCAGGGCAGCCCATGAGTCCTTCCTGCTGGCTTGACAACCACACTGTGGTGTAGAAAGGAGCAGAGGCGTTTGCTAATGGGGAGCTACACCCTGGACTAAGCACAAAGAGCCAGGTCATCACTCCTGGCTCCCGGGCACTTGAGGAGGAGGCTGAGGAGACGGCTGAGGACAGAGCTCATCCATTCATGTCTGCACTGAGGTTGCTTCTTGGTTGCCGAGGACCCGACTTTGCTATCTGAATGCACAGTGCTATAAATTTGGTTTTTATTTGCTACATGGGAGAACTGTTAGCATTTTTTTCACTACTAAAGACAACCCTATCACTGCATGCTGCTTCCTAAAGTGTTTCTCTCCCAGTGCTGGGTCAGGCTTGAATGTGACGTCCTTTATGTTTTTGTCAAAAAGGTTGTTGGGTAAAATGTAGAGTCCTCTGTGATGGAGCCCATCTGACTAACACAGGGTTGATCAACGTCATCCATTTCAGAAGAGCACACCGAGAGACAGACAGTGGTTAGTGGATGCTACAAAGTGAAATCCTAGCATGGTGTGGAGGTTCAGGCCTATAATCCCAGCACTCAAGACTGAGGCAGGAGGTTTGCTGCAAATTTGAGGCCAGCCTGGGCTAAACTGAGACCCTATCTTACACTGAGACCCAGTCTTATAAAACCAAAACCAGAAACAAAACAGTGAGATCATACCTAGGGTCAGAGGTGCCCTTGGGGACATGATGCCAGGCTCCTTAGGTCCCTCTGTGTGTTGCTGGGAGTCTGGGCCTTCACAGTGAGGAGGGGAGGATTTTAATTTTAGATCACCTAAAAGACACATTCTGATATGGAATGTTACCCCTGACTAGGTGTTATTCCCTTGGCTAGTTGCCTGGTAACCACGTGCACTGTCACGGTATAGGAAGAGCCGCTTTCACCTGCTGTGGTGAAGCCTGATCTCCTGTCTAGTCAGGACTCCAATGTGCAGTAGAGAAGGCGCCTGCTCTGTGGGACCTGAGAGTCCCTTGTGGTATGAGGCAGTGCACAGGGTGGGCTGTGGGGCCTGAGGTGGGGGAGCAGCCCAGAGAAGCAGACGAATGATTGCACTGCAAGACGAGGTTCTAGTCTGTCTGGCCAGAAGACTCTTGTTTGTTTGTTTTTTTCTTTCTTTTCTTTCTTCTTTTTTTTTTCTTAAAGGAAACTGAATAATTTCAACCACACCCTTTCCCCCCAAACCTGATAATTGCTTATGGATGAATATTCAAAATTTGACATTTTAAAAAACTTTTTGAGCTTTAAAAAATAATAGTTATAAATGCAAAGTAGTATTGAGAATAAAACCAAGTGTTTCTCCACGTACAAAAAAGGTCAGTAATGTTTTAAAAGCACAAAGTTGTGTTTTAAATCACAATTGCATAGTTCTAAAATGCCTGGGCAAGAGTTACAGAAAATTTTTTAAGAAAATTCAAGTTTGGCTGACAGTGGGGTCCAAAGGCCCCCTGGCCGAGCTCACGGGGACTAGCTCGGGATGGAAGCGCTTTCGATATGAGTTATTGCATTGTGGCTGTGATGTTCCAATATTGTGAGACCACGATGGCTACAATTTAATCAAAAGCACTGGCATTTTAAAAACCATCATTCTGCATTTGGCTAATGTAATGCTTTCATGTGGAACTGAACTTAGAGAAATGTTCTCTATCCCCATCCAGCACCTGAAAGCCTTACAAAAGCAGTCTGAACTTCTGTGTATAAAAGGGATGCATAGGGACCTCATAGCAAAATATGCGCTCCTCTCCTCCCACAGAACCACGATTGTTTCTGTGAAAGGTCCTGTTGCAGAATCACATCTAACATGAGAAGCAGGAGTTCAAAGGTAAACGTGAAGTGGGCAGACAGTGCACCGACTGTTCCAACCCTGCACAAGGCCTGCTTTTGGTGAATCTGGCCCCGAGGAGCCACCAGAGGGGTGTGGTGGTATTTGGCGAAGCAGTGCCTTGCCCAGGGAGCCCACCTGTCTGAGGAGAGGAGGTGCTGTGTGAGTGACGGCACTACGTGAGGGGATGGGTCCCAGGGAGCCCGAGACCCTGGCTGTGCTGTGTGCTGAGTCGACAGGAAGACGCTTTAACATTTGGAGGAAGGGAAGAACCTTCCGGGGGACAGGAATTTATAGCCATTGGCTAAGGGAAGTCTCAGAGGGCGTGTGGCAGGTGTGGGGCCAGGGCCACCAGACAGGGTCAGTGCTGTTGTCTCGGTGCGCCAGTGGCCGTTGGTGGGGACTTTGGGTGGCGCCTCATCGTGGCGCTGCACAGGCAGTTCCTTCAGTTCCAGCCTGTCTGCCCCATCCTCTTCTTTGCTGTGCCGAGGGGACAAGTTCAGCAGGCTGAGGACATCTCTCTTGGACGTTAAGGATCCGGGCGCACCTCGGCACGTTTTCCGGGGGCCCCTGGTGGGCTGGGGCGCACTCTGCCAGAGCATCTTCAGGCTGTGCACTGCCTGCACCTTCTCATCGGGGGCGTCGGCCGGACTCGAGCGAGCAGAGCCAGCCGAGGAGTAGGAGAGTGCCGGGGACGGTGCACTGCCAGCGGGGGATTGGTGGCCTGAGCCGGGAGATGCGTTCCGGGGGGACTTGGAAATGTGAGCACTGTAAGGAGAGCTAGGGTACTTGAGTCTAAAGAGTGGTGGGTCTGATGGGGAGGCCTGGGTGTCACAGTTTGGTGACGGGCGGCCGCTAGGTGGGCTCAGGGCATCCTTGCCTGACACCTCTAACATGGCTGGGCTGCTGTACCCAGAGCTCACCTTGGGGAGGGATGAGCTCCTGGCTGGGGGCTTTGGTTTGAGGGTGAGTGGTGAGAGTTGACTCTTCTGATGGGAGAGGACAGGCTTGCTGAAAGCGCTGGTCTCTGAAGCCCTGAAGACTGTGGTGGGTGCGGTCACGCCATCCTCGCGGTCAGGGCCCTTGATGGCTGGGCCACTCCTCTGAAGACGCTCCACTGCCAGAAGGTGGCTCTGTGTCTCCTCTAGGATCCTCTGGGCCAGCTCTTGGGGGTCAAGCTTGGAGGTACTCTCCTCCTGGGACTTCACGGTGCTGTCAGTCTCTGTGCTAGACTGGTCTGACTCACCTGTGTCTGAGCTTGCCAGTCTCCCGACCTTCTGGAAGGGTGAGTTTGGGCTAGGGATCAGAGTCACCTTCACAGGAGAACTGGGGGTGCTGACACTCCCCTTGGAGCTGACGGAGAGCCTCACGCCAGCTGGTGCCCCATGGGGCTGCTTGGGGTCTGGGGAGAAGCGAGGTCTCCTGTCTTGGTGTGCTGCCAGGGGCTCAGTGCTGACGATGGAGAACCCCTCGTACTCCTCCTCTTCCTTGCCACCCCCACGCCGAGCCTGGGGAGACAGCTGGCGCCGTGGCAGGGTGGCTCGCTGTGGATGGGTATTCTTGGGCCTATCATAGTCCTGCCGTCCTCGGGGGCCCCCACTTTCTGAGCCCCCGTCAGGCTTGGAGACAAAGCTCATGGAGGAGGCGATGGAGCTGAGACTGTACACAGAGATGGCGTCAGAGGCAATGCTGTCTGCCCCAGTGGGAGAGAAAGGAGGGTGCTGGTAGCCCAAGGGCAGGGCATTGGACACAGACTGCGCTGACGCCAGGGACTCCAGGGAAGACGAGCTATCCAGGCTGAGGCGCTTAGGGAGCTCGGTGGAATCTAGGCACAAAATGTCCAGGCCGAAAGGCAGTTAGGATTTTATAGACTTTGATTTTTTCCTTCAAAAAGCATCCTTATATGTTAGAAGCCAGCAAAGAATTACATAGACTACATCCATACAGCTTGAGTTAAGCCTATAGACCTGAGAAATGCAATCCCGTTGAAGGAGAAGTACAATCCCCCAAGGAAGCTCCCAGCCCCATCACAGGCCTCTGCCTAGGCAGCAGTGGCCCCAAAGTCTTGCTGCTGCCACAATGTCCTTCCCCCTCCCCCAAGCTCCTGTTACCTTCTACTCAGGTCTCTGTCCTCACTTGCTCTTATGAATGTCACTGGTGAGGTCCACAACCCAGATCCAGTGCTTGCATAGTTTTGCAATAGACACACTTGCCCTAGGTGACCATGCCTCCCCACGTCGCATTCCTTCTGCACATGTTGCTGGAGCCTGTGGAGCCTACAAGGCATAGACCCCTTTCCTTTTCTCTGACATTTATGTCTCCACAATGGCCTCTTAATATCCCAACCAGGTGCCCAAGCAGGTGTCTGATAGACACTTTGGAACATGATATCCTCAAGAGGGCACTCCAGCTTACTCCTGCCACTGCTTTTCTGACCTCAGCACAACGCTGACCCATTTAGACAAGTGTGCAGAAAGCCCTGCCATCCCTTGAGCCTTCCTATTAGTGCTTGTTTGTTAGAAGATCCTGTCGGTTTGATGCCCTCAAATCGTGGCCTCCATCCGTTCAGCTGTCAGCTCAGCCTTGGGACGGCATCATTCAGGTAAGGTACAGCCCCAGGTCCCGAGGACCCTCTGCTAGGCTGTGCTCACTCTCAAGGTATGTCTGGTCACGTTACCATGCCCCATCAGCTCCACTGCCCCTCAATCTGGTACCCACTTTCACGTTCCTCAGGCATATCAGTGAGGTGTTGCTGTCTGTGACCCTCATGGACAAAGCCCTCCAGAGCAAGAAGCTCTGTGGGCTTCTCCCCGGAAGGTTCTAACACAAAGTCCAGATAGGCTCACTCACTGTCTGAGGGGCAGTGAGAGCATGGTGAGCTTGCAGGAAGGAGGCACTTACCGAAGAGTGACAGCAGGGACTGGAGTGCAAAGTGCGTGGTGCGTCGGCTGGCCTGCTTCCCAGTTTTCAGAACCACTTCCTCCTGGCCCACTTCACAGAGGTCAAAACCTAGAGAGCAGGGAACACTGATGCCACCTCTGTGGGAGGGCACCGTGTGCAGTGCACACCCCTGTTGTAGGCACATGGCAGGGCCGCCAGTGGATGTCTGGCTGCTGGGCTTTGCTGGCTGATTGTGGGCAGCAGTGAGTGCGGGGAGTAGGGGGAGAGGTTGAGGGAGGAACGGGGTGATGGGATCAGGCTGCCTCTCCCAGGACAGCTCCTGGGCAGACCTACTCTTGTGGAATTCTGCCTGACTCTTCTGACACTTTCCTCCCTGAGCCAGGCTCAGTTACGCATGGACACTCGGTCTCACAACAGCCACTCACTCCTCAAGGCAAACCTGGCCGTTTCATTCAGGGCTGGGGCCTGAGAAGACGTATCTCTGTGTTCAAGGAGGGATGTGCCTGCATGCTCCAGCTTTGCTGCCCGTGGGGCTTTGAGATGCGCTTCCACTGGAGGGAGGCTGCCTTCTGGGCTCCATATCTCTGGAGGGGAGGTCTGGCATGCTTCCCATCCCTTGAACTTTATTGAGCTTTGGCGTGGCATACAGAGGGAACAGGTATTCTCGACTGACAGGCTAATGAGCTGTTGACACTATGGGCAGACAATTTAGAGACAGTATACTGGGTACGGTGGTGCTACCTGTGGGGCTGAGGTGTGAGGATCCCGTTAGGCCGGCATCACAGAGGCAGCCCACGCATACCTCTTCCAGGGAAGAAGCCAAACACAGAGCATGTGGCCCAGATTGTGTCCCCAGTCGGGATCAACCAGACTCCCAAAGATCTCACTGCCGTGCTTGAGATCCCAGGGGTAGTGGTGAGAGGAGCTCAGGGGATAGGGCTCCTAATGGTAAACGACAGGGACTGGAGGGCACGGACTGAGGTCACAGAGCAGCCTGCTCACTCTCCAGAGCAAACCTGGCCATTTCACTCAGCACGGGAGCAGGGCTGGGGCCTGGGAAGGGTCATCTCTGTGCTCAAGGAGGGGTGCTCCTGACCACTCACCAAAGGGGGCTCTTGTTCCCTTTCTACTCCTGGTCAGCATTCTGACACTGGCCTGACTCTTATTCCCTTCAGAATGAGGTTTCCCAGAAGAGCCACTGGGCATTCTGTTTGCTATGGGAAAATTTCCTCTCTCAACTGGAAAATAAGCAGGCATGTCTCAGAGAAGTCATCGTTTAAATGGAATGTTGCAGAGAGAAACCTCTGCTTTTACCAAAGACACTGGTACCAGCTGCTCCCACCAACAGCCCTGTGCTCCCTTCCATCGGGACACAGATGCAGCAAGGCTGGACTCTGCCATGGTCTAGGCATACTGCTGCACCTCCAATACCTAGGGCGTTGCCCCTGGTGTGCAGAGGCAGTTGCAGTAGTGAATGGCTCTCAGGAGTCGCTAGGCCCAGCGGGGGACAGAAAAGGGGCTTGGATGTATGAGTGAACAATGGTGATGTCAGGAGCTGACCACTCACTATCCACATGGCAGATAGTGACAGGAATGAGCATCCTGGACTAAGTGGGGATGTCTGTGTGCCGCCCTCGGGGACCTGGCCACGTCAATAATTCTCAGCAGCTGTCAGAAATGGGGACCCGACAGTGAAACGGCTGCACTGTGAGTTTTCAGTTCCTCATCATGGTGGGAATCTATCGGACTCCTGGTGAGGGTAGGAGGATAGAGGGAAGCAGGTGTCTTGCTAGAGCGTTAGACTGCATTGTCTGTTTCTGTAGCACTAAGATAAAGAGTTCTAGAGTCTCCCAACCTTACCCAACAGAAGCCAGGAGGGGAAATGCCATGAAGAAAAAGTGAAATAACACAAAGGGCACTTGGTCCTACCGAGAGCTGCCAGGAACTCATGACATCCCGGGAGCCGCCACAACTGGACGCTGATGGACACCTGGATGGGAGTTGAGGCAAAGTCCTGCTCCTTCTCGCCAGCCTGGAGCTGGACCAGCACCTGGTGGAGCTGAGGGAGGGACAGAGAGACGTGAGCACTGACCAGCCTCCCCCTCCCTCCCCTTTGGATCAACCCCACCCAAGCCTCATGTTGCCTGTCACTGCCTGCAGCCTCTTAGTTCTTTTTAAAGTACTGTCATATTTACTGCCCTTTGTGGGGTGGCCATGGATGGCAGGGCAAGGGCTGTGGGGCCTCCTGGGCTCTGTTTCTAGCCTCTGCTTTCTCTAGAGCAGAGAGGAGGCTCTGGGAGTGGGGAGGAAGCCAGGGGCTAGCTGCCTCCTTCTGTTAGCACTTCCGGACTTAGTTAGCTATCTTTTGGACCTTAACCGTGGAGAGGAAGAATCAAACACTACATCTTGTGGCCCCAGCACTTGTGCAAGAGCCTGAGTGACCCACTCGGGTGTCCATTGTGACCTCTGCTTATGGGGTGTGGGTGGTGTCCTCCCTGCTGCTTCATGTTGGTTCTGTTCCTGCTATTCTGGTGGAACTTGAAAGGTCAAATCAAGGACAGAGTGGAACAGGAAAGGGGGAGCCAGAGCAGAGGAGGGGACAGATCCCCTAGGCCAGCGGCACTGGGCCCCCAGCCTGGAGCACTGCAACAGTGTGCACAGCCCGTGAGCTCAGAGCCGTATGGTCCTGGGGTGGGCGGGCAGAGGGGCTCACCTGGCAGCAGTCGCTATTTAAAGTTGTACTCACCATTCCCACCATATTTTTAACAGCCTTCGGCCAGCAGATTATAAGAAAAAGAAAGAAAGAGAGAGAGAAGAGAGTTTAGACTCAAGCACAGCTGTTATGCACATGAGCTGATCACTGCCTTAGGAAGCACTGCACCAGGCTGGCTCTGACCAGGGAGAGGAGCGAGAGGCAGCAAGGGACACACAGGAGATGAACAGCCACACCTAGGTCAGCCTCGAAGGAAGGCTCCAGCAGGCAGGGCTGTAGCAGGAGTTCCACGGCGACTCAGAGGGCAGTCTCTGGTCGTCCCTGGGGCCCACAGAGGAGCAGACCGTAAGTCCCCACGCTCCCGTGAAAGCAAGAGACTTAAACAGCAGGTGTCTGGGGTTCCTGGCCTCACTTTTCTGTTCTTGCAGAACACAGACCTGACCTATGTTCTCGGAGGCCTGCATTCTAGATGTTTTTACATGCACTGTTCTTGAAGTGTCTCCTGATGCTATTCAGCAAGCAGATGTGGGCATGCTTATTACATAACCATCAGGACCTGAAGGAGGAGAATAGGTCACTGGGTGGCTCTGTATTCCAAATGGTGACTGCCAACAGCCCTTGGGCAGAGGAGGGTCCATAGAGTGTGCCCATATGCTGAAGCCCAGATAGGGCAGACATATTGACACATGGGGCCAAGACTGGCCAATAGGTATCCCATAGCACATACCTATTTTTTTTTTTAAGCTTTGCCCTCCAGGCTGACCTGGAAAACTGCTCTGTGCTGTTGAAGAGCCACTACACTATCCAGAGTGCAGTACCCAGGGTGGGTTGGGACTCTCAGCACCAGCAGGGGGGCTGGCGGAACAGAAGTCACAGGGCCCTGCTGGGAAGCGGCTGCGTGGCTCTCAGAATCTGAACCCCTGAACGCCACCTTTCCTCAAAGCACTTTCTGCTTCAAACCTGTGCTTTGTGCTCAACCTTGGAGGCCTGCTGGCTTAGGACAGTGGCTGAGATACTGGTCAGTCGGCAGAGTGTCAGAGGATGAATAGAGAGTTCTGGAGACACCTGGACCATGGGGCAGGGCATGCTTTTGGGCTCAGTGCCCAGAGGACACTCAGAACTATCCGCACGCCCCCCTGGTGCCAAGGATGCCATTTCCTTGCTCTCCTTATAATCTCAAAGGTGGGGAGGCCACAACCCCTGTGTTCCTGACAGACACTCTTTCTGCCCAGCCCAGCCCAGCCCAGCCCACACCTGGGGCCTGGTTCTACTTACCCGATTGATGAGCTGCTCACCCGTTTCTGAGGCCGTGATGAGCTTGCACAGAGCTTGGAGGGCAGGATTGGGCAGACCTGAGCCAGGACAGAGCAGCAGATGTTACTTAGAGGGCCTTGGCACCTTCCAGGGGAAAGGGTCCCAGATGCTGAGCAATGAGGGGAGTTTGCAAAAGTTGGGCCCAGTCCGAGACATACATCCCTGTGTGGCATGGGACAGGAGCATATGGCCCTGGCCTTGTGCCTCGCTCTTCCGTGGTTACAGTCCCAGTGCATTCTGGGCTGCCAGGTGGTGGATCCCCTATATCACCCCGGTTGATAGGTGTTTTTTTTTCCAAAAGCACTGCTGGTTATGGCAATATCGCTTCATATCCACCAGGAAAGGGCAAAGCCCAGGTAGAGCCTGCTGGGTGTGGTCACCACGCCATCATAGACAGGAAGACTGGGTGAGGTGGCTGTCAGCTCTGCATCAGTGGCAGAGGCTGTGTGGGGCTCCCTGCTACTGGTAGGGACACTCCTCGATGCGAGGCCCAGCATTCTCGTGACTCATGGCCCCGAGAGCCTGCAGCAGCTGGAGGCTCACCCAGCAGGGCCTGGAGGGTGCTGCTGCACTGCTGTAGTCGCTCCCCCGGGTCTGAGGTTGGAAAGAAGACGGCTGCTGGAAGGCCACTGGCAGGGGGGTCCAGCCGGAAGCCCACGGCGGTGAGGAGGGCCTGCCAGCCGGGGATGCCACCCACTTTGTTCTCCACACTCTGCTGGGATGTGTACATGGCATTGCGCTGCCCATTCTGGATACGTTGCAGGGATTTCTCCACCTGTTGGGGAATGGGGACAGTTAAGACCTGGGCCAGCCCTGTTTCTCCCTCTGAGGCTTTAAGGGATGTTGGCATGGTGCTGATCACTGGTAGCTAGGAAGCCCCTGGGGCTAGGCCTGGACACATGATGCTGCAGCATTAGCTGGGCTGTGGGCACAGAGGGTGCAGGTGGTCAGGATCTGTTCATCAGAGCTGTAGAAGCCCTCCTCCACTCCAAAGACACCACAGCAATTTGTTGAAAGCAGTCTCAGGTCAGAGCCTACCCAACGTGTACCTGCTCCCTGTCCTCAACCCCTCAGATCCTTCACTACCCCGGCTAATGCCTTGATGACCCTCAGTTTCTAAAGCATCCTGCCTGGGATTCAACCAGAATAAGAAGTGTGTATCAGCAGCACTGCGTGGGTCTGCTTCCTGGCTGGCCTCTCCCGGAGAAAACCTGTGTCCTAAGATGTCATAGGCCCTGAGGCACACGTTTCCCACAGAGACATGCAGATCCTCCAGGGTGTCACCTACTAGTGGCTTTTCTTAGAGTGCAGCAGAGATGCTTAGCTCAGCTGTTGGGGGGAGACAAGTGTCCACTTCTGCTGGTCAGGAGTGGCTGGCCCTGGCTGGCCCTCAGACAGAAGGATCTCAGAGGCACAGTGCCTCCTGCAGAAGGAGTACCAAGGGATTGTTACAAGAAAGTCACAGGATAGGAGCGTGATGAGTGGTAGGTAGTTAGCAAGGAGGGAGACAGTCAACATGTCAGACGTTAGGCCTCAGACGGCCGGAGAGGAGTGTGCAGTTGTGAGGAGGGTGTGCTCTGGGGTGTCGTGGGTATGAGAAAGACCCTACACTGTAGCCTCCAGATTCAGAGTGGCACTAGCAGACCAGTCTCCCAGCATCCTCAAGGTCTGGAGCACAGCTGTGCGCTGCAGGGCCAGGCTGCTCCAGGTACAGTGCTCTGGCCCACGTGCTGACTTGAGATTTGAACTTCCACACAGACCCAAGTTTGAAGAACAGACCTGACTTCTCTGTCACAGAGTGCTGCCAGGCCCAGGGTGCCTGGGATCTGAGGGGCCCTGCTTGGGCCTTTCTTCCCCGTGGGACAAGAGGTTTGCACAGCCAAGGTGGCCTGCCTGCCTAGATCTGGGGCTGTCTGATCCAGGGGCCTGTTCTAGGTCTGCCAGGTGACCAGAGGCAGCTGAGGGAAGCCTGCTCAGGACTGGGGTTCTGAATGACTGGAAACTGCTTTTCATGTTTCCAGAGGAAGACGGGACAAGCTTTGTGTCACTTTATTTTGGGGTGAGACAGGGTCTCATGTCGCCCAGGTTGGCTGTGCTGGATGGCTTCAGCTGTCAGCCTGATACACCTGGGGGCAGGGAGACCAGCTGAGGGATGGGCTCCACCAGACGGCCTGCGGCCATGTCTGTTAGGTGTTTTCTGAATTGCGAATTGGTAATTGGTGTGGGCGGTGTCAGCTCTGGGCAGCTGGATCGGGTTGTACAAGAAAGCAGGCTGGGCAGAGGCCAGGAGACAAGCCAGAAAGCAGCGTTCCTCCATGGTCTCTGCCTCAGTTCCTAGCTCCAGGTTCCTGCCGTGAGTTCCTGCCTTGGCTTCCCTCAGTGATGGACTGCCACTTGAAAGTACAAGATGAAATAAACTCTCTCCTCTCTACATTGTTCAGTGTTTGATCACAGTGGCCTTCGACTCCCAGTGCTCCTGAGTGCTGTGATGACAGGTGTGTGCCATCATGCCTCCTATCACCGGTTCACTTAACTGATGTGACGGTGCTGTCAGGCCTCTTGCCCAGGCCTTACAGACACTGGGGTTGGCCAAGGGCACAGTCTTTTCCTACCCCAGTTCAGGGAGAGACACTGTCAGCTGCTGGGGTCCTGCTGGGCTGGGGCCTTCTTTCCTCTAATGCTTCTCTGAAGAGACCTTGCAATGCTAGCTCCACCGGTGGGACATTGAGCTCAGAGTTCCCGTGCCTAGGTAAGAACCAGGATACCCATCACCACGCCCCACTGGCACCTTACCAGGTGTAGCAGCACTCGCAGGGCGTCCCGTGCTCGCTCCGGGTACTGCAGGATTTCAGTGAGTGCCTGGCCAATGAGTGACGAGGGGCTGTTCAGCTTCACGTCACTCCCGATGAGTGTGAAACCTGAGGATGGCATGGAGGGCAGCTGAGTGGGCAGCTGGGGTCCTGCCCAGCTTTGCTGCCCTGGCCAGGTCCTCCCATGTGCTCAGCAGAGAGAGCTGGGCACTGGTAGGGGCGACCCCAGTCTGGCCTTCCCAGGAGCCCCAGTGCCTGGCTGTCAGCGAGCAGAGCGGGAGAGGTGCCTTAAGAGAAGACTGGCTTGGGCTTTCTGGAATCCTTTCTTTGTCAGAGGCCTTGTGGGAGGGAACTTGGAGTCTTGGAGCTGGGTGAGACTCCTCTGGCTCTGAAGGGGCAGCCTGAGCTGGCCTAAAAGACTAACAGAGCTGTGTAGTGGGACACCTTGGCTCCTGCCCCTTCTGTGAATGGGACCTGGGCCACTGAGCAACCACTTAGCTTACCTGCCCCCAAGAGAACAAAGATTTCTAAAGTTACCAGGAGCATCACCGGGAAGCATTTCCCAAGAAGCAGTTGCCTCTCTAGGTTGTCTGACAATAAAAGCAATGGCTACCACCTTCCATGTGTGTGCGGCCCACTGGAAGGCATACACAGGTGGGGAGAGAGGCCAGGCTCCCATGCGGCCTCTGGGCATTCTGTGGGATTCTACAGGGTCTGAGTCCCTTCTGCCTCCCAGGAGACTAAACAGGACAGGGGAGACGTGATGAGGAGCCATTGGGTCACCCTGACTCCCGCTCTGCCTGGCAGTGGTGGTTCAGTGGCGCAGCCTGAGCACAGCTCTGTTCTGCCCTACAGGAGGCACAGCACCTGCCTGGGACCAAGCCGCTCCTCCTGCCACCAGAACACTGAACGGCAGAGGGGTAAGTGACTGCTGAGGCCATACAGTTCCACCTGTGTCTTCCAGGGCCACATCAAGGATCGTTACAAACACAAGATTTTAAATGAGGTGCCGCGAACCACCCAGTGTCCACTGACACTGGGGGCCGTGCACTCTGAGGATGAACTGCTCTTTGGTCCAAAAGATGGCCACACGTGCACAGGCTCATGGTGAGAGCCTCAGTGCCTGAGTCTACTTCCTGCCGCTCAGGCCGCCACTCCCCCTCCCACTCCCTACCTGCAGAATGTGTCCGGGAGGACCACCTGAGGCCCACAGGCTGGGGCTACTCACCTGCCCAGTTGGAGGGGTGCGAGAAGGCCTTGCTGCTCTGCACGGCCTTCATGGCCTCGCCTAGGGCGGCACTGGCCTTCAGGCCGTTTAGCAGGGCTGAGTAGAAGGCGTGGATGAACATTTTGGAAGCAGCTACTGGCACCGGCCACAGAGCCACAAGGACACACTGTGCGCCAGCAGCCAGGAAGGCCCGTGTCAGTGCTACCATCCCGTCTGCAGTGACCCGGCTGTTTGCCTCTTGGGAGGAGCTGAGCACCACCAGCTTCCCCGGCAGCCTCAGGTCCAGGAGGTCAGCGGCCGTGAGCAGCAGCTCCCGCAGCGGCGGGCAGTCAGAGATGCTTTCCCCGTCACTGGCGTCATCCTGCACCCGCAGGGACTCGGGGATGGTGTAAGGGTGGCCAAAGGAGCTCTTGCTGCTGGCGGGGTTGCCATCCGCACTGGGTGTGAGGACCAAAGCTGACAGTTTCCAAGAGATGTGGGTGGCAAAGTGGACACACTCGGCCTGGGTCAGGGCACTCATGACCCTCTCCTTGGTGGCCACACTGCCCACGAGGGGCTGACAGCCCAGCAGCTCGGATACCATATAGGCCTCTTCCTCAGCTGATGGCATCGGCCCCCACAGCCACCTGTCCATCACCGCTGATGGGAGTTTAGGGTTGCCTATAACAGCTGCCATGGAGGTGGAGCTGGAGTAGGTGGGTGGGGTCTTCCGCAGGTGACACTAAAAGGGGAGGGGACACAACACAGCGCTGTCAGGCAGCAGGGCACCTGTTTTCCCCATGTCATTCACCCTGTTTTCAGCATCTTTGTGACCCCCGGTGCCTGACCCCCAGAGAGTTGCACCTGTCATGAGGTGTTCTAGGAAACAATGGGGAGTCAGGGATATTTCTGTGCGCTGAGTCCTGAGAAGGCTGGGGAGGTGGCACTATGGGACAGGGGAAGAGGTGGGGACGGTCAGCCAGCCTGCCACAACATGCCGTGACCCCTTTGTGAGAACTCCCAATACTGATTGCCAGGGTCTTTGAGATGCCATTGTGTGAACCATGCAAGTCACTGGGGAGGACAGAGCTACAGTGCTTTATGAGCTCTGGTTACCAAGGTCACAGTTGCCTTCTGCCTTATGTGTGGCAGAACAGGAAACATGGTGATGTCAGCCTTCAGGAGCCCGACAAGGCTCTGACTTTCTTGTGATGACCTAGGAGACATCTTGGTTGTGTTATTTCAGATCAGCTTTGGCTGCATCTGCTTGGTACTGCCTAGACTGTGGGCAGGAGCCAAACCAGGCCAGCCTCCCCAAGTTCCAGAACAAGGTGGCGAATACCAGATCCCTGCTGCCAGCAGAATGGAGGCTTCTGGAGGCTGGCCCACCCAATGCCCAGCAATGCTGTTTGAGCCAGGCAGTGAGCCAATCGGGAGACAGAGCTGGGGACTCCAGTTCACTTCCTATCTGGGACCTAGAGTCAGTCATGGAAACTTCAGAAATTCTTTCCTTTCACTCTGAACTGATCCTGACTCATATGAACTGTGCCAGTTACCAATGGCACCAAAGCGGCTGAGGGAGTCCTGTGGGACCAGTTTCTGCCCCCAGAGTGGGGCTTCGTGTTACCTTGGAGTGCAGGCCAAGTGAGCGGATGGCGGGCACAGCGATAAGTGCGAAGCGTTCATACAGATACTCATTGGAGGCGCTTCCCTTCAGGAGAGCAAAGGGGACGAGGTAGAGCTCCCCCTCCAGAACCAGGACCAGCTGCCGGTGCCGGCCCACAGGGCCGCTCGAGTGCATCAGGCCCTACAGAGCAAGAACAAAGCTGACTCAGAATGGGCGGCCTGAGCCCCAGGTCACACTAGGCAACTGGCTGAAGGGCAGGTGGGGAGGCTGTGCGGGCAGGATGTGCTGCCCTGTAGAAGGGTCACCAGTCTTGTGCCTACTGTGTTTTCCTCACTGGAAGATTAGGTGATCGTCGGTCAAGGTATGTGGGTGACCTGAGGTGGAAGATTAGAGTTGCCAACTTGAAGGGGGATGACTACTTCCCCCCGCCCCCGAGAGTAGGTGCTGATAGATCCAGGTGATTCCCCAGGAGACTGGGAACGAATGCAGAGGGTGTGCTGCTTGGAGAAGCCCCAAGGAGCAGGGTGAGAAGGCGGTGTTGGTGCTAGGATCCAGGAGGACATGCATCGACCCTCTAAACACCAGGAAGGACTCCATGCAATTTGTTCTGATGGGCACAAGCGAGACAGTCAGAGCCAGGATATAAGATTCAGGGTCAGGGGACACCTGGAGCAGTAGGGTGGCTGTGGTCCAGGAACTTTTGTGATGTTTGGGCCTCAGTGCAGCTCCCCAGAGCCTAGCCTTCCAAAATGGCCAGATGGAGACTGAGGCTGCGAGATGCCGATGGGGAGGAAAGCCAGCTGTGGAGGTGGGGTGGTGTACTCCTAATCCCGCACTTCGCAAGGCGGACTTAGGCGGACTACCAAGAGTTCAAGGTGGGCCTGGGCTACAGTGCAACACTTCTGTCCCTAAAAACAATGGAAGGAAGGAAGGGAGGGGAGCGTGGAGGGACGGGAGGGAGCCAAAGGGTGGGCAGAGCGTGACTGCAGGCAGGTCATCTGCAGACAGCCTCTGGCTCTGGGGCGGGCCTGGCTTCACAGCATGCTCGGGCAGGCTTCCTGCTCCGGTCTAAGCTGGTAGGACTGACAGGCGGTGCCCTCAGGAAGCGAATGTGCTTGCCCGACCCCGCTGAGGAGGAGATGGCTGAGGGCACAAGAACTCGCTGACCTAAAGTGACACATGCCTGTGGATATTCAGGCTCTACAACCCCCGACAACTTGCTTCCCTTTTAATCCAGCTGAAGTGAAAGAGAGAAATTAAAATTATTGGGTCAATTTGCTTCTTGTTTGTTTTATACACTGTTTCCTCACAAAAGCTCGACGAGCTTCTGTGCTGCCCGGGGACTGGTCCAGTGACCCCAGAGCTGCCCAAGGGTGGATGTACATTCACACGGAGTAAGCAGAGCTGAGGGCATCTGGGCCCCATCCAAACCGAGGCCCAGGCTGGACCTGCAGGTTCCTGTAGAGGCTGGGCTTCAGTGGCAGGGAAGACAGGGTTCTGCCCACTGTGAGGGCAGCAGGTGGGATAGTGGCGGCTACTTGCTGGTCAGTGAGAGTCATGCTTCCAGATATGGAGAGTGCGGGGGCTTGGGTGACCTGCTTTGTACAAAGCTGCCCAATTGGATTCCAGAGTCACAGGCATCATTTTATCAGATGTCAGTCCAGCTCTATGGGGTCCTCTTGAGCCCTTGCTGCCCAAGGCCCAATTAGGTCACATGTCATTCCACAGGCTACAACATCCTGAGCAGACAGGAAACTCCTCAGACAAATTTCTCTGGCCACATGATCACGGAGGCCCTGCACACTCCACCCATTCCATGGGACCTGTGCCTAAAGCTAGTAGCCATGTTTCCTGGAGGGCAGCTGTGTATCTGTGCTGTTGGAAGTTACTCTCCCTAGTAGCCTCGGCTTTCTGTTTCACCACTGGGCAGGGCCCATCTGTGTCCACTGTATATCATGGTAGCTAAGTAACATAGGTCACAGGCCTGCTCGTGAGCTCAGAGTGCCTGTGCAGAAAAACAAGAGTGCGTAAGAAGCAGCCACTAGGCAAGAAATGGCAGTGTTATAGTGTGCCAGCTCCACAGAGACATAAAACACCAGCTTCTGGGAGTGGGAATGAGTGGGCCCTTCCCTGAGGCTGCCCTGGTCCCTGAGGGCTGGAAAGGCCCGGCATAGACAGATGAGCCAGTCAAGACAACAGCTGTGGGAAGGGGCACAGGAACCAGATGGCACAGGGCTCTGGCTTGGGCAGAAGTGGCCCTTGTGGGCCATAATGGTCAGCTGTATATCCTCTAACTAGAGAAGCTCTGGTGAGAAGGCCTTGGAAAGAGCCTTGTCATGAGTCAGGCCTAACCAGTGACAGACCAGGGCAATACCTGCTGAAGAATAGAGACAAGGAGACTTGTCAGGACATGATGGCCAGTGACCTCAGATGAGGGCAGAGCCCGTTTCCCAAGCCAGGGGGCACTGGGTATTCTCTTGAGTTTCACATCCTAACATCTGTCTCAGTTTGGGCTATCCTAGGACAGTGCCTTGTGGCTGGTACAAGCCGGGCATAGTCACACAGTCCTGGGTGTGTGCAAAGAGGCAGGTGGCAGCCACAGAGCTCTCAGTATGTGGCTCATGGGGAGGTGAGCTGGCTGACCAAAGCCAGTTCCGAAAGAAGATGTGGGAGCCAAGGAGGCAGGTGGGAAGACACTCTACAGACGCTCTGCTCTGCCCTCAACCACCCGTTGCCTGTGCTTCAGGCCTGGCTGTATCTGGATGGACTTGCAGAGGAAAAGGGGGCAGGGCAGCAGTGCACCTCACACCATATGTGGCCGACTGCACAGGATGCACATGGGTCTGTGGCCTCACTTCTGCAAATCTTCGCTTTCCAAGACAAAATGACTCAGATATCAGCTTTCACCTGCAGCTAAGAGTCCAGACAAGTCTACCGGAGTCTGAGATTTTCTGATCTCTCATATTTGCAGAACAAGACAAGGAGGCCAGTGTCCTGGGGTCTGCCTACTCCCATGGTGGAGCCTTCTTTCTCACCAATGGACTGAGACCAGATGGCCAAATGTGAGTCCTGGCAGCTGGAGTTGCTGGGTACTTATTGTATGCAGGGCTGGGGTGGAAAAGGGAGGCGCCATGTGCACATTTGCACTGTGGCCCTGTCAGGACAAGGCCAGCCTTTGAAGGGGGAAGGGTGCTCCCTTTGAGGGTGGATAGAGGACACCTGGAGGTCGCCCTATGCTGCTGCTGTCCTTCAGTTTCTGCTCCAGGTTGTGTTGTGTGCCCAAGAATCTCTCGGGTCAAGGGTGCTGCCTGCCCAGCTCTGTCAGAGTGTCACCGAGGAGGTAGCCATCCTGAAGGCTGGGATCAGGCAATGTAAGGACGTTCTGTGGAGCCTTCCAGCCTTTGGCCCAGGCTACCCCTTGGCCACTTTGCCATCAATCCCTCCCTACAGCTCTTTCGGCACTAGCAACTGTGGGCCTGCTAGCTTAGTTGCACTCCCAGAGGGCTTAGCAGCAAACGTTGCCAGGCTGTGGGTTGGCCAGAGCTTCTCCACGATTGTCCATTCTGGAGCGTGTGTCCCTAGCTCTGAAGAGTCTTCCGGTCTCTCCTGTATTCTTGCTCTAGGTAACCCTTTCCTGGTAGTCTTCTGACTGCTAATGATGGCGTTTCTGTCTCCTGACTGGACCACCGTGATGGAAGCCATGAACAGTGGACCAAGAAGGGAAGGCATGTCTAGAATAGAGACCAGGGGCACAGGAGAGGCCTCTGCCCTGGGCGCTGCCAGGCAGGGCAAGCAGAAGGGTAGGGTGGTTGGCTCCGCACAGTGTGGACAGTGGATGCCCTGGCTGCACCTGTTCCCACCTGCAGAGGACAGAGAAGCTAATATTCCTTCCTCGTAACATCCCACCCCAGGAGGCAGAGGGAGCTGAAACGGTGTGGGTTGTGGCACGTGTGTTTGGGTGTGAGCACGGGGCTGTCCACAGGGGCTCGGACACATTGGCACAGCTTGTGGTCTGTGCCACTCCCTTCTGGGCACCTGTCATTTTTCTAGTATAGCTTGTTCCTTTTCCCTTTGGCTTCTGCAGACAGCCAAGTGACTAAAACATGTGAAGGAACTCTGTGGAGCACCCAGCTCCAAGTTTTAGCCCAGGGATTGGAAGGGAAGCTATTTCTACAGTGCTGTCACCATCACCACCACCCACAGGGATTGCTGTGTCACCAGCAAACAGCCGCCCAAAGCCAGCCTTCTCCAAGGCTTGCTCCACGAACACTGACCAGTGGTAAGGTGGTGAGTTCTAATGCTCTATGTCTTATTCCTTGAAGGTCTTCCATGGACCCCTTGGTGCCTGGAGGTCCTGAGCTCCCAGAAACATCAGATACCAGGTTGCATGTCTTCTGGGGTTTGTCTTAAGAAACCCGTGCTTGATGCATGTCACAGAGACTCCGAGGATTAGTGGTGAGAGGGCCCTATCCCTCCTGGAAACTCACTCCATGGCCCAGGTGCTTGCACTGGCAGCTTCAGGCCTACAGATAGTTCACGGACAGCAGCCTCCATGTCCCTCTTCATCAGTTGGGAAGTCCCCGCTGTTCTTGGGTGACATCTTTCCTCATTTGAACATCATCACAGAAGTATCAATCATAAATCAATCAGATATTTGGCCATGGACACGTGAGGTTGTGGTCCCCAGGGCCTTGTCCCCCAGTCCAGACTCACTGGAGAGTCTGGGTTTTACCATTTCCAGGGACAGAATTCTCTGGTTGCCTCCAAGTCCCTGGTGTGCTAAGGAATAGTGAGGTAAGCCTGGGCCCTGGTGTGCCTGCTTGTCTTAAGGTAAGCTGTTCATCATGCAGCTTACATCTTAAACATGCAGAGGGTTTTATTGAGCACCAAAAGAGACTCTGGAGCTCTTATGGTCAAGAACTCCAAGAGCCTCTGGAGTGCTCCCAGCTATGCTCCCTGTGACAGGCCTCAGGTGTCCTGAGCGTGTGCCAATTTTAAGAGATGGTACGAACTTCCACTTGCAAGTTAGCTCTGTGTCTGGCCTGAAGCAGAGGTGAACAAGCCTGGTCTTTGTTCCTGACCCCTGTCGTTCACTGTCACTTCCTGTCCTACAGCTTTGGGTTGTCAGACTTTAGTGGGTGGAAGCAGAGTTGAAATAAAGGGAAGGAAAGATGATGAGAGAGACTGTAACTAGAGCAAGCCCCAAGTCCAAAGATCTAAAGTCCTCGAGTCTGGGCCTCTACAGACTGAATCGGCCAGTACAGAGAATGTCCTGCTGCAGGTCTGCCCCAACAGCCACAGTGCCTGGCGTTGGCTGAAGCTGCCTGCAGTGTAGGAGATCTGGACATTGGTGGATGAGAGTTCCACACGCTGCTAGCAGGCACATGGCCAGACTCCAAGACCACTCTGAATGTTACACTTAGCAGGTGGTCTGTGCATTTGGGTTGTGGATACAGGATGGTCCCCTGGTCCTTTTGCAGCCAGAGAGACAGACCATGTCAAGGGATGGGTCATAGGTCACTGTCCTTCACAACTTAGATTAAATAATGCCGTGGACACTCACGCCCAAGTATGTTTCACTCTAAACACTTGCATCTGTTCCTCAGTGACATTTCCCCCGGGTATCAGACAGGATTTGACTTAACATTGGCTGATGGCTTGTGTGTGCAGATGTATGGGCTCCTCAGAGTCAGTGGGCATGCTCGCCTATCCTGACAGCAGAGCACAGTGCACTTCCAGGAAAACCACCACAGTGCTTCCCTTGAGCCAAATTCAATCAAAGGCTGGTGTGTGCCTGCGGTAGAATATTATTCTGTCCCACTTTCCATAATGCCTGGCCTAGTCCCCTAGCAACAAGAGCACAGTGAACAAAGGCAGTTGTTCAAATAATTATATGCCCCATGTGAAGAGGCTAATCGGTTAGGCTTGAGGTGTCAGTGATTCATAGTCTTTGACCTTCGGTTCTGATTTGCAGCTTCTGTGAAAATGTGGAGGGGATGGGCTGTATCTGGAAGCAGACATCAGGACTCCCTAGTGGGCTGGTGGTGTCATGTCGCCCTCTGGTGGTCTCTGGAGAGGTGTGGCATGTTTGCAGGAAGACGCAGGATCCAGGCTTCCTTAAGGAGGCTCCAAGGCAGCTGTAAGACAGGACCATCCTGGAGATGATGGGTTGTCCCTGCACACCTGTCCACCTTCAGCCCAGCTGCTCTGCTGTCTCTGATTCAGGGCAGCATGAGCCTGCCTGGGGCCCGTCTGTAAAGACTTGCTGAATTCCTTGAAAGGATGAAACTGGGTACCCAAGTGGACTCCTGCTTCTTGGAGAATGCTTTCATAAAACACAATGGAGCTTTTTATATTTTAAATAAATTTTGAGGCAGAATCCCACATTACTCAGGGTGGCTGGGAACTCCTGGGCTCACACAGTTCTGCCTTGGCCTCCTGAGTGCAAGGACTCCAGCACAGGCCCCAGCTCTGGGCAGCCAGGGGTCTGCCCTGGCTCTGTTTATTTTGGGGGCTCCACCAAGGTTTCACTGTACGCCTTATTTGAAGCAGCTGAACTACTGCACCGTATTTAACGCCTGACTCACAAAGGGTCACTTTCAGATGTGAGGAGCCAGAAGTGCTTCCCATCACGAGGCTACAGCCTGTGGACACACTCAAAGGCCCCTCACCCACGGCGGGCATGGTCCAGGCAGCTGGGGGAGTGGCAGGCATTTGGTGGCCAGCTCTGTGAAGGCATAGTCAGATGGTCGTTCAAAGCTGAGGCCACACAGCCTCTCTTCCTTGCACCTCTGCAGGAACACAAGGGTGTGCAGATACGGCTTAGCACATCTTTCTTTAAGTCACAGTCTGTGAGGCAAAATACTGTCTGGAGCACACTCTGCTGACTGAGCACGTGGACGTCCTTTCCAGGCGGCAGTGATGCTGGGTGTCCCTCCAGGAGGGAGCTGGTATCTGGCACCCCCTTCTCCGCATGGAATCAATGAGTGGTGGTTTCTTAGGCTGCTTGGTGTCCCCACTAGATGCTGGTGCCGAGGAGGCTGCAGGCATGTTCACCCGGCCTGACCCTGCCCTGAGACAGCTAAGACACTTGGCCTGTGCAGTCTCAGTGCGGGGAACTCTCTGGATTCAGTGCTTCTCAAGAGCAAGCCCAGCCTTTCCTATGCTTCTAGTTCTCAGAAAGCTGTTGGTTTACCATGGGTGGCCACACAAGCCCATTACCTCATTTCCTCCTGGAGCCTCCTGCTTTCTATGCCAAATGCAAATGTATCTTTGAGAACCATTCTGTAAACCTCATTGAAGTGCCCTCATGCACCAGACCTCAGGCTGGCTGCTAGGAACACGGGCCTGGCCTTGACGAGGGGAACGTGAACTGCATCACAAGGCAAAGGATGAAAGGTAAGACCTAGGTCCTAAGTCCCCAATGCCACTGTGTAGAAGGCCTCTGGGTGCATGGGCACCAGGGAGCAGACAGTAGGGGCAAGGTTTGGGATGGAGGCCTTGCTGAACAGGGCCAGAGGTGGAACCAGGGTACCAGGAGGCAGAACACTTTCCCCACAACCGTATGACCAGCTGAAGGACAGGGAGGGACAGGGTGGGCCCTTTCTGGGGTAAAGGAGTCATACTGAGCAGGGCTTTCTTAGAATGGCAGCACCTCTGCTCCAGGTGCAGGCACATGGGGAGTGGCTGTGGGGTGCTCCCACCTCTGTAGAAACATATCTATGAGCTACGAGGACCCTGCCTGCAGGAAGCTCCTTGAACTTTGGATCCACCAAGGTCCCAGTCCCATCAAAGAATCTCATCAGAATTAAGAAGTAACATGCCCAGCTGAGGGTGGCAGGAGCATGCCAGCCATAGGAGGTGGCCTGTGCAGGCACCTTTAGCCCTGGACTCTGGTCCTAACAGTGTCTGAAGCTCTAGGAAAGAGCAAGGCAGCTGGCTTCGGTCATCTGGACAAGCATCTGGGATGAGGTGGGGGCAGGAGACACTCATTCTCAGAAGGTGGTTGGGGAACATCCTGTTGACAGGGTTCTACCCTGAGCCTCAGGGCCTGTAGGCCAGACAAGAAGCACTCAAGGGCACGGAGGTCAAACGCACTGTGTGGAGCAGAGCTAGGACCCAGACCTAGACCCGCCAGCTTGAGACTCAGGACCTTGCCATAAGCAGCCAGCTATGAACATGTGTCCATTGAGCACTCAAGTCAAGTCAAGTGCTAGACAGAAACACAGGTTCTGGGAAAGCTCAGGTGGTTTTTGTGTCTTAGTGGGGACAAGCGTGGGCACTGACCAGTAAATGATGTGTCCTGATGCCAAGAAGCTGTATGCCCCAGGAGGCACTTACCCCTTCCATGGGCGCGATAAGTAGATCATAGAGGGCTCGAAGCGGGGGCTGGGACAGTGAGCTCTGCCTCCTGGGGAGAGAGGAGGTCCCGTCCTTGATGGGCGACACGGTGCTACTGAACAAGCTGGTCATGCTCTGGCAGCTCCTGGGGAGACAGGATCGGCAGGAATCAGGCTCACCCCCCGTCACTGCCTGCAGGGTTGCGCAGCACCCCTGAAGCTCCCGCCTAATCCAGCTCATCCCTTGCAGGTAATTGTCACACAACACTGAGCGCTGTCAGAAATGGAGGGTAAGCCAGCTGCAACAGCAGCGTGCATCTCTGTGGTGTCAGCCACAAAAATCACGTCCCAGAGCGCTGTTCAAAGGATTTAACTACTTCCTGCACGGTGCGATGTGCTCAGACAAACGTAAGGACCATGAGGGGTCAGCACAGTCACCAGGTTGACAAGGAAGACAACACTCAGTGCCAGTGAACTCACATCCCGAGACAAGAACATGCTGGCTCAACCCAACTACCAACCACCTGCTTTCTCTCACTCCCTGGCAGAGCCCCTCAGCCACATGGGGGGAACCTGGGGACTGCTGATTGGGCAGTGCTTACAGAGAGGTCAGACGCTGAAGCTGTAGGGCAGTTTCATTAACACAGGAGTATTTCCGACCCCCAAGATCCCATATACCAAGGTATGATGAGGACATATGCTCACTGATTCATTCAGAAAAGGATTTTCAGCACCAGCTGCCTGTCATGCACAGTTATGACTGCAGGGACCTGAAGAGCACAAACTGCTCGGCTGACAGGGAAGGAGGCGGCAGAACTGCCTGTTGGCCTGGCCCACATGGTCTCAACACAGCCACCTGGGGTGTCCTCCACGAGCCTGCTGGACATCAATGGTGTATGAATGTTACCTTAGATACTACTCTGGAGTTTCCTTGTGCTATCGGGCCTGTGAGGGCAGGGATGTAAATGATGTTAGATACTAGCAGGCTGCAGCAAGTGTTTTGTCTGCTAAGTGTGACAGCCACTCAGTTTTTGCTTGAGAGCAAGCCAGAAGGGACTTTCCTCCAGGGCCAGTGGGAAGAAGCAGCACCTGCACAGAGAACATGAAAGGCCTGTCTGTGCCTCTAGGCTGTGTGTCCCATGCCCCTCCCAAGACCTCTGCAGTGTCCCACTTGACCTACTTTCTAGAGACACAGCAAACTGTGCCCTGAGCCCCCTCAGCACCCTGATGCTCCCTGGAGATGCAAAGGCCTGGGGAACCACTCCTTTCTATTCAGGAAATGTAATTACAAGCGGCAGGGTACATACAACACAGCTTTGCTGTCGGAGCCAGTGAAGCGCAGATGACCCTGGGGTGACGCTCCATACCCAAGGACACACTACAAAGAGCAGTTCTCTCCTGAAGGAGAGATGAGCAAATTGTTCTCAGAGGAGATGTTGCCGGTTTGATGCATAATGTGTGCCTGTTGGCCACACAGTGGGGGCCTGGCCCCCCAGGCTGGGCCAGGCCAGGCTCCTCCCACCTCATACCCGGGCAGTCTCAGTGTGGACTATACCAGTCCTGGGCCAGCTGGCAACTTCTAAGGGTGCCACATGCGCAGCAGGGTGCATCGCAGGTCTTGGTGACAGATGGGTGTGACACACACCCTGAGCCCTTTGCCTTTGAATCAGCAAGGCTGTGGAGAGCCCCAGCTCTAGGGAGTCTACAAGCTTCCCTGGGATACAAGATGCCTAGGCCAGGTCAGGCCCAGGTGCATGCAGTCACAAGCTCCTAGCTGACCCAAAGCATGGCACTTATTCTAAAATGCCAACCCCCCAGGCCTCTGACCTACCCTGTCAGCACTGGAGGTGCAAAGCCCTCTGTTTACACAGAGGCCTGGCAGGGGGCTCCTCCACAGTGGGACTGCTGAAAAGAAGTGTCAGGGAAAGTTTGCTGCCCTCCATCAGTCACCAGGTCAGAGAGGAGAGAAGGGGGAGGGACAACTGCAGTTCCAGGCTCGGAGGACCCTGTCCCCGAGGCCTCCCTCTCACACTGCAGACTGGGCTCATGTGGCTCAGGCTAGGGGTGCAGGGGCTAGAGAAGACCAGGGACTTAGCAAAGAGGACAGATGGAGTCTGGGGTGGGAGATGGGGAGCCACTGGGATTTGAGGGTACAGAATCTGTGACAGTGGTGTCTTTTTATGGCATCCAGTAAGCGCCAGAGGAGCTGGGGTATGCGGGACAGCTGTGCGCTGCTGCCTTCCTTCCTGCACTGCCATGAAGCCTGGTACTCTGTAGCCCAGGAGCAGGTGGGCTCCCCAGCACTGCCCTCAGAGGTCCCATTGCTTTCACTTCTGCAGGGCCTTACAGCCTAGGAGGCTGCTCTGGGCCACAGACTTACATGACCTGGAGCAGGCACTCTGAAGGCTCCCTTTGGTAACACTGCCACCTGCCTTGGCCTCGTACCCTCCTGGGGCCCGTGAGGCAACTTGCCTTTGCAAGTGAGACATGGAGTTTCAGAGGATAAGAGACCGACATGAGACAGGATGGGCAGGACCCTTCAAGCCAGGGCAGCCATACGTATGCCAAGGAAGGTGGCAGGCCAGAAGGCGGCCGGCAACCAGATTTGCACTGCACTGGGGCTCCAGCAGGTGGCAATGGCTTGCTGTCTTGCCATCCATTTCCTGCCAGCTCCACTTGGGCTAAGTGACAGCTCAGCCCCAGGCAGAGGATTTTCTTGGGTTGCGCAGTCTTTATTAACTCGTTTCTCAGATGCTGTTTATTAATTTCCTTCTGGAGTCTGCATTGTGCAGAGAGGAGGAAAAGGCACAGGACAGACACAGAGCTGCAGGACGACTGGGCAGCAGCAGGGGTTCGGCTTGTCTTTGGAATAACAGCAAAAGCAGCTGCTTGGGTGTTTGGGTGCCCAGGTGGCTTGGTGTGACTCTATCTGGGGATGGAGGGACTTGTGACTATAGGAGGCACGAGACTGTGTGATGCTCGTCCCTGACCTCTCCTCCAGGCTGAGTTCATGGAGAGGAGCCCACTCCAGCATGTACTGCTTTCTTAGGCTTTCACAGCAACATGGCACTCTTTTGGGCCCCTGGGGGCCTCTCCTGTGAAAAGGCTGTGTCTGCCCCCCCCATTCTCGGGACTCTAGGGGTTCGGGACTCTAGGGGTGCCTCTACAGCAGCCAGATCCCACCTATGGGACCCAGAATGCTTATAGAGAAGGAAAAGGACTTGTCAGAGGTCAGTGACCAGAACAGGAGACAGAATATGACTGTCCCTCAAATGAGATCATGAACGGGATCTTGGAGATGCCAGAGCCAGCAGCTCTGAGTTCCTGTCTCTCCTGTCTCTGCAGTAGGGCTGACCAGATGGCTCAGCAGGGCTTGGTGGACTCTGGAAGAATCCGCAACAGTGGGCTGGCTGGGGCCATTCCTTTCTTCCACACACTACAGGCTGAGAGGGTGGGGATGGCCGCTAGAATGTGATAGACAGACTGAGAGAGAGGGTCCCAGTGGGACACGGGACATTGAGGAAGCATGCTGCTTCTAGAACACACAAAGGAGCCTCGTGTGCCCAGAAGAGGCAGTGAGGAAGAGAGAAGGGCATGCACTCAATTCATCCCAGAGCTGAGGTGCCAGGCATGGCCTAAGGGTAGGGAGCCCTCTCCCCTCCACGCCAATAAGCCAGCAGGGCCCTGGGAGGGATCAGGCAGACAGGCAGCCCCCACTGAACAGCCCTCATCTCCCAGAGGAGATAAGCTTCACGCGGGAGTCCTGTGAGTACTAGCCAGTCTTTTAAACTCAAATTGAGGGTTCTGTGGCTACACGGATATAACAGATTTGTCAGTTCATTTTCCTACTTAACACCGGGTTCAGCCCTCAGGCTGGCTCCCATCCCTTAGCAGATGCCACTGAGTTCCTATCTCAGAGGGGCAGCCTGTGGTGCTGTCAGGGCCAAGTGAGGAGGCAGCACCGAGACTCCCAGGTCAGCAGGGTCATATCACCTGTTCAAACTCTCCCAGAGAGCAGACCTGGTGAGTGGGGTACCTGAGCCAGGGAGGCAGGCAGGGTGCTGGCTGCTGGCGGAACAGTGCAGCGCACTGCAGTACCCCACATGGTGAAGGGCTGATAACACTGTTGGGGGTGGGGGTGGGGCTGACAGATCTAAATCTCCCTTACCTCCAAGGGGCCCTCCATCCTCCACCTTGCCCTGCCCAACTGTGACCTGACAGGGGCAGGATTCTTGCACACACATGGCCCTGGAAACTGGTGCCCAGCAGCACACATTCAAGAGAGTTCAGAGCTTGAGGCCACACAGCCCTGGGCTTCAGAGCCCTAGCTCCAGGCCTGCTGTGACTGCCTACAGGGCTCAGGCTCTACACTGAGCAGCTGTCATCTGTGGCGTAAGGACTTCAGAGTCTAGCTCTGGGTGCTCTAAAGTGGCCTGAATCACTTCTACTTATCTTTACATGCTCCAGTCCCAAAGGGAATAGCTGTCCCCAAGACCAAGAGCCATAAGGTTCAAATACTGTTATCCCAAAGATGTCAAGGCCAATATACCCTGGACCTGAGCCTAAACAGAGCAGAGCTGGCCCCTGAGATCATGTATACTCTTACAGGCTGCAGCATAGACCACCCCACTCAGGGCCTCGTTCTGCCCGCTTCCCGCAGAGCATAGAACAGTGGTGGGGGCTAGCCTCTGCCCTCCATCTACTCCCTGCTGCCTGAGGCTTGGCTGGCTTTTCCAGCTGACACCATTTAAGGGACAGGGCAGGGGCCTGTCAGGCTCATTGATTCCCGTGGATGGGGAAGGGACTGAAAGAGACAGTCAGGGAAGAACTGTACCGTGTGTTGGTGCTTTAGAATCAACCAAGGCTCATGGCCACCTTTCCTTTGCCAGGGTCATGGTGGAAGACCTAATTGTCAGCCTCAGTCTGGACCAACGATCCTTCCTCCTGTGTCCTTTCCCTTCTCTTTTCTCCTCGCTTCTCTCCCTTCCTCCCTCTCTTCCTTCATCCATCTGTGAGCCAGAATTGGACCTATTTAATGGCAGCACAGTGCCCAGCAACCTTGGGGAACAGAGACAAACCCTAGACCTGAAGGCTCTGGTGAATGGACAGCCTTGGGGATGAGAGGGCACCCAGGCCAGCAGAACAAATGCAAGAGGACATTGTCCCCTGTAGTACAGAGAATGTGCCGGGGAATTCAGAGGAAGAGTCCTTAGCTAGGGTGACCTGGGGACGGAGGGTGTGTGTGTGTGTGTGTGTGTGTGTGTGTGTGTGTCTGGGTCTGGGTATCTATGTCTGTGTATCTGTGTGTGTATGAGATGGCCCTCAGGGGACAGCCCTCTTTGGTTATATCTCAGTGCCAGGCAAAGGACCCAAGGCAGACTCCTGTGGGTCAGAGCAGAGGGGACGAGAGTTAGGTGGCAGCATGGAGCAGTGCTCACCTGACTTCACTGAGAGTCCCGAGAGAAAATAAGATACTTGGGTGGAGGTCAGGTGACCAGCACCTGCCTCAGAGTGGAGGTAGGATAAACCCCGTGCCTATTACCCATCCACTGGGAGACCCAGGACAGCATCTCACTGAGCACCAGCCATCTTGTAAGGCCTCTCCTAGGATTGTATCACACCGGCTTCCTGTGAGCAGTGAGTGCTCAGGGGCAGGCATGACACGGGGCGGGGTGGCAAAAGGGGTGGGGACACAGCCTGCAGATACACCCGTGGATCCAGCTGGGGCTGTGGCTTCCGGTGTGGGATGCGGAGAGCAGAAGCTACAAGGGAAGCAAGGCTGTGACAGCCCCTCTCCACGCTGACCACCCTCCAACACAGCCCTGGGCACTGTCACCCCAAAGGTCAGGTCATGGCGACCGAGGTGGGGCTGGGGAGGCCCAGGGGCTGCTGGGATGGGCCCGCCTCCTTGGCCTTGGCACTCCTAATTCCTCAATTTGTATGCTCTCAGGGAATTTGTAGATAGTGAAGGAAATAACGCTTATTAATGAAATTATGCCTTAAAAATAATCAGCAAGGTTGGTACTTAGAGGTAGTCTACAGATTTCCTGTTGTTCTGAATACACTTATCATTACTTGATGAGCATCTTTCGCAAGTGACTTCTGACAGCTGTTTCTCAATTTCCCACCTGCACCTCACTGTCCTATGCTGCCTGGAGGGAAGCCAGGAACCTGAGAGTCACCTCTCATTGCTTTGCACAGGCAAGTGGGGAGCATTTGGGGAGGCCTGGTTCTCTGGCACTGTCAGGACAGGTGGGCAGCTACTTCTATGCCTGATATGAGAACCAGGAGATGGGGTGCCTGCCTGGATCCAACAGCTGCCAAGGGCAGCCACAGGGAGGAGGCAGGGGCAGGGGCTGGTTCTCGACAGCGCTGAAGCTGGTGCCCTGCTGCCTGTGTGCACAAATGCATAGTCAGTGGTACCTGGTGGCCTGGGAGAGATCACAGGGAAGAGGTGGGACCAGGCAGGCTTCCCAGGCACTGCTGCCTTCTGGATCTGTGAAATGGTTGGTTCACTCAGTAATAAAGGGCTGTGGGTGCCATAGACACCTCAGAGCTCAGGGGGAGGTTAGATCTCAATGCACATCAGGGTTGTCAGCTCCATCTATGAGGCTGAAAAAACTGAAGACTCAAGGCCACCAGCAAAATTCCAAATCAAGTGTGCCTGGTCCACGTCTCTGCAGGAGCGTCGCGCAGTCGAGCATAGAGATCCGTGGAGTCCCACCCTGGACTCCAGGCCTTGCTGCTCCTAGCCCAAGGGGATGCTCACAAAGAACCACAGCACGTGTAGTGCAGGTGCCGGCAGGAGTGCAGAGTGGGATGTGGTGCGTGTGTCCCAGCCCGCTGGCTGGGCGGACCTGGGGACGGTCACCACTGCCACCTTGTCTGTCCACTCCTTCCTCTATAGCACCAGGAAGTCACAGCTGTCTCTGTGGCCTCCAGTGCAGGCTAGGCACTGGAGGGAACAGCTGGTGGGAAGGGCAGGCTCAGAGGGAATGACCCTTCCCCAGTGTTAGGCAGATCCTCTGGTATGCAGGGGTTAGGGGAGAGCACTAGAAGCCTCCACTGCACTGGCCACGCCAGCTCAGTCTCTGGGAGATCCTGGACCAGTCATTTGCTGCTGGTGTCCGTATTCAGCAGAGGCCTGTGGGGAATGGCAAGGGGCTGAGCCCATGCAGCTGTCCTCACAGGACATACCCCTCATGTTGTTCCACGAGGGAACACAGATCACACCGTGGCCAGCTCATTACAGGCCCCTCTGGGCAGACTCTTCTCATGTGCAGACTCTGAGGCTGGTGCCATGGATATAGCAGCCTTCCTCTGTTTCCTGTGACTGATGTTCTGGGAGAACCCAGGGCCTGGCAGAGCTTTGGGTCTGCTGTGAGCAGCAGGCAGTGTGGCGAGGGCCTCCACAGCCACTGCTGAGAGCCTCACAGGCACACAGAATGCTTCCTTACCTTTGGTTTGGGCCTGTCACTGATCTCTGGGCACAGAAAAGCCCCTCCCACATGCTGTCACATATAGCCACAATGTGGGACAGTCTAGACCTGGTTGTGTGTGGCACCAGCAGTGATAGCAGTCAGAACACTCTGTTAGCACACTGGTCCTAACTGATCCAGGACCGCAGACTTGTGACGCTAGGTGCTGCGTGGCGCCTAGGATCCAGGCGCCCTGTTGTGCCCCTCTGCTGTAGCAAAGATGGCCTGTTCCCTGCTGCCAGTTCAGACACCCTCAGTCACATGTACACATATCTCCTAGCCCTTGGTATAACTTCTGAAAGTGAGGGTGGCCTCTCTGTCCTCTGGGCCCACACAGCGGGGAGAGCACTAGCCAAAAGAAAGTTCCTTGTTTATCACTCTCTGTGGAGCCTGCTCTGGGCCAGAAATGCCAGGGTTTCTGCCAAAGAGCGCAGATGAAAGGAGAAATGGACGTCGCAGAGCCCTCAGAACCAAGGCGGTCCCCAGCACGTAAGCCTCACTTGCCACTTAGCTGAGCAGTCTCGCCCACAACTCGGTCTAGCAGCCATCCAGGAATAAAGGGCCAAGCAGCCCATGAAAATGCTCAACCACAAGACCTGAGAGGACAGCGGTGGCCGCTCTAGAGAGTGTGCCAGGCTGGTGCACATGGTCGCCTAGGTGTGCTCTGGGGATAGGTGCTGGCTGCACCACTGTCTGAAGTCTGCAGAAAAGCCTGAACTCTGTTCCAGCACACCTCTTGGCCAGGTCCCTGGCTATGGAAGTTGCTGAGTGGACAGCCAGGAACCTACAGCAGGGCAGATGAGGGGAAGAACAGCACATGCTTGAGAAGGGCCTCTGTCCACAGCTGTCTCAGCTGTGTGATCTCCAGAGGGTGCGGTTTGGTTCACAGGCCCGCACACTGCCTGACTAGGTCACTCTGGTCTCTCCGTCCCTCTGTGGCTTGTTCCCTTGGGACAGAAGCCATACCCTCTGTTCCTGGACTCCTTGGGGAGGCATCAGAGGACACATTGCTATCGATTGTTTCCTAGGCTTGCTGCAGTGAGGCCAATGGGACACAGGCAGGGGTCCTTATGTGACTACTTTCCAACGCCTGCAAGGTCTCAGGACCAGAAGGGTTAGCAGACTTCTGAGCTGTCCTGGTAGGCTAAGGCCTGGCTGGACCTTGCCAAGGGCCCTGGTGCAGAGAGATGGGCAGAGGACCAAGACTTCAGTGCTTTCTGTTTCCTAACAGGCTGCCAGGGCCCCACCAGGGCTTTCCCTTTGGAGTACAGGGTGACTTTCTGAGGGCCCAGCAAACTAATATGCTACTGAGTTCACATGGCCTGTCTCACAGCTGCTCAGAAGACATAAACCATCTTCCCAAAATTCCACCACCTCAGACCCCAATCCTCAGACACAGTGTGCCTGTCCCTTGCTTTCTGAGGTGTCTCAGGCCCCAGGGGCAACAGCTCCTGACTGCAGGTGATGGTCTTTCTTGGTGACTCTCACATGAGAGATGTGTGTCTCCAGGAAGAGGAAGGAGAGAGGCTATACTCCAGGGTGGCTAGAGCCTTGCACAGGTGCACCTCACATAGGTGTGCACAGCTTCTGTCCCTTCCAAAGCTATCTCCACATGCACGGTGGTGTACACCTTTAATCCCAGTACTCAGGAGGCAGATGCAGGCGAATCTCTGTGAGGTGAGGCCAGCCTAGTCTACATAGTGAGTTCCAGGCCAGTTGGAGCTACAGAGAGACACTGTTTCAACCACCCCCTCAAACAAACAACAATAAAACCCAAAGCTGCTCCTCATCCCTTCAGAGGCCACACTTAGCCTTGCCTTTCCTTCAGCAGAAAACCACCGGCCAATGAACTGCAGTCTACCTGCCAGGAAGACAGTCACTGTGCTATCTGCAAATGAGCTCTTCAGTTCCCACACTGAAGGGACCGGGTCTGTCCCCATGTTAGAACTGGGGAAATTGAGGCAGGGGACACTGACTACCCAATGTCACATAGTTAAACCCAGTGAGGCTGAAACCACACTCAGAGCTTTGCACTAGGTTACAAACCCACATCATACCTTCTGCTACTCAGGTTAAGAAGCTGCAACCCGGATGTGAGCCCAGCCCCATGCCCTAACTCCTTGTACCTAGCTGTGTCCCTACATGACAGAGCATAGGAGGGATGGCTCTGAGGATGGGAAGTGGAGCGGGACCAGCTCGACCCTCCAGCCTCCTTCCTGCCAGTGCTGGATCTGCAGTCTCTGGCTTCCTTCCCACACTGCTGGGCCCTGGGAAAGTAAACACACGTTTGTCACCCTGACAACACAATGACAGGAAACCAGGCTGCTGTAGACAGGGCACACAATGCCCACACAGCATGCCTGCCAAGCAGGGCTGCCCACCCAGCCCAGTTCCCCTGTGGTCCAGGACAGCCAGCTGCCCTTCAGAGGCAGGGACCAGAAAGTCTGACAAAATGTGACTCGCGGGTGCAGCCAACCCGAGCCCACCTGTCAATCTGGACCCAGTGGGGGCGCCACTTCTGAGACAGCAGGTGAAACGTGTGCAGGTGAAAGGCAGTTTCACCCATGACCCACACATGTATTGAGTGACAGGGAACCGGGGTTAGGGCTCCTGAATCTGGATGAGTTCATCCGGTCCAGTTGCTCCCTCCAGCCCCACTAGCTTCTTGACTCTCCTCCAGCCTCCTAATCACAGGTCTGAGAGAAGTCAGCAAAGAAAGATGAAACTATTCCGCTTCTTCCTGAGACTGGAGAGTCAGCTCCAAGGCTGAAGCCACAGCAGAACATCCTTAAGTCCCCATCATATCAAATGAGGATGGTGGCCTGAGCCTGCCCCTGCCTGATCTGCCCCTGCCTTCATTTGAGTTGCCAGTGCTGTGGAGAGGCAGAGGACCCGGCAAGCACAGGCCACAGGAACCCTGGGCTGGCCGCCTTGCCTGTTCCATAGGGAGAGCAGCACACACCTGTGGAGGAGGTTGTTGTGCCGCACCATCCGCAGGAAGCCCGTGGGGTCCGTCACCGAGTTAAGCTTGCTGTTCATCTCCTCAAACTGCTGGTCCATGATGTCTCCAGCTTCGCTTTCTGTCTCGCTGCTGGCACAGGCCCTGTGGAGAACACCAGATAGCTATCAGAGAAATAATGTGCTGGACTATGGAGTCGACACTGAGGTCCTAGACCATTGCCACCCAGCAAACCAGAATTCTGACGTCTTCTGGTGCCAAGGTCTCCCCACTGTCCCACACCATGGCTTGTCTATATGTGTCTGTAGCCTCCACAGAGCTGTGAATTACACAGACAGAGCACGGTGTGAACAGTATTGACCACAGCGCCTAGCATAGGCCTGGAGGGGTCAGTTACTCCTTCCAGGTTGTGTGGTCAAGGGACAGCTCTCGCAGCACAGGGCACCCTTTAGTCCATTCCAGAAGTGTTAACTGAGTGCTTACAATGTGTCACAATGTGTCAGGCAGGGTGCTAGACCTAGGGTACAGCTTGGAAAGATATTTCCAGATGAGGAGAAAGAGACACTCATAGGTGGTTTCTATGGGTGACACAGGCTCTGTTGAGAAAGGCTACATGTTGAACCGCTTCCTCAACAGCAGCAGAGGCTGTGACCAGTTTTGAATTCGCTCATATTTCCGACAGACTTTGACTCAAACATATTACGAATAACAGAAAAGCCCAGGGGTGTCCCAGTTCATCTGATGACTAAAATGCCTAGGGGCTTGCTCAATGTAAATGACACACAGTGCCTGAGAAGATGAAGAAGGCCATAATGGGGCCCCTGTGTCACCTGTGCCTACCCTCTTCCACCCAGTCTCCAGGACAGAGGCTCATCTCAACATCAGGCCCAGGTCACATTCACTGTCGCGGAAGTTTCCTGCTGCTCAGCACTGGTGTGGGTAAGTGGAGAGTGCCCAGGCCCTGGAGGCAGAAGACAGATGCTCAGCCTCTCACATGCTGGGTGAGTGAGGTTCAGGGAAGGCCAGGCTGCTGTGACTGGGAGGGAAGAGGCCTGGTGTGGATATGTAGGCTTACAGTGAATCAGACTAATGCAAGGGGCCAGGATGTAACGTCAGTACAAAGAAGGCCATGAGCCCCTCACTGGGTTGTTCAGGAGTCATGAGACATACAATATGCATGTCTGCTGGTTGAACTCGATGTTGTGTGGACTTGGTTCAGGTAAGGGTTCATTCCATGTTACCTGGACTAGGTCTCCCAGGGCCCTGAGACTTGTGGGTGGATATTCTAGGGTCTATCGATGAGATGACCTTGAGCTGGTTCACTGGGAACAGAGATCACCTCCCCAGCATGAGTGGACCTCAGCCCACCTACCAGAGGCCTGATGGAGCAGGCAGGCAGTCACTCTCTGCCCTGTCCGTCTCTACATCCAGCCTCAGTCTGGAGTTTGTACTACTGGCACTCCTGGGTCCTGGCTTGATGACTGCAAACCCCAGGACCTCTTCACCTTCAAAACTGTGCGAGCTAGTTCTCGTAGAAAAATTCCTTTATTTCTTTATACAAATAAATTTCTACCTATATGTATATTAATTTTATATACGAAATGTATGCTATTTTATACAGATGCACATGTGTATACACATATACATATACCTGTATATATATTTATGTATATATGTCTTGTCTTGATTCTGTTTCTCAGGTGTACCAAGACAGAAACTTCTAGTAAGCTGCATAGAGGCGTAGGCCTTGGGAGAAGCAGGCAAGGTTGTAAATTCAAGATCAGCTTGGATTATGTGGTAAGTTTGAATACAGTCTAGGTTACAGAACAAGGCCCTGTCTCCATGAAAAACAAAGAAAAACAAAGAAAAAACCAAAACCAAGCAAACAGAAAAACCCCAGCAAGTCATCCCAGAATCACACCCTTGGCTGGTAGCGGCCTGACTGTTAGGCTCCCTCCTTCCTAGCCCACACCATGTGGAAGAGGCTCTGACAGGGCAGCAGCTGGCACCTGTGGGCACACAGAACCATTGAATAAATGGCACACTGGAGAGATTTCTCTGTGGAAGCCCCACGAGGTGGCCCTGAGTATCTCTTTCTGACAGCGGAGGGGGCAGTGGCTCAGAGAGGCCAGGGGAGCTGGGCTTGAAGCACCAAGTGGCAGAAGAGCGCACCGGCCACCGCTCTTCCTCCCTTTGAAGTCTCCCCAACTTCACATTTCTTCCCTTGGGGGCTTGACACGAGGAGCAAGGGCTGAGAACAGGAAACTCCAGAATGTAACATCACCGGGACCTTCACAGGGAAACACTGTCAGTGAGTGTCTGTGTCGAGGGACATGTCTATCATTGGAATGGGATGGGATGCTGGGAGCTGAGAAATCTGCCTGTCACTACTCAGTGCTTCAAGAAGGGGACCAGGTGGCCTATCAGCACCCATGGCCTTCTGTTCACTGTAGTTGGCAGCTGAAGACCTGAACCTCAGAATCTCATGCTTAAGGGGTATGCCTCTACTTCTGACCCTTCGGGGAAGAACATGGAGGGGAAAATGAACACATAACGTCACCAAATAAGGAAACTTGCCACTGACAAATAGGCCTGGTCTGTGTGGCATAGTTCCCAGCGTGCTGGCCACCAGTCCCATGTGATAATTCCTGCGCACACCCGTTCTTCCCTACAGAGTAGCTGCCACAGGTGACTGAGCAGGACCTAGGGGCTCATGGCCTGAGGGTCTCTGACAGCAGCCTTCGGAGCTCTTCCTGTCCAGGGTGGTATGTATTCTTCAATGCTCTCTTTCTTACTAACCAGTCCCTATAGTCCAATCTCTACATGGTTAACAACCGTTCAAATGACTGAATGGTCTTCTAGTCCCATCTTGACATCAACATATATGTGCAAACAAACCAAAATGAAAATAAATCTTGTTATTTCCAAATACTGACTGAGATTAAGAAAAGTGAGGTACATTCTGGTGCAATCACTCACTCACTGGCCATCAGGCTAAGCAATCCCCAAGAATATTCACTGTGAGCCAGGCGTGGTGGTGTATGCCTATAATTCTGGCACTTGGGAGGTAGGAGGATCACAAGTCCAAAGCCTGCCTGGGGTACATAGCAAGTCCCTATATCAATTATTTTTTTATCATGCAATTAGTATGAACCAGGTCCCTACTGAGGCTAACGTGACTTCAGATACAGTGAGCCTCTGCCCTTGAGAAGCTGAGAGAAGGTCCTAGATGGTCATGATAATCTCTGCCACATGAAAAATATATCACAGTAGTAGGTGCACATTCTATAGAAAAAAGGACTAGGGGCGGTGGGAGAGGGGAGGGCGCCCACACGGAGCAGGAACCCACCACAGTGCTACAGAAGGCCCTCAGCACTCAGACTCGAGCCTGGTCTTCCGATGACCATGACGGGAGGCCGAGGGATGGCTGAGAAGCTCCGGCATTGCAGGTAAAATTAGAATCAAAGCTCAGTATAGAAGCCAGTGAAGGCCTCTGGGAAAGGGATGCAGGCCAAGCCAGGAGGCAGATGGGAGGAGAGGAAGGGTGGCCCTGGACTCCCAGACCCCCTCTCTTCTCCCGCTCTGCTTGCTCTAGCCTGTCCACCAGTCTCTGGCCTGTCTGTCTCACCCCTGGCCTTGACCACCAAATCCTTTCCCTTTCCTTTGTGGCTTTCTTGGCCCAATGATTCCAGCTACAATTTCCTTCCCAGGCATTCTGCTCCTGAGCCCCTGAGCCTGCAGGGCACTTTCTGGTCAGCTGGAACTAGTCCCTGCCTGGGGCTTGTGGAGGTTTAGATCACCAAGGCAGACAAGATGGGGAGCCGTGGCGGGTGACAAAGGTTACAGTTCGAAGGGCTGACTAAAGGGAGAACATGAGGCTGGTATTCTGGTGAGGGCTGGCAGGAGGAGGAGAGAGAACAGGGCTGAGGGATCAGCTTCCCCAAGGTGCCCACCTACCCTGCTCACCTCGGGTCCAGGCCCGCCTGCTCTGGGAGAACAGAAATAACACTTGCAGGGGTCGGGGGTGGGCAAGCTCCAGGATGCTGTCCACTGTGACCCTTTCCTGAGAAAGACCATGAGTCAGCACTACAGAACTGTGGCAAGACTCTTCGTGCACTGGGGAGAGGCCCCAGAGAAGATTTCCATTTGCAAGTATGGCCTCCTGATTCCTGCAAGCACACACTGTCCATCACCCCTCAGACAGTGGGGCTGGAACTCCACACAGGCACGCATCCTTCCCACTGCAGCGTCCCTTGCTAACTTATCCTTTCTGGTCCCCTGCCCTCATCTCAAAACTTCTCTTACACTGACAAGCAGTTTCTTGTTGAAGGCTCACAACTTGGACCTTGAAGTTGGAAAGGATAACAAGAAGTTCTTGGGCCTCCTGTGCACGAGGCGGCGGGCAAGCTCCATCCCTAAGCCCCATACCTATACAAGGACCCAAGGAGGTCAGAGGGCCCTTCCGTCAGAGCAAAGATCTCTTTCCAGAGATCTTTGGTGACACTGGTGATGCTCCAGGAGCAAGTTCCTCTGGGCTACCACACACAGTGCCCTTTCAAAGCCCCCAGCTGCAGAGACTGTGCCCAGAAGCAGACGATGAAGGCACTTGGGGACATTTATTGGGTTTCACAGGACCCTGTCAGCAGCTGAGAATTCACTTCCCCAGAAACCACTTGGAAGAGTACAAGAAACTGAAGTGAAGCTTCCAGAGCTCGAAAACCTGAGACCTTTGAAGCACTCCCTGGGAAACTCACAGTCCCTCTGCTTTTTCACTGTGATGCTGGTATAAACCTTTAAGATGAGAAGAATCTGGCCTTTGCTTTGGTGGGGGCATCCCACCGCACAGGCAGTCTTGGCAGAGGAAGAGCATGTTGGAGTGGGGGCAGGGGTGGGAGTGATTGGTGTGGTAGACAACTGATCGTAAAGATGCTCCTTCTAGGAAGTTCTGCTTTGACCCACACTGCTGATTAGACTGGGGTTGACTTGACCCTCAGCCGACCAGACTCTGCTACCTCAAATGTGAGCACCAGTGTTCAGAGAGAGCTGGCTGTGGCTTCCTGAGGCCGGTTCCATAGGCTGAGGATAAGCATCAGCCACAGTAGGTGGCCAACCTCCTGCTCTGGACCCAGGAACAGAGAACATTTGTACTCAGCTATGGACTGCAGTTGCCAAAGGAAACAACTGAGCAATGGCTGGACCAGCCTGGCCTGCCTAGTCCAGCCCATCCCAGCCCAGGTTCCCAGACTTTCTTCCTCCATCACAAGCTTCAGTTGCAGCTTGTAGCCTCACTGATTCCAGCCCCATAACCAGACTAAGAGGACACCCCTGTCTTCTGTTTAAGTAAGCTGAACACCAGAGGACTGGTGTGGAGGAGACAAGGAGTCCTGAGAGACATGTGTGAACTGAGCTGGCACTAGCACATCTGGTGGCTGGAGACCAGAGACACACAAGAGCCCCTGAAGGAACGTGAGAGTGCAAAGACAGATGCACAAGACTCCCACAAGAGTAGGTTCAGTGCAAAGGCTGCTTTCCTCAGAAATCCTCACGTGCCACCCCTCACAGCCAAAGGCGGCACAGAAGGTGCAGGCTCTGAAGTCAGATCCTCCCGTGCAGACCCCACTCACAGCCAGGCCCTCCGCGTTAGCTGCAGACAGTCCCAGGGATGTTGGAGGTGGCTTATCAGAAATCCAGTCACTTTTATACTTACCGTATCATGGGAAAGGCTTATATTTGGATGAAACTAGATTTAATTCCTTGCTGCTCTGTGTCACTCTGGAAATTGCTGTTCTCAGTACACTCTCAAGGCTGTAATCCAGTTATCTCACAGTACTGTTTCTCAAACAAACCTTCTTTTGTCTGAAGGTAAACAGTCGCACTTGCCTGCCGGGAGCCTGCATGCAAGTGCTTCAGCATGAGAACACATGAACACACACACACACACACACACACACACACACACACACACACACACGAGCAATCAATCAATACATTCTAATGCATGCTTTGATTGTTAAACTGATGAGTAAAAATTCTTTTCCAAAATGCTTTTTTAAAAAAATCATTTGGTTTTTTTTTCTGTTTTTTAAACTGGGACCCAAAGCAATTGTGTGGTTTTAACTCGGAAGGATTTGCAAGCTCATCTCATGGCCAGGAATCATCTAGTCTGCACTTGTGTGTTAGAAGGAGGAACTCAGATCTCTCCCTGGTTTTCCTGCTTTTAGTAAACACAGTGATTAAACAGAGGAGATGGCTCCCTTCCTCTGGCTCCACAGCCTGAAGCACAGAGACAGGCTGTAATTGATCTAAGGCCCGCTTTCTTGGTCTTATTTCTGAATTTTTGCTGGGGGCATGTTGGCAGTGGTGTTCTCTCCCTGATGACATGGCTTTCCTGCCCTCTGTCCATATGTTTCCATGAGATAGACAGAGCCCAGTTCATCCCACATGAACAGTGTCAGAACAGAAAAGCCTAAAGTCTAGGGGATGGGGTAGAATCCCATCCTTCCAGATACTTCTCTGGAACCCGGGGCCAGTAGAACTCCCTTCCACATAGGCGAACCGGGTTAATCACAGGGGGAGGGACAGTGTGTATCAGTGCTTGAGCGGACACGGTGTCTGTTAGGCAGGAAGTAGACCGAGGGACATTTTCCGTTCCTACTAGGAATCAGATGTACATGCCCTCGGATGCACAGATTCGTTGGATGCAGACAGTTGCCCCAAGCACAGGACTGTTTTGAGTGCGCATGGGAGACTGTGGCAGAAGGTACCCTGATCTTGCAGAAATCTCTCCAGCTCACCTTCCTCTGCTCACAAGGGGCCCACCTAGGCTGAGCTGGCTGGACCAGGGATGGCAGAGCCCTTCCTGGTGACCCAGTGTGGGTCTGTTCAGTCTCTGTCCCACACAGCCACCTGCAAAGACTAGAGAAAGTACCTCCCCACAAGAGGCTGAGAAAGCACACGCCACAAGAACAGAGGTGTCTACAAGGACAGCAGCTGCAAGATCACAAAAGCACTCGGACATCTGCCAGACCTAAGGCCCCCAAATCCCACTGCCAGAAAAGGGTGGTCCTGTCGCTCTCCTGCCCCTAGTGCTGGTAGTGACTGGCGGGTGGAGGAGGAGGAGGCAGGCCCGGCCTCCACAGGCTGGCAGCCCAAAGCAGGCTGGGGTGGAGGGCTTAGGCTCTTCTCTCTGGTTGTATGAGAGTCCCAGTTCCTCATTCTACACAGGATCCTGAAGGTTCCTGCTCCACACAAACACACAGGGCCCTTCTCCCAGCTCCACACCTGGGGCCCTGCAGGCCCATGGCAGTCCATCAGTCTGCCTGTGTAAGAGATGTTTTTCTGCTTGAGTAGATCTGTAGACTGTGCTCCTGGCCTCTGGAAGCACCAAGGGCCCTGACCACAGAGGCCAGGCGGGCCTTGGTATCCTCAGTGGTGGCAGAGCGTGGCACCCTACTTGAATGTCCCTACTCTCCACCAAGCATCGGTGTCCATGACCTCTGACGTCTAGCCCATGGTCCACTGGGAGTGCAGAGGGCAGCTGAGGGATGAAGGGAGATCCTTCCTGGTCTCTCAGAGGCAGTGACTTCAGAAATGAGCAAGGAATGACTGGGATCGGGGTGGTGGGATGCAGAAAAGGAGAGAGCAGCCAAGGTAAGGCTGGCTGTGGGGTTAGACTAAGCATATAACGCCATAAGAACCCCCCGCCCCCAACACACACACAGCCTGGAACCAGTGTGAAGCCTGCTGCTCAGACCACAGTCATCAGTACAGGGTTTCTTACATTTTTCCTGCTTGGTCCTAGTTTACTTTCTCTTGTTGTGATAAAACACTGACCAGAGCCATTGACCTGGGCCCCCAACTCCACACCTGGCTATCCAGCCCAGGCAAAAGAGAGCAGACTGCAAGGCTCCTTGATTCCTGTCTGGTCCTCACCCACTGATCTTCACACACAGGGCCTGGACTTTGGCCAAGCTCAGCACAGGGTGGGTAGTTGACTACATGAGGCTTCTGAGGGTTTCCTTAATGTATGTCTGGCTCACATGCACTGCAAAGTACCAAGGGATCAACACAACTGCGGACATCCCATTGCAAAGGTGAACCTCCAACCCCACCCAGGAGAACCGGGTCAGCCATTGGAAAGACAAATTCTGCCAGTTCCCCAGCAACTGCAAGAGGACTTCCTTCCTAGAATCTGGAAGTTGCTTCCGGTGAGAAAAGACATTCACTTATTTTTGGCAGAGTTGGCTCAGGGTTAGCTTCTGGGACCCTGGAGGACACTGGCCCTAGTCTATGGCACCTGGCTTTTCCTTTCTGCACTCTGACTGGGGACTATGAGGGCTTGTGATGGCCCTGCATCATTTCACAGTGGGCAGGCAAGATGCGCCTGTGAGTGTGGGGGCACTGGACACCCCACCAGGTTAGCAGCTCTGGGTCAGCAGCTCTGGGTCAGCACAGAGCACCAAGTCTGTAAGCCCCAATTCCCAGTTCAAAGGGCAAAGGGCTGTTTACTAAGAGCAGCCGAGGTCAACAATTGAGTGTCAGGGCCCTACTCCTATATTATCTGTAATTTTTGTAGCAAAAGCTAGGAAGGAGATCTTCCTTAACCATGTCTACCTGCCCCACTGGGAGTATACAGCAAAACAGTGTCAGGAAACTGGTGAACTTGACTCGAGGGCTACACCTTCCTGTGCTACCCTCCCCCTCTGAGGCACAGATGCTGACCCGAGCTCACTCCACTGGAAGCTCAAAGCTCTGTGGGCATCTGCGCCCATCTCCTCAGCTCTCAGCAGCGCCAGCTCCTGCACTAGGCACTCTGCATGTATGTCAACGTCATTCAATTCTGTTCTTGAGCAAAGCACAGGCTATTCTAACTGAAATGGCCTTCAGGGTCACCACAAGGCCCCTTTCACTTGTTTGCCAAGAGCCAAGAGGGACGTGGGAGGAACAGGTGAAGTCAGGATGCTCGCCTAGGTGCCACTTAGGGGCTCTACACTTGGGGTGTGTACGGCATGCAGGGCTGTGGCATAGAGGAGGGGCAACCTCTCACCAAGCGTTCAAAAGATCTGCCAGAATGGAGTCCGTGATGAACAACTTCTGCTTGCTACAACTGCATGGATACAAACTACAGCAAAAAGCAAAATGACCCCTTAACAAGTCAGCTTAGGGATGGAAAAGCTCAGTAAAGCCCTTACTGTGACCGCTAACAACAGGGAATCCTGCAGCTCCACTCCACAGCACGCTGGGAGAGCGTTCCCTCAGGGCTGCTCTAGACACAACACCTCCATATGTCATACCAGATACCCTCCAGAGGAGGTGGGGGTGTGGCAGCTTTGTTTACAGTCTTCTAAATCTAGGTAAATGGCCCACCTTGAAATTTTCTGTACAAATAATGGCACCAAGATCCACCAAACCAACTGTTCTATTTGGTCTGAGAATGAAACCCCTCAAGAGGGTGAAGATGTGTCCAAACTCTGGACAACTGCCTGGGGAGGAGGGGTTTTATAGGAGACAGTCCCTAAAGACTCACTGGCCATTTCCTGGATCCTCCTTTCCACAGATGCCTGTGACCAGGAAGCAGGAGTCTGGGGAGGAATCAGGAAAGCTATCACAGCCTGTCCCCAGGATGGAGACGCCTTATCTCCACTGGACTTCCAGGTGGGGGCTGCCCACTTCCAGAAGGCTGGAAACACTGTTTTCTGAAGCCAAGACGATAATGCAAGGCCTCCCTTTGTTGCCACAGAGGGTCACTGTCTGTTTCTGGGGGACCTGTCCCCCTCTCTCCGTCTCTAATTAGATTTTCTGAAAGGCTCTGCTCCCCTTTCTGCTCTGAGGCCGGGGAGGCAGTGCTCTACAAAAGCTGCTGCCTGGCATCGCTCTTGTCTTTTTCTGCCACATTAACCCAGTAGGGGGTTTAACAGCCCGAGATTTTGAGAAGCTGTTGTCAAGTCATGAAAGCCCCCAAATGCAACTTAAATGGTTATTAGCTGGTGGGAAACATACCCTGCATTCTAATACCACCATTTAAATAACAATAATAAAGAAAATAATAACAATAAGAGTAAACTCCATGCCTTCACAGCCATGATTACACCCCACCACCCACAGTCCATGGAGGCCCCAGTGGCTTTAGGCTTTATGTGGGTCCTGGGGTGAGGGCATGGCTTTTGGCTTGGTAGGCATGCCTGATCCTGCAGCCAGCCAGCAGGGGGTGCCCAAGTCTTCTTGCAGCAAGAACAGGAGCTTTGGTGACACCCTGGATAATTCCTTTAAACAATCTGCAGCACAGACAAAAGAGCCAAGGGGGTTCCTTGCTCTATTAAAAGCCACAAAACACATGTATTTGCCAAATGGAAAGGTGCAGAATTAATTGGAAAAGAGATGGAATTTGTATTCCTCAGTTCCCTTGGGGGTTTTATAATTGATAAATATTTGTGAAGCCTTTGATAAGAATGAAGTACCATAGACGAGTTAAACAAAACAAGCTTTCGCAGGCATCAAGTTCCACGCGCTCAGTATAAGATTAAAAGAAGAAAATGAAGACGAAGGGCAGGGCTAATAGAGCCAGTGTCCCCAGGATCATGGTCTGGGCCCTTCTAAATTACTGCCTTCCTCACAGTGAGCCATGGAGGTCAATCTACTGTCATTCCCAGAGCGTGGAAGAGCCTGTATTAAACTGGGCATTTCTAACCTTTCCGTGTCCACACTGGTGTTCTCTGCAGCCCTGCTGTGCAGTTAGCACACGCAGGTGCACATAGCCTTATGCCAAGATTCCTTAAAGGAAGTACTCACCCAGAAGAATAACCCACCCGTCTAAGATAAGGAATGAGGTACAAACTGTGTAGCTAACACAAGGAAAAGATGACTTGGCCCTGGGGCTTCCACAATAATGCCTGGAGGCTTTCTGTCTCCTTAGGTATATCCAATACTTTGCACACGTCCACAGACATGATTCCAGTAAATGGGGTCTGCAGTCTTAATTGCTAACTGATCACAAAGTCACTAACCTAGAGGAGGCGGCTGCTGGTGGCTTTATTCATCTCTTTCTGGAGAGGAATAAAATCATAAAGTCTTCCTCGACACAACAGGTTTCTATGGTTACATGAGACATAAATATATTATATACCCTGCGCGACGTGAAAGGACCAGCCAGGCGCTGCTGCAGCGGACCCCAGGGGGACAGCACTCGTGCGGATGGCTCTCTACAACCAGCTAAATATTTGTTTCTGAGTTTACAGCAGGGGAGGCGGGGAATGAAAGCGGCTGCTGCTCCAGAGGCTGTCGACAGGGCTCGTGGTGCCTTGTACCGCCGGCCAGGGATGGACTGGCTTCTGTTTTCAGCCTTCAGTGAGCCTGGAGGGACAGTAGCCTGTGAGCTTTTCCTCCTGGACATGGGGTGGCCTGGCTTCTCCTGCTGGGCTCTATCTGCACAGAATCCCCAAAGATCCAAATCATTCTGCCAGGAGTCTGCACTTTGTTCATGCTTAAAGAAAAATAATTGGGCAGTTGAGAAAGAATAAGAAAAAAGTAATTTTTATTCAAGGTGGAACACAGCTGGGGAGAGACAGGGTTGAAGTGGGACAGGGATGGAGAGGAACAAGGTTGAGAAGGACAGGGTTGGGGAGATCAGTATTGAGGGGTGGGCAGGATTAGGGAGGGACAGGGTTGAGAGGGGACAGGACTAGGAACCTCTGTGTCCATAATTTACTAGTATATCAAGAGAGGCAACAAATCCCGATAAGTACCTATGATTAAGACCGGAGATGGAATGTTGGAAAATTTAAATTCAAAGAGCAAGGGCAATAACCGCTCAGATTTCTGCAGTTATTTTTATTGCATAAATTGCAAGGTAATGTTAAATGAGGAAATGCTGCTGTTAGTGAAACTGGATCCCTGCAAGTGGAATCCAACCTTTCCCAGCTCACACAGGAAGCACAAACTACTGTCCTACCACGTATTCTTGGGCTCTGGGTGCAGGACAGTAGTTATAACTACTAATATCAGCTGTATCCCTGTTTCTCTTCACCCTCCTTTCTGTTTGATCCTCTGTTCCTCCTTCCCTCCCTTCATTTCTCTCTTAGGGTAACTATGTAGTCCAGGATAGCCTCAAATTTTTGATCTTCCTGCCTCAGCCTCCTTGAGGCAGGGATTCCAGGCATGTGTCAACCAGGTCCTGCCTCTTCTTCTCCCTTGTGATGGCTAGAGAGAAGAGACAAGCCAACAATTCATAGGAAAGAAAAAGTTTGGAAAGAGATGTTTGATTGGAGAAGGATTATATTGGTTGTTTGAACAAAAGGTCTGGTCTGCTAAAGGATGTACTTGTTTCTGGGCCGTGAGGAACTCATTAAGGAGTCCTCTTTTAAATATGAGCACATTTGATGCATGTGAGTCAAAGGCCAGTTTGAACTCAGTGAGCCAAAGGTTGATTTGGGCTGGAAGAGACGCACTGGGGTTAGTCAGGAAGAACTAGCACGTGTGCTGGTCTCAGGTTCTTCCCAGGAGAGGTGAGATGGCTCCTTGCTGCTGAATTTCAGGACCCAGACATGTGGTAAAGGAGGAGAAAGATGAAGGAGCAGGAGGAGGAGGGCTGTGGTGAACTCAGGATGTTGGAGCAGCAGATTGCTGGCTGAGATGAGACCTCCTAATGACGAGCTTGGGTTGGCTGGAAGACATGCAAATACCAGGCCAAGGCTGCGCTGAAGTTCTCTCCTGGTTTGAGGCCATCTCCGCTGGCTGCTGTGTGTGCCACACGTACAATGTGAAGCCAGAGTTTCTGGGCTACAGTGGAGGGTTCCAAATGTATCATTTGGATTTGATTTTTAAAGTCAGTGTTTAAGCCACAGCCCTGGACCAGATTAAAGAACAAGAAGGTCAGGACCAAATCAAGAGTGAGAGAGGGGGGTGTGACATGGGACTGGGAAGGGAGGGTTGGTGTCTGCTTCTAGCCAGTCATCTTTTCCCCTTTATGCAATGTTTGGCCAGCATCTCATGGGCTCCCGGCCAGCACTGATCTGCTGCAACCCCAGTCCCCAGCTTCTGTCACCCTACACCCCTGGAATGTTCTGCCTCTTAGACAACCCACATCTCTCTCCACCAATAATGGCTCGCTGTGTACCTCCTCCACTGAGGAAGCCTCTCTGACTGATCTCAACCAGCTTTGAACATCCAAAGTCTAGGGTTTGATTGCAGAAAATCTCAGATCACTTCCAGCTTCCAAATGGCACCCATAGTTTACAAAATGGGTGAAAGAGGGCCCATAGTACAGAGGGGGTCCCTGTCATGAGGCTGGTGTGCTCAGGGGCAGCATCCAGTAGCAGAGCTGGGCCTGGCTTCCACTGCCACATCTGTTGACTTGCCTGAGTCCAGTGTTGAACAGCACCTGAGTAAGGTACAGCACGAATCCGCCATGTGCTTAGCAGACAGTGCTCAGTGAACAGGCAGGAAGCTCTGAAACGTCTGTTCTCTCTGGTTCCTTCATCAAATACAGGCTAAGCCCTTGCCATGTGGATACAAAATAGTCACACACAGTCTCTGCTCTGCAGACAACATTCAGAAGAGGGATGCTCAGGCTACAAGCTGAGCCCATGGGAACTGGGGAATAGAAGAAGCCAGACAGACACCCCAGAAGAACAAGACACCTCTAAAGGAAGGACGTGGGACACAGGACAGCTGGCATGGCCACAGATGCTGGAGGTCCGTGAAGGGAACAGGAGAGGCATGTGTTGAGCCTCACAGGACCCCAAAGACTAGGTCAGTGGAGAGGAAAGGAAGGTAACCCTCTGCTGAGCACCTGCTGTGGGGAAGAGCTGTCCTGGGAGGGTCCTAAGAGCGGCTCAACCACACAACAATATCAGGATGATGTTCTTCACCAGCAGGTGACAAATGGGGGCTGAAGGTCACTTGCCCCAAGTGACATGGTGAGAAACTAGTGGAGGTAAGACAAGACTCCAAGTTCAATGCTTTTCCATAGGTCATCACTCTCTCTCCCTACTGGCATCCGTGGCCTGTGCGAGGCCCACCCATCCGTCCATCCACCCACCTGGCACTTGTCCCTGCCTCCCCAGCTCTACCCAGACTCCACTGTGCCCTGGCAGTTACTCTCAGTACGGACTATGCATCGCTTGCCTCCCAGATACACATATGCATATACGTACATACATGATGCTGTCTTATATAATTCATTCATCTTATGAATGAATTATAAATTTATCCACTATACGCTACACACATGTCAGCACATAGTCATTGTACAGCCCAAAAAGCTAGATCACATCTGTACACATGTACAACATGTACTTTTGCTTTTTGGGATAAGGTCTCACTCTGTTGTCCAGGCTGGCCTCAAACTTGCCGTCCTGTCTCAATCTCCCCAATGCTGAGATTACAGCTGTTGTTCTAATTTTATTTTTAAAACTGGAGTGGAACACTCCAACATACTTTCGGGTCACAACACTGAGGGAAGTCAGGTGTAGGAACTCAAGGCAGGAGCCGTGGAGGAGTGCCGCTTCCTCTCTGGCTTTGGTCCTGGCTCGTGCTCTGGTAGCTGTCCTATATAGCCTGGGCTCTCTTGCCTAGGAATGGTGCCACCCACAGTGCACTGGTCCTTCTAGATATTAACGGTTAAGAAAGTGCCTCACAGACTTGGCCATAGGCCAATCTGATCTAGGCAAGTTTTGAACGGCCATTCCCTCTTGTCAGGTGACTCTAGGTTGTATCCAGTTGAGAATACAAGCTAACTGGCAAGAGGTATGTGCCCCCAGGCCCCGCTTCAGGTCACACACTTTGCTCAGACCCACGCCAATCTCTGTCCCCTCCAATCCCCTCCCTTTCTCCTCCTATTTTCATGTCACATAAACCCTAGACTCCACATATGACATTCCACATAGGACAGAAAACATGGTGTTTGCCTTTCTGAGTCTGGCTTATTTCACTAAACAGGATGCTCTCCAGTTCCACCCAGCTTCCTAAAAATGATGCTATTTTGTTTTTCATGGTTGTATAAAACTTCACACACCACACACACACATAGCACACCATACCACAAATTACATTTCCTTTATCTCTTTGTCTGTTAATGAACAAGTGAGGCTGGTTCCACACTTTGGCTACAGTGAACATAGGTGTGTAGGCATCTCTGTAGAATGTTCAACTTATTTAAGGATATGTTCAGGAATGTACATTCTACATTAAAAAAATTGGGGGGCGGGTCTCCCTATAGTTCCAGCAGGCCTGGACACACAAGGACGGCCTTGAACTCACAGAGATCCACCTGCCTCTGCCTCCCAAGTGCTGGAATTATTTACTTTTGTTTCATGTGTATGACTGTTTTGCCTGCATGTATGTAGATATACCACATGTATGCAAACCCATGGAAGCCAGAGGGACATCAGATCCCCTGGAATTGGAGTTAGATGGTTTTAGTTGCCAAGTGGGTGCTGGGAACCAACCCCAGGTCCTCTCGGAGGGCAGCCAGTGCTCTTAGCCACTGAGCCGGCTCTCCAGTTCCTACACTCTATATTTTTAAGGTCCATCTGTCCACAGTGCTTTGTATATTTTCCACACATTTTATTATGAAAACATTAAAGATACAGAAAAGTTTAAAGAGCTTTACAGTGAATGCCTATGTGCCTCCTGCCTTGACCCTGCCTCTAACATTTCAGTGACAGTGCTCTACTGCCTGTCCACACAGCTATGCTTCCTCTTTCTAGTTATCTTATGTCCTGTCTGGGTGCAGGTCAAAGAAAATTACACACAGCAAATGACAACCAAAGTTCCTGCAGATACTTCACAAGGCATGTTATTAGCTGGAGTACAATATTCGTTTATGGATTTTAATATAAAACGAATATACAATAAAATGACATAGAATGAGCCACACAAATCTTCACATACATTGAGTCTGAGAGAGACACTGTGCTCATCAACCTTGCCAAGAAACGAAATCCCTTCGTCCCCGGTTGACTTTTGCTTCTGCCTTGGAGGCAGCCCTTGTTCTGATGTTTTCCTACAGAGATAGATGCGGCCCATTCCGGAACTTCCGAACAGGCTTGCATACTGGTCTGCACTTCCTCGTGGGCTTGCTTTCCTTCTTGGAGGCGATTCTGAGCCTTGTCCGTGCTGTTCGCGTTAGCTCACATCTTACTGGTCGTCTGGTGGGGGCGTCATGCCTGACGCTGTGTTCACATAGTCCTTCTGTGATCAGAATCTCTCCTTTCCCCTGGCAAACGCTTCAGTAAGGCTGCCCGTGGGGTGGGATACTGGCCTCCTCATAGCTGCTGGGAGTGTCCCAGGGTGACTGGGACTATGTCACAGCAACAGCACATGGACTCCTGTCCCCCTGACCTCCCCATCTGCACTTTCAGCGTTTGCAGTGTAATCCCTCCTTGTAGTTTCTTCTTGTGGTTTAATTGCATTTCCTAAATGACTAATGATATTAAATATTTTGAGTGTTTATCATTACGTACCTTTTAAAATGAAGTGTCTGTTTATATCTTTCTACCTTTTAAAATTGGACTTATTTTGTTGCATTGCAGAGCTCTTTGCGTATTTTGAGTGATGGCCCTTTGTCAGCCATGTGAGGTGTGGCGTGCCTGTTTATTGTCTTCATCTGATGAGCATCAGTGTGAAACTGTGAAGTCTAACATAAGTTCTTGGCTATTATTTTCTGTCACCTGCCATCCCTAAGTCAGAAAGACACTCCTGTGTGCTCCTCTCAAAGTTGTAAAGGTGTTGGGCACGAGTGAGGGTTGTTTTTCCCCCCAGTGATAACTCAGTTGACTGAGCACCATTTGTTGGAAAGACTGACCTTCTTCCAGTGTGCTGTTGTGGGCTGTTTCTGGCTCCAGCACCGCTTGGCTGATCCACTTGTTAGTCACAATGCACCACACTGCTGGCTGTCTTGAGACCAGGGCACTGTGTAGCCCACTAAGCCCAGAATTCCTGATCCTCCTGTCCTCCACCTCCCGAGTACTGGGATTCTGAGCTGCACTTGGTCATCACAGCTTTATAGTCGGGTGTGGAGGTGAGCACTGTGCTTTTTCCAACCCTTTCCCTTTATTTTTGCTATTTTTGAGACAGGGTCTCCCTGTAGCCCCAGTTTACCTGGAACTCCCTATTAGACCAGGCTGGCCTGAATCTCACAGAGACTGGCCTGCCTCTGCCCTGCCCCTGAGTGCTGGTGTTAAAGGGGGTACATCACTACACTCCTTGGCTCTGTTTTCCTTTATCAAGATTGCTTTGGATATTCTGGGGTAAGGGTCAATAATCTTATTTAGGTTTGCTGGGCTGGAGATGCATCAGTGGTTAAGAGTACTGGCTATCTTTGCAGAAGATGAGTTTGAATTTCAGCACCCACATGGCAGCTAACAACTGTCCATAACTCCAGTTCCAGGGGATCAGATGCCTTCTTCTATCTTCTGTGGGCATTGCACAACATGGATGCACTTGCATACACGCAGGCAATATACTCATATACATAAATTTAAAATAAATTAAAATTTCTTTTTAAATTAATTATTTAGGCTTGCAGGTCATATGGAGACTGTCACAGCCATTCAATGCTACTGCTATGGTAGGAAGGAACCATAAACAATATGTAAACACTGCTTAATACAAATTCTTCTACTTCCAAAAGAGTTTGTATAAATTGAGATTTTTCTGGTGCTGGAGATCGAACCCAGGGTCTTGTGGCTTCAAGCACCCAGCCACTGAGCTATAAACCCAGCCCTCAGGCTTTTTCTTAAGTATCTGCTAGAATTCATTAGCAAAATCACCTTGGCTTTAAGGGGACTTGTTACTGTACTTGATAAAGAATTTAATTTCTATAGTAGATATGGGGCAATTCATACTTTGTTTAATGTAGTATTGGTTTTGGGAGAATGGAATTTCCAAGGACCATTCCATCACATCCATACGCAGTGCACCGCGCTCCCTTCCCTAGCAGGCCGCAAGATCTGCAGGCGAGCTCCTGTCAGCACAGTCTTGTCCACTATCCTTTTTCTAGTCTAAGCTTTCACTGTAAACACCACAGGAGGATCTGACTTTTGCTGATTTCAGATCATTTCGTATACTTAAAGAAATAGGACAAAACCAGCCTTTCGTTCTCTCCTTTGGTTTCCATTTCTGAAGACCTGCTTTCCTGGCTGGATTTCCCACCAGCTTGAGTGCAGGCTTTTCTCCCAGGGCTCTTGACAAGCACTAACCGCCACTTCTTTTATCTTGATTTTGCCCTCATTCTTGACAGGCTCTTTTGCTGTTTATGGAATTGAGAGTCAACAGTTTCTCCTTTCATCATTTTAGGGGCGTCCCCCCGCATCCCCGTGGCACACTGTCTTGATGACAGATCTGCAGTCATCTGTCTTGAGTCGGTCCACTCCCCAGAGTGTGGCTTCTCATTTACAAAGTTTGGCTGTGACACACCAAAGCTCAGGGTTCTTTTCCTTCTATTTATCTTTCTTGGGGTTCTCTGAGCTTCTTGAACTTTTAAACATCATGTCTTTTGCCATTTTTGGAGAATATTCTGGCCATTCTTCAAGTGTTTCTTTTTGTTATGTTTCTTGGGTGCTCACTCTCCCTTGTTCATATTCTACTTTCTTTCTTGGACTGTTCACAAGCACGTTAGAGCTTCTGAAAAATCCACCAAGCGCTGTCTTTATTTTTGCAATCTTTTTCCTCCTGGTTCTGAAAGGAGATGCTTGCACTCCATCCGCCTTACAGCCTGCATGTTCTTTTGTTTTTTATTATGTAATCATCCACTGAATTCTTTTTTTTTTTTAACTGAATGGTTTTATTCTAGTTTAGAATAAAAACTGTGCTGTAATACTGCAAGGTGCCTGTAGGTACCCAGGCTGCCAGTTAGTACCAAGATGAGGACTATCCCAGTCAGGGACGCAGAGGGCTGGGAACTTACACTGCCAGAGCATAGAGGACTACAAGGACATGTTTTATAATTGTTTTCCTTATTGAGACCCAGCATTTGCAGCTATTGTTTACTATTTGCCAGTATGTTAACAAAACCCTTTGGAGGACACACGAATCATGATACCGAACACATTTCTGAGGTACTGAGTACTGAAGTGCCACGGCAGTCCCTCTGGACTGAGCTGCCCCAGGCCGGTAAATACCATCCACTGATTTTTTAATCTGAGATACTGTTTAGTTTTAGAACTTCCATTATTATTTTTGTAAGTTTCTGGTCCTACAATGAAATGTTATAGGCTGGCTGGCCTGGAACTCACTATGTAGACCAGGCTAGCCTCGAATTTACAGAGATCTGCCTGCCTCTGCCTCCCAAGTGCTAGAACTAGAGGTGTGCACCACCACACCCAGCTAGATTTTATATTTCCTTATTCATTGTGAGCATAGTTCATTAAGCATGGTTGGTGACATCTTAGAAATTCTTTCCTGCAATTTTCAACTTTTGAGTCATCTCAGAGATGGTAATAATTGGCTGTCTTTCCTCTTGACAATGAGTCACGGTAGAGAGTGGTAGTATATGCTTAATCCCAGCACTAGGGAGGAAGAGACAAGCAGATCTCTGAATCTGAGGCTAGCCTGGTCTACACTGTGAAATGCCTGTCTCAAAAAAAGTTACATTTTCCTGAATTCTTTGTATTTCAAAGAATTCACAATGTCTCCTGCAGTCTGTGGTTAGTGTGTGGATTCTGTTATATTCCTCTAAAAAGTAATGATTTTTTTCTTTTTCTTTTCTTTCCCAAAGGAGGCAGTTACTTGACTGGACTCAACTGCAGGACATGGTTTCCTGAGCAGCAACTCAAATCTCAATTTGGTTTATGTATCTCTTAACTAAGACTTGTGTCTGTGACTTGGGTCGGCTGGAGATCTGGGTGGAGCCTAAGCAAAGTCTGGTTTTCACTACTGGCTTTCCTCCCTCCCTCCCTCTTCTCTCCCCATCCCCCCTCCCTCCCCTCGCCCCTCATTTTATTGAGGCTGGGGTTTTCCTGAACACTGCCTGTGTTGTTTCTACTGGAATTGCAAATGGTAGCTGAGGTCACTGGCCATGCTCTTCCTAAGCTAGAAGCCACAGAAGTGGGAAGCCTGCGCCCACTCCCTTACTCTCTGTGTCGGTCCGTTCCAGGGTCTGTTGCTTTTGTTCACTCTTGAGCATCTTCGGGGATTCTTCTTCTCAGAGTCCTCAGCTGTTATTTATGGAAGATGGTTCTGGAAGGACTGAGAAGCTGAAGCACTGCTCGCAGGATGCACCATGGGGTGACCACCGCACCTCACCTCTGCATGGCAGTTCAGAGCCACAGGAGTGGCAGCCCAGAGCCCTTTGAACTTTTCCATTGTTAGGGAAACAGGACATGTTCATTCATTCATTCCTGGATTCCCAGCAAAAGCCAGGAGATTCGGCTTGGTGTGAGGGCCAAGAGAGGAGGGGCAGGGCTGGGGCAGGCCGATGAGCCCTGCAGAGGAGCCACAGGGAAGCAGGAGCACGCGGCAGCAGGAGGGAGCTGAAGCGGTCCTCCCATCAGCATGGGGTTCGAGGACCCATGTTATGAAGAGACTGGGTTCCCGGACATTGGTATAATCAGTCTCTCTTTCTCTCTCTCTCTAGTTTGATTTTTGGAGACAAGGTGTCCCTGTCATTCCAGCCGATCTGGACCCTGCTATGTAGACCTCTGCCACCCGAGTGCTAGGATTAAGGGCGTGTGCCACCATGCCTGGCCTAATCTCCTTGAGCCCAGATCTGATGTTGCTGCTGTCCTTAGAGATGGCCTAAGGAATCTGGAAGAACAGCTGGTACTGGAGTTGAGCATGAGAAAACTGACAGGTGCTTACTAATTTGCCTGTGGAGAGGGTGGAGTGCTCCGCTTTGCAAGGCTGCTCCTCAGAGGTTCCTGGAAGGAGTCCGGGCTCCCTGCCTGGGTCGTTGTGTTAGGAGGGAGGCAGTGTTGCCGGCACAGATCCAAAGGAAGAGAATGACTTCTGGCTTGGAGGAGTCTTCCGTAACCTCCGGGCTCTGGCTTCAAACCCCTCCAAATGGTTTCGGTATTAATGTTTCTCGATGCCTGCTTATCTCTACTATGCTTCTACCAGAAGCCAGCATCCTGACCTGGGAGTTGAACTTTAGATACTAAAACAATCTTATGTGTTTTTTTTTTTTTTTTTTACTTTACTTATTATTTTTATTTTATGTATACAGGTGTTTTGCCTACATGTATGTAAGCATACCACATGTGTGCACTGACCAGCAGAGGCTAGGAGAGGGTGTTGGAGTCCCCAGAACCGGAGTTATGGACTGTTATTAGCTGCCACGTGGGTGCTGGGAATTGAATCTGGGTCCTCTGGAAGGATAGCAAGCGTTCTTAACCACTGAGCCACCTCTCCAGCCCCGGCTGTGTTATTTTTGACAGTCTATCATTGGATTGTAACGTCTTCTAGTAACTGTTAACAGTGAATATCCACGTGAGTTGGGCATGGTGGAGTACACCTGTGATCCTTATACTTGGGGCTGCAGCAGGAAGACTACGAGTATGAGGCCGCTACACAGAGAGACCCTGTCTCGAAAACCAAAACCAAAACCCAAACCAAAAAGACCCCAAAGAAAAGAAACAAAAAACCCTTGGCCTGTATGCAATCGCTGTGTCTTTAAATGAACAAAATGCTCATCGTGGAGGAAACGGCCCCTTGTGCTCCGGTTACGCAGCCTGAGGTGGGGGAGAGGGGGCGGGCACAGGCCTGCACCGACTGCCAGGCCCCTGCCAGCTGGGCATCCATGGCGGTCTAGAACCTCTCTGTGCCTCAGTTACCTCAACCTAACAGGTTAATGTCATCCACTTTACAAGGTGCTATGTCCTTACCAGGGTAAGGAGCCCTCGCACAAGGCCTGGCGCTTGAAGGGCTCCGAGATCAGTTACAATGCCCAGCTCTGGGCTGGGTTTTCTGTAACAACCTCTGGTAATTTATTAAAGGTGACAGGCAGAAGTCTTTCCAAATCAAGAAGAGTTTCCATTTATGACTTAGGCTCCACAGCCTTGAAGAAAACCCTATAATCTGGCTGCCTGTGTTGGGCAGGTGTGGCTGTGGGGAAGCACCCCAGTCGAATCCTCACCCCAGTCGAATCCTCACCCCAGTCGAATCCTGCCACGCCTGTCTGTGCCCCTCCTCTCGTCTGTTTCTAGAGAGTACTGACAGTTAAATGCCACCCAGAACATCTCACTACTACAAAGTATCAAGGAGAACATTTTGTTAAACAGACCTCTCCCCCGGGGAACTTTCAACTCTCCACAGTTTCCACGCCAGATCTGCGCTGGGAACAGCGTTAGCATCTTTACCGTCAAACTCTGTTGCTGCCTCCAGAAGTAAGAGATCAGGCATAGCAGGAACAAGGGGCATGGTGGCACACAGACACAGGAGGAGTGCGAATCTGAGGCCATCCTGGGCTACGTGGTGAGATGCTGAGAGTAAACAAGAGGCTAAATATTACTTACTCCAAAACAAACACAAAAATGTAAACAGCCAGTAAGAGCTGCAGAGAGGACTACCAGATGCATGAGACAAAAAATCTTCTCCGAGGAACCCAGAAACCAGGCCCCGTGCTCAGTGTCCCAAAAGCCTTGATGTGTATAATTTCCATTTGTCATTCCTACCAGGATGAAACTAGAACAAGTGGAAATATTCCCTTCTTAAGATCGTTCTATTGCTTCTTAGGGGATTTCATGTGATGTACTTTGAGCATATGTACACATCCTCCCTGTCTCCAGCTCCACCTCACTACCCCATCCCCCCAACTTCACGCCCACTACTTTGATTTTTTAAGGCCTAACAAGTCTAGCTTGTGTTCCCAAAATGCTCTTGGGTGTGGGTTCTTCCCCTGGAGCCTGGTCAACTTGTCCAGCATCACACTCTTAAAGGAAACTCCCTCTCCTTCTCCCAGGAGTTGTCAGTTGCCAATAGTTCCTCAGCTATTGGCCCACAGATATTTCATTTTTAAAATCCTGGTAGACAGTTATAAATCATGTTAAGAAGCAGCAAGAGAAATCAGTAGACAAAGAAAGATGCTTGCCACCAAGCCTGACAGCCTGAGCACAATCCCAAGAATGTATACGGTAGAAGGAAAGAATTGACCTACACACAGGGAGAGAGGAGAGAGGAGAGAGGAGAGAGAGAGAAAATAAATAAATGTTTTGTTGAGTATATCTGTCTTTAAGCAAGAGGATTGTGTGTACACATGGGGAAATTTCCCTTTCTGGCTCTAAAAAAACCCCAGAAAATTAATATTGTAGTTTGATCCAGCAAATGCTCTAAATATACAATTTCCTAGCTGTGTCTTTAGTTGTGTTGGCAGAATGCAGGCTCCCAGGGTGGTCGTTTTAGGGTCTGGTGAGGGCAGCTATGCACTGTCCCACGCTTGTCCCTCCCTAACCCGGTCTGACCCCTGCCTGACCCAGAGCCTGCAGTCTGGAATGAATTCAACTTCCCTTCCTCCAGTGTACGTGTACTTTCAGAGTTGGATAATTGTATCATGATGTCACTAAAGATAAGGAAACGAGGAAACGGTTCCTCCTGAAAGCAGATGAGCCTGTGACACTCAGGCTGTCCTTAAGTGCTGTCACGTCTGGGCTATTGAAGGAGCTCACTCACTACAGAAAACATGTTTTCTTAAATGATTTGCCCTTATATGGTGTTTTCTTAAAAGAAAAAATGATCACAGTTAGTATGCCTGACCCTTAGTGGCCCGGCCATTTCATGAAGAATAATGTTGTGGCAGAGCAGTCTGGAAAGTACGTGGCTTACTCAGATTAGAGAGCCCTGAGCCTGCTCAGTCAGTGCAGAGGGAAGATGGGGGCTGTGTGTATAGACTGCCCAGGGCTCGCTCAGCACCCACGGTCCACTTCCTTCTTGGGGGAGGTACAGTCACCCTCATATATACCACTTCAGGGAGGGAGCTGTGAGGGTCCTTAATGGCTAAGAGGAAATGCTCCAATCTGGTCAGTGTGCCTGGCTGACCCGAGGGAACTCAGCAGCTGCTCCTCCACATTGGCACTTGTACGGAGGATGTGGGGGTCTTGGAGCACTCAGACTCCACTGTCTCAGCCAGTGCTAGGTACAAAGCACAGAGTCACCCACTGCAGTCACGCCATCTCCACACTTGTGTGGTGTGGAGCAGCGCGTCCCCTGACCTGAGCTTGTTACTACCACGCTCCCCACCTCTGTGAATTCAGCTCCTCTAGACCGGCTTGGAGGTGAGCTCATAGGGCAGGTTTTAAAAATAGCTCTTTTCCCCCCTTAAAATAACATGCCAAGAGGCCCAGCATGGAGTGGGCAGGGTGACCTTGAGCTCTGATGACTGGGAGCAGGGGATCTTTCTCAAACACAGAGCTGCATGCCTCCTCCTGCAGCTGGTCACCCTGTGCCTTGTCCCCTCACGCCTCCTAAGCCACAGGCCACTCCATGAAGCCTCCCTCCATGCTCGGCTCTGTCCTGCTTTTCAGGATTTCTGTGTCTATATTTTCTCCATGTATTACTGTCACACAAACTCCACGAGAGTGTACCCCAACATCCAAAAGAGGTGTAGGCATAGAGTGTGCGTGTGACAAAGGCTTGTTGAAGGCTTTAATGAATGACCATCTCCATAAGCAGGTTACCCACAAATTAGATTGACAAAAATAGCTCTTGTAATATAAAACACTGAAAATGAAATGCCCATCATTCTACACACACTAGAAGGCTGTAAAGTATCTCCCCTCCTGATGCCAACAGACCCCTGACCTATGAGTTCCAGAAGGCAGCTGTTTTATTTCCTCTGGATTCCTGGTACCTGTTCCAGCTCCTGTCCAAATCCAGATGTGCAGTGAACAGCTTCTCAGTGTATGCATGGATAAAGAATGAACGGATGTGAGATCAGACCCCATGTGGGTATAAGCTTCACTCAGAGAATACCTTTAAGCCTGTCCACACTATTTTAATTCCAGCACCCCAAGGCTACTGTTTTAACCAGCTGCACCTCACTGGCCTCTCTGCTACCTGCAATATTGGTATATTAGCTAGCTTTCTTGTTTCTGTGATCAAATACCTGACAGAAACAACTCCCGAGAAGGCTGTTTCAGATCACAGTTCAAGAAGGAATATGAAGCACTGTGTGGGGAAGACACTACGGCAGGAATGGGAGCTAACTGGACACACTGCACCTGCAGTCCAGAAACAGAAAGCAGACGGGAAGTGGGGCCTGGCTAAACCTCAATGCCCGCCCCCAGTGACCCACTTCCTGTAGAAAAACTCTACCTGCTAGGGCTTCCATGACCTTCTAAGTCTGTGCCACCAGTTGGGAACAAGTGTTGGAACACCCAGACCTTTGTAGCATTTCACATTCACACCAAAGCAGCTTCATCTTTGTCCTGGAACCCATCTGTGCATGCTGTGTAGATGTTGGGTAGACCAATTATTCATATGCTGCCGCTATGAACTCGGCTCATTCATAAGCTTCGGTGTTACAGAGCAACATTATCAAGGCTTGGATTCCTTTTCGATAAATACTGCTGCCAGCCCCAGGCGACACCCACGTCTCAAACACAGGAAAACTCCATCAGTCAGGGTCTGCAGGGGTCTTAGAAGATCGTTCTAATGAAGACACACCCGCAGTCAGTGCCGCACTGGAAGACTTGGGGTCTGGAGACCTGTGCTCAAGGCCTGACTCCAGGACCTTGGGAGAATCCATGTTACTCTAAGGCTCATCATAGCTGTTCTGCTTATCTCAGAGGCTACTGTAAGGCTAAGGGAAGCCCTCTGTGTGGGGATGTCTGGCAAGAGTTACCAAGGAACCGTGATGGGGGCCCTGCTGCTGCTAGGCCAGGACTCCATTCTGCTCTGTGCCCGGCACGCTTCACTCTCTTCTCTTCCAGTTCCCAAGGGCAAGGGTTTAAATCTCTGAGGTCACCACTGGTTTAAAATTGCTTCTGTCTTTCAAATGAAGTCAAATATGCCATAGAACTAAGCCTGTTTCAAGGTTGAGCAAAAATCGCCAAGGCAATTATGTAGCGGAGCGCAGGGAATTGAGTAGAAGGGTGACCCGCTGACGTCTGCGCGGGGACAGGAGGCGTTGAAGGACTGCCAGCTCATTTTGCTCATGATGGGGCTTGACAGGAAAGATTTTTACTTCCAGGAAAATCTAGGGCAATGCATTAGTTTTTTGAAACAAATTCTTCAAACTAAAGAATTCTTGTTTCTTGGTGAACAATCATCTCTTTGCTTTCAGACTCACAGTCCTGAGATTTTTTAATTGACAGATGTTGTCAGAAGGCCAGTAAGAATATTTCTCTATGTTCACCTTGTGTATTTTTGTACATTTTACTTTCTTCTCTGGTACCTGTGAGGTCAGGAAGACTGAAGAATACCCAGAACTAAGAGACCCAAAGGAAGTTTCTGAAAGATGAAAATAAAGTCTACCAAAATTTCCAAAAGGATAGAAAAGTCTGGAAAGATGGTAAAGGAGACATCTTCTTTTGTCTCATCTTTATCCTTCAATAAAATCATTTGAACATGTAAGTCTGCATCCTCAGAAGGCCTTTGGAGACCTGACTTTGAGAACTCACACTTAAATCCCAGGTCCATAGTTCGAGGAGCTAGGCAACTTGATGACACTTGATGCTCTGTCAGCAGAGACCACCGTCCTGGAGCCTGTGGCTACACCTAGCAGGCTCAGGGGCCTGAATCTAGACAAAAGACTCCAACGGGGCCATTTCTCTCTTCTGATCCAAAGAAAAGCAAGCACAGATAGGTCCTCCTAGGGAGGAAGAAGCCCAACCCGAGCACAGGGTAGCAGAGCAAGCTGCCCCCATCTCAGGTCATGGCTACTCGCTGGCCTGTTGTGGATTTAAAGTGTCTCAGTGCTGGACACCAAGAGGGCAGAGCCGAGTCTCCCTGCTTCCCTCACTTCCAAAGGCAACTCGGACAAACAGCCTTTTCCTCCTCGCAACACTCTTCCAGTGGCAATTCTCTCTATCTTTAAAGGCAGCCGCTCTACATTCAGAACCCCTATAGTCCAAAATCCTCATTCACCATAAACCCGGCTTTTTATCTCTAGGGCTTAAAACTTAATATTAAACCAAGAGGGAGGAAGCAGGCAAGAAAAATAGGAGAGATGAGCCTCTGCTGGAAAGTCAGCACTCATGGCACGCATGCGCACACACGTGCACACATATGCATATATATGTGCACGGGCACACACATATGCATGCGCAGGTGCACACATGCATGCACACATGTGTACCTTCCCCTTGCACTTCTTCATTTCGCTCTGTGTTTATGGTTTGCTTGGTCTGTATCCTTCCTTGGAAATAATGGTTTTTCTTATCTAGAGCCAGGCCCATTCAAGCATGGCTCTGAAACATTCCTGGCCTCAGCTTTTACTTGATTATGAATACACTCAGGTGGGGAGAGGCAGGCATGGTGCAACTCAGTATATATCTAAGAGCTACCACATTCCAGGAAATGAACTGGCAGAAACTGGACAGATCAGGTCCTCCCTCTTAACCAGCCTCTTATCCATCAAAAAAGACATTACAAAAGAAATCCACACACAGTAACCAGTATGACACCATACTGGGGGTAGCCCAGAGCAAAGACATACGGCACCAAAAGAGGAGAAAACAGAGGAAGGAAACCCACACAGAAGCAGTGCTCATACCTAACACAGCTTTTCCTGTAATAAGGCCTCAGACTTCCTGAGTTCTCTAGTGGGGTGCAGTGTGCAAAGCACCACCAGGAAGAGAAGAGAAAGAGGTGTGAACTGGTGGTGGAGATCAGCCTCACTTGGTCTCTCCACTTCATCTTTTTGAGCAAAGGGGTGTCTAAGAGTGAGCAGTGTCAACGGCAGATTCAACTCCATCAGCCTAGATCAGCACATGTATCTGCTAGCACTCAGGGCCATCTGCAAGCCATTTCTGTGTGGGATATGTCGGCCTGGGTTTGGGCAGAAGCACCGCTGCTGCTCAGTTCACCTGTGAGACGGGAGCTAAGGGATGAGGGAACAAGAGGAAGCCTAGTCAGCACGGGCTCGAGAAGGCCCCAGGGTTGGGCAGGAGCCCAGCCCAAGGCGGGAGGATCCTTGCTCTTTTCTTGAAGCACTAGTCTTTTCTTAGGGCTGCCTGAAATGCAGTCGTATCCCACAACGTCTCTAATTAGTAGGCGTGCACATAGGAACTGTGAGGCTAACTTTGTTTCCATCTGCCAGCAGGTTTACCAAGTGACAGGCCCCCAAATCAATTCTGCCTCCTCCTGCTTATTAGTACAAATCTTCGCTACATTAGCATAAGTCTGTCAGAAGCCCAGGAAGGACACCTCTTTTCCTCATACCTCAGAAAGCCCCACTCTCTGAGCAAGAAGCCTTGGAGTGCAGCTTGCGCTCAAGTTCCTCCACTAACTGTCTGATCTGGGTATGTCCACCTCGGTGTGTCCAGAACACTCTTCCTCATGCTGTTTATAAGGGGATAATGACCAAGAACAGGCTAGAAAATAAAGAAATAACTGCACGACGTGCTGGCCCTGTGTCATGCTGTCACATTGATGATGACATGCTGACTGCACGTTGCTGATACATGCTGCCTGTGTGTTCTGGATGAGGTGTGGCTCTCACTCTCTCAATCATCCTTTTGCTCAGCATCCTCCAGGGCCCCTGTCAGAGGCTCTGTCAGAAGCCAGCCAGCCATGCAGACAAGATAGGACCATAACTAGGCCCTCATTCTGGCCTGCAGGGCAGTCATCCCCAAGCCTGAGTCAATCTGCCTCTCTGCATTACTGAATTCTGATTAACCTTAGACTTGTAAACCTGGCTTGGGAACAGAGGGGCAAAGCAGGTGTGGGTCATCCCCCTCCTGACATCCTGGGTTTCAGCAAGCCCAGACCCCTCAGTTTTGACCTCTACCCACCTGGATAAGCCTCTATCATGTGCCCTCTGGGAGCAGAATACACGGATCCCATGCTAGCCAAAGAAGGAAGCAACTAGCAAAGCAAACTCACTGGAACACTGAGTAGGCTGGGCGCCCCTTGGAGCCAAGACAGGTGGGACAAGCAGCCCAGACCTCACCCACCTCCAGTACTTCTGGGATGGCACCATGCTCTGTGGTTGATGTGTAGAAGCAGGTGGAGAGCAGGGAACTTTTAAGAAAAGGAAGTGTCCAGGTTGGGGAGACGCTCAGTGTATAAAGCGCTTGCTGCATAAGCCTAAGGGCTGGTACTCAGATCCCTAGAACCCGCATAAAATACCATTGGGTGCGTCCCTTCCTGTGGTTCTAGCACTTGGAAGGCAGAAATAGGGGATTCTACAGAGTAAACTGGCTACTAGACTAGACATACCCATGAGCTCTGAATGCAACTGAGGACTCTGCCTCAACAGATGAAGAAATAGAGAAAGGTCAAGGAAGACTCCCAGTGTCAGCCTTGGGCCTCCCCATATGCAAGCACACACATATACATGTGTGTCCACAAATAAACACATGTATACCACACACATGTACATATGCAAGAAAGAAAGAAAGAGAGAGAGAGGAAGGAAAGAAGGAAGGAAGGAAGGAAGGAAGGAAGGAAGGAAGGAAGGAAGGAAGGGAGAAAAGAAACGCATTGACAGTAGAGGGCCAGGGGCACCCAGTGGACGTGGCCTACAATCCAGGCACTTGGAGCAAGGCCAGTCTCTGTTATGTGAGATTTTGTCTCAAAAACAAAACAAGGAGCTGGAGAGATGGCTCAGCAGTTAAGAGCACTGGCTGCTCTTGTGGAGGATCTGGATTCAGTTCCCAGCACCAACATGGCAGCTAACAACTGTCTATTAACTCCAGTTCCAAGGGACTGGATGCCCTCTTCTGGCCTCTGTGAGTTTGCATGCACATGGTGCACATACATACATGTAGACAAAACACATAAAAATAAATAAGAAATATGTATCTTTAAGAAAATGGAAAGTAAGTGTGCCCAATTGCCTGACTGAGAAGCTGCCTGGGATAAGGTCTGTATTTGGACATGCTGAACCAGAGAACTATGGAGGGCTGCTTACTGGGAGGGAAAGGTGGGTCTAGAAACCCAGGGTGGTGCTGGTGGGGATGTGAACTGTCCCCAAGACAGATGAGGCTCTCAGAGGAAGTCCAGAGTCAGGTGTGCCTGTAGCTTGAGAGACGAGGAAGCTTAGCAGTGCCAGGGTCCTCACCCACCTGGGTGTGTGCTGAGACAGAAGCAGGAAGAGCAGCACAGCATGTTGTTCATGGGCTGCAGCATTGCTGGGCACACACACATTCTTGTGCGGAAGTACCTCTCTTCCCATTGCTATGGATTCCTAACTTTCTTTAGCCTGTTTGGGGGAGGTGGGGAAGTAGAGGAGAGGAGAGCAGAGGCTCTGAAAAGATTCCCCTTGAGGGGGTCTCTAGAGATCCTGACTTGCTGAGGACAGTCTTCCAGTCTCCAGGGAGCTGTCCCCACCAGACACCACTGTGGCCTGCAGATTCATGACAAGAGATACATGCTTGTGGCTCTGATGGTCTGTGTGGCATTATCAGAGGCCACCTGACTCACACAGTATGAGTTGTGGGTGTGACAGGTGAAAGGTGGTTCCCGGGGGACAGTCTTCTGAGCATAGCATGCTTCCTATAAAAGTCTAAACAAGATAAAACATGTCACTTGTGTTAGCCTGTTCAAAGATGGTATGATGTGCTGGGTTATTTTCTTAATGCAAGATAAGCCAAGAGTTATATGTCTTCAATATTGATTGCTAATAAAGCTGTACACAGTCAATACAAAGGAAAAAGGCAGGGAATTTCACTGGGGCAAAGGGCAGAGTGTATAAGGTCAGGAGTATTGAAATTTGGTAAGTTCAAATATGCAACTGGCTGTGGCAACAGCCAGTCAACAGCCACCATGGAGCCAAGAGAGACAGACTGGACCTTTGGACTGATGGACAGCTTCAGAACAATGCCATCCCAGCTTGTCACCCTTTTCCTTCTCTGAGCAGAAATGGCATTCTAAGCTCTCAGACTATGGACCAAAGGTCTGGGACAGGAGTTAAACAGGATGCCTGATGGCCAGCATGGCCTCTTCCAACTGGCACTTGTCCTGTGGCCCGTGCCAGATGTGAGTTCCTGGCCCAGTGGAATGTGACCCTTCGGAGTCCCTAACCCCTGCCTGCCAAGGGACCAGTTCAGGGTGGCTCTCTGGTCGTGGGGTTACCCACTCTTTGTCCAGCTGGTTTGTCATTCACTCCTCCCGTGCAATGGGAAACTCGTACCCACTGCTTACAAATTCTCCTTTCCGGGGCTGGAGAGACAGCTTAGCAGTTAAGAGTACGGGCTCCTCTTGCAGAGAGGACTTGGGTTTGATACCACATGGCGGCTAACAACCAACCTTAACTCCAGGTCCAGGGGATCTTATGCCCTCTTCTGGCCTCTGTGGGCATTGCATGACGCAGAAATACACACATGCAGGCAAAACAAATTCTGCTTTTTAAAAGGCCACAGGAAACACAAGCTAGGACTCCTCTCAGGCTGTCTCAGCAGTCATAGGAGACAGCCAGCTCCGTTCACCGCCCTGTCAGTGGCTGCTGGATCAAAGAAGCTCGAAGAAGCTAACCAGAGCCTGTATGAATAGTTTCCGGCTCAGGGTTTTGTAAAGAATCTAGATTTGGGACTCAGGAGCCCAGAGCAGTTTCTTAAATGCCCCACTCCTTCCCACATCTCCTCTGATGCTTTGGTTCCCACCAGGCATCTTTAAAAACTTCCTCAAACAGACAGAGCTGAGCCTGAGCCTGTCAATGCCTGAAGGTCACGACAAGCCAGTTCCCACTGACACTGCAGGCAACCACCCCAACCAAGGGATCTTCGCCTGGATTTTTGTTATTAATTAATTAATTTATTTATTTACTGAGACAAGGTCTCATTACGTAGCCCTGGTTAGCCTGGAACTAGCTATGTCAACCACAGGGGCCTCAAACTCACAGAGATCCGCCTGCCTCTGCTGAGATCAAAGGCATGAACCACTACTGGCTTGCTTATGTTTTTTGAGACAGAGTCTCAGGTAGTCAAAACTGCCCTTGAACTCCTGAACTTCCTGCTTCAGTGTCCCAAACTGGGACCGTAAGATGTACCACCCCACCTGGCCTGGTCCCCTTCTGACTAGCACAATACAGCATCAGCAAGACCTCTGCCTCTTCCTTCCTGCCTGCCCTTGCCTGGCAGGAAGCACCTGCCTAGGTGTCCTTCCTTCCTCATCCTTCAGGGCCCAGCTCACATGTCATCTCCTGAAGCCCTCGGCCTCAGGGAGGCAGAGGGAACATGGCCTCCTGGGTGAGCCCCACACAGAACTCCCTGTGTGATGTCATTCACACATTTATCTCGTGCCCTACAATGAGCTACTGCCAAGTCAGGAACTCCAGCTCCTACCCCTGTGGGCGTCTCCAGGCTCAGCCTCTGCCTGGCACAGACTATATGCTCATAAAATACTCTCAGACTGGCACTATTCTAAGTTATAATACAATCAGAAACTCCTTGTTTTAATAGACAATATAGATGCCGAAAGGTATTCTATCCACTCATTCTCCACAGAGTTCTGGAAAGGGTTTGGGATGAGAAGAAACACTGGTCTCATAAAACAAAACCTCATTAGTGCAGATTAATTGAGAACGCTTCAGCTGCCTTTGTGTAGTTGTGACCAAAATACCCATGAGCAACTCCTAGAAGAGGAACGTTTCTCTGGCTCATAGTCCCAGAGGGTTGAGTCTGAGGCTGCTTTCCCATATACTTTGGGCAGGACATCGTGGGACATATGGTGGGGCAAAGCTTCTTCACCTCCTGAGGGACAGGAAGCAGAGAAGTCAAGGACAATTTTCAAGGCCCTCCCTCAGTGACCTACTTCCTCGACTGAGGTCTGCCTCCTAGGGTTTCCAGAGCTGCACAGAACAACCCCACCAGCTGGGAATCAAGCAACCACCGCAGGAGCCTGTGGGGGTGGGGGGTGGGGGGAGGTGCTGAATGGTCAAATCACAACGAGGCCAGCCTTAATCAGCAAAACACTACAATTACCAAAGATCCTTTTAGACCCTCCTTTAAACCTGGTCACCACACCCACTTGCCAGTGTTCTGACCAGCCAGAGTGCCCAGGCTGCCACAGCTCCGTCCCAGGCACACAGCGAACCTGGCCACATGTCAGGGTTAGCATCTGAAGATGCTGAAAGTCCTGGCATCTCCCCCGTGGGAGCTCAGCCCCAGGGTCTCCTCCTACTTCTTTGATCTGGGAAGAAGGGACGGGAAGTTCTTACTGAACACTTAATACAAGCAGTGCGTTATTGTGAATTCTGGTTGAAGAAGCTCTTTTGTAGGATTTTACTCCTTTTTGCAGCAAGGTGCCACTAAGGAGAACAGAAGTGGTCTGCAGCAAAGTGAGCCGCCAAGGCAGGCTGTTCGGGATTGAACAGTGTTATCCTAGGAATGTACATTCCAGAGAGAGAGAGAGAGGGGGGGGGGGGGACCCAGACCAGAATGGTCAGGCCTGCTTAGCATCTTCTGGTGGCTCAATTTCAAATCCCCGCCAGGCACCACCCACGGGAGGAGAGGGACTGCCGGCTCTCCCGGATACCGCCTACCTATAAAACAAAGAGCAGCAAAGTAAGCTCTGTTAGGCACTCTGGAGGGGTGTGAGCGCCTGGCATGGACTGCCACAGATCAGTCCACTCATGGATGTCACAGAGATTTCTACCTGTGAAGGGTGGCTGCACAGTCACAGGGGAAGGTGAAGGACAGCTGGGTGGACGGGAGAGTGGCTCTCTTATGCTGAGCCAGTCAGTCCTTTACACAAACACTGATGAAGCGCCTGACCTGGCCAGGAGGGTGCCCAAGTGGAGCTTCAGAAAGCCTCCTGGAAGAGCAGCAGTGAGTAGGAATCTCAGGTGGACAGGACATTGACCGCCATGCAAGAGTTGCAGGGGACATGGCACATACTGACGTCAAGGCGGGGAAGGACCTGCTATGTCCCAAGAGGTGAAGGAAGGCCGTAGCAGGGCCAGAGGAGTTTCCCATAGAGCAGACTAGACCCCACTGCACACGCCATTGTGGGGAAGGCTAGTGGGAGCCCAGAGACCACAGAACACTTGGAGGAATGAGCTGTGTTTGTGGAGAAACAGAGTCCCAAGTGTAGGTGGCTAGAGTGGAACAGAAGCACACTGGAGGGGAGGGGGCAGCAGGGAGTCAGGAGGTGGTCGGGAGCTGAGCGTGTGCTCACATGTGCACACACACATACACATGACTGACCTGCACTTACTACCCTCGCTAGTAACAGCAACTCAGCTCGTTAACTGTGAGTGGTTGTGCCCCTGATATCTAGAAGTTGTCAGTTTACAGAACTGAAGCTTAAAACACACCAAGCACCCTCCTTTCCCCCTGCAGCCCGATGCATGATTCTAGTTTCCTCTCTAATTTTGGTTCTAATGTTCTAACTACTTTGGATATGTCACCTCAACAGAGTCAGGTGGCATTTGTCTCTGTGCCTGATTTATTTCACTTAGCAGAATATCCTCCAGGTTCATCCATGTTGTGGTATACAACAGAGTTTATTTATTTTTAAAGGCTGAATAATATTCCATTGTATGTAGACATTTACCTTAGTATTCATGCTTAGACTGATCCTTCAGTTTCTACTGCCTCTAAGCTGAGGTGAACAGGGGTGCTACAGTGAACACAGCCGTGTACCTGTCTCTTTTAGATCCAGCTTCCAACTGTAAGGGGCAGGTAGCCGGAAGGGGAATGGTTGCATTACACCACATTTAAAAATTTTAACGGGATCTCTATGCTGTTTTCCACAGAGGTCATGTTATTTTACCCCGTGTCCTCATCAACATTTGTTTTCTGTCTTTTTCTGAGTAATCACTATAAACGGTGAGGTGCATCTCACCAAGGTTTTGATTTACATTGCTCTAACAGAAATGTTGAATATCTTTTAACATGTCTGCTGGCTATTTGTGAATCTCTTGAGGGAAATGTGATTGAAATGTTTGCCAGTTTTTACACTGGATTGTCATTGTGGTATTTTCTGCATTGTAACCTTTATCAGCTATGAAACATCTGTAATGTTTTCCCCTTCTGAGGGCTACCTTCCTACTCTGATGAGTCCCTGTGCTCTGCACACATTTTAAAACTGATTACTTGGCAGCTGTGTGCCCATCCCACGAGTAAGAGTTGTGGTCCCCTTCTGTGAACCTGAAGCTGTGGTCTCCTCCTGTGAGCCATGGTTCCACATTCTTCTGGTGCTGGGCTGATGGTGGAGCACAGTGGAAGATGGAGGACTTCCAGATGGTGCAGCAGTTTCAGCCTTCACACAACCTCCTCCCCTGAAGTTCCAGGTTGTACACGGCAGTGGTTTTTCCTCTGTGTGGGGAGGACTGATTCTCTAGAATGGACTTCCCACCACTCCTGTTGGCCAGCTATAGTCTTGACTCTCCACATGACCCTGGACATCTAGGTCTTGACACTGGACCTTTCCCATTCCCATTCCCAGGCACCAAGAGGTTTTCCATCATTTTTCTATGATTCTTCTAAAACTCCAGTATACATTCACCTGTGCCCTGCAGAAAATGTAAAACCTCTAATTGAGCTTCTAGAGATAAAAATCACAGACAGCCTGCAAAGTTAAAAATAAAGTTGATTGTCATCCTCTTTCTATGATTCTCAATTGTTTCCTGTGTTTTGATGTCACACTCAAGAAACCATCTGTAAGCAGTTATGAAGCTTCTATTTTCTCTTGGGAGTTTTATAATTTCAGGTCTTCTGTTTGGGTTTTTAATCCATTTGGAGTTAACTTTTTGTATAAGGCACAAGAAGGGGATGACTTCATTCTTTTGCATGTGGATGTCTAGTTTTCCTAATGGTCTGTTGAAGACTCCCGGCTGGTCACAGGAAGGCTGGTTTCTCTGCTCACTGCTGGGTTCCACAGACTTAATACACACCTCTCCACACAGTGGCCGACTGTGCCCTGACCCAGAGATTTACAATGTTTCACAATGAGAAAAGGTGAGGAGTCCAGCTTCAGTTTTCTTTCTTAGGATTGCTTTTCTTTCCCTCCGTGGAGTCCTGTGAGATCCCACATGATTTTTAAAATATTTCTGCACAAAATGGCACTGCAATCTTGGTAGAGATCAGATTGAACCTGTTGGTGGTTCCGGGTAGCGCGGATGTTTAAATGCCAGCGGCTCTTCTCATCCATGAATATGGGCTGTCTTTCTGTTAATTTGTGGCTTCTTCAACATTTTTAGTAATGTTTTGTGCTTCGAGGTGTCCAGGTCTTTCCTAAGATAATTTATTCAAGTTGCTTTGATGCCATTATAATTGGACTGGTCTACTTTACTTCTTAGATTGTTTGTCATTAGTCTTCTGGTGTTTTCTATATCCTGCAACCTTATGAAATCCCTATTTCTGAGCTTCTTGGGAGAGTTTATTTAAGGGTCCCTGCTCAGAATCATGCCATCTGTGTGCAGAGAAAGCGTCACTTCTCCCTTGTGTGTCTTTCACCCTCTTTCCTGCCCAACTGCTCTGATGAGGACTTTGAGTCCTGTGATGGATCAAGTGGCAGGACTAGGGTCCCTGACTTCTGTCTGAGTCTGGGCAGAACGCTTTCAGGGTGTCAACTGTTGAGAGTGATGATTGCTCTGGACATGGCTGTCACTATGTGGTGGTGTCTTTGTTTCCTGTCATAAAGGCCCTTTTCTGCATCAGTTGAGATGATGGAGAGTATTTTGTCCTTTTCTCTGTTCATGTGCATCATACTGATGAATCGTCATGTATTGAACCATTCTTGCATTGTACAAACCAGTCTCATGCGGTCCTGACCCAGAACACAGCATCCTTTCAGTGTGCTGCTGAAACTGGTCTGCTGCTGTTTGGAGAGGATTTCCTATTCACACCTAGTAAGGACCAGTCCATAGTTTAAAACTGCTAGCAGCATTTGTGTTCTTCTGGTGTCCCGGTGGCTCTGCCATGTAAACGAGTTATGTGTACATTTTTGAGATGGATTGCTGTTCGTTCCTCTGCGTGCGGCAGGCAGCAACTGCAGTGACACCATCTAGTTCTAGGCTTGTCTTTGCTGGGAGAACTGGATGCTGATTCAGACTCGTAACTACTTACAGCTCTGTCTGGATGCTTTATTTCTAACATAATTCCATGGCAGCCTGTTCAAAATGAATTTTATAGAGCGAATCCACAAAATTGACTTGCAGATTAGAACGAAGGGGGAGAGCAGGCAGTGCTCCTTTCCTGTCTTGAGCCACCTGTTCTATGATGATAGAGAAACTAGAATGAAGCCTGCGTGGGATGGCCACCGCGGGCTTGGGACACTGCAGTTGAGGACTAGGGACCCTGGAAGGAACCCTGGTGTGGAACTCTGTGCCCTGAGTACAATGGGACCATGACCTTGTTGAAGTCAGAGCTGTGACTACCTGCAGTTTATCAGAGTATGTACTCCCTCCTAGGAGAGGGGGCCCTCAGACCCTCATCTGAGATTCCAGCCAATACTCTTGGCTGCCCCCAGATGCACACACACTGGACTGTGGTCTAGATTGAAACCGAGACTGATAGGCTCAAGGAGGCTTTGCTCCTTGAGTGAATCTCCATTAGCTCAGCTCAAGAGGGCTGGCCAGCCACTCTGCACAGCCACAAAGCCTGTGTGAGAAACCAAATGACTGCCACAAAGGCTGACAAATGTGGGGCCTAGGGAGTCTCCAAAGGTGGCTAAAGGCCTTGTGCATGACATTGTGGTGGCCTCAGAAGTGAGTCTGTCATTGGGGCCTCTGGGCTCCCAGCAGGCTGCTCACCCCATCCCCACTTGTACAGTCTCATGACACCTGCATTGCCATTTACACACTCACTACAATTTTAATCTCTATTTCTCATCCTGTTGTTTACCATTGTGCAGGTCAGTGAGAAGGCTGTCTGCTCTGGTCATGGCTCTCCCTGGCCTTTCCCATGTGCTCCAGTCCTGGGGGCAGGGGAGGCAGAGGCAACTATATGACTGACCTCATGTCTCCTGTGGGAACAGCTGTGTCCTGGACCCCAGTTCCTAAAGCAAGGTCCTTTTATCCCTTGAACAACAGAAGTGGCCACTGCCACCCACCTGTTCACTGTCCCTTCTGGGCCTTCCTCTGCTGGCCAGCCATTCTCTCTGCCTCTCACTTTGAGCATGAAATACCCTGGGTCAGGAGAAGCCCAGTCATTCTGGCCTAAGAGCCTAGCTATCATAGGCACAGCTTTGTCTACTGCTGGTCTGACCTAGTTTCTGGGCATTTATAATTTTTAATCTCAGAGAATATCCACATTTCCAAGTTTTGTGGCTTACCGCATTAGCAACCCCTGTGATTCCCCAAAGCACTGGCCAGGGCTGGGCCAGGGCCAGCTCGAGACACACAGCAGTCACAGGAGACATAACGCAACAGTGTTTGCCATGTGCTTAGTGCCTGTTCTTACTTCATAGAAACGGAAGCTAGAAAATGACATTCTTACATGCTTTGGCTATTTTCTCAGAATATGATATTAATTTTGATAATGAAGAACAGAATAAGCGTGGCTTGAAAGTCTGGGTGAGATCAAGACTGCTTGATCCTGGCTCTGACACCCGCACAACTGTCAGCATGTCCTGTCCCACCAAGTCACTGGCTTTAGTTGAATATGGGACTGGCCCAGACGGTCACTCCATCCCCTTCTGGTCTTGATACTGTGCTGTCCAAGGATTCTCTTATTTCCATATGAAAGTTCCTCCCTAACTGTATAAGCATCCCAGGCCCTCCGTGGCTTTAGAGAAAGTCGTGGGGGACGCAAGCAGAGGTTGTTCCCAGGATCCCATACTGAGGGCACCGCCAGGCTTCTGGACACTTGGTGCTGTGTAGTGCAGTCCCTGGGGTATGACACAGTCATGACTGTCTTAGAGAGCTGAGTCCATTCAGGAGTGCTTCACAAAGCCAGGCCTGCTCATACTCCCTCATGGACGGAGGCGTGTGCAGGGTCACTGGACTCCTTCCTGAGGCTCCAGGCCCTCTCTCTTCCTATCCCCTCAGCTGCCTGTATTTTAGGAGGTGCTTGTGATGGTAACCACACTGTTCCCCACAGCTGTGCTGGGCACATTCATAGTTAACCTGGGAAGCACATGGCCTAAGGACCACAGCTGCTGCCTATCTGGAGTGTACAGGAGAGAGAAGGTGAACTAAAGAGGGTGACTCCATCTCTCCCGCTCTGGGGAAGTTATCACCCATGCTGAGTTGGGACTCTGTGGTGATGCAGCTGTTTGGGAGGTGAGCCATGAGTGACCCCTCACCCATGTTCTGTAAGTGAGCCCAGTCAACTCTGTGGTTCGCTGGCTGGACGTGGGTGGGATGGTTACTTTGATCTGTTGGTGATGCCCTATCTGGGATGAGTAGATGTTTATTCAGGTCTCCCTAGGAAAAGAAAAGCAATAATACTTGACTACTACAGCTTGGAAGACTGAGATGCTGCAAAAACCGGATACAGCCAGCTCCAAGTACTCCCTTTTTGAAGCAGTTGCTTGGGAAAAACTATTTTCCACATGCAAGATAATCTAGCATTGTAAGTCAAACACTTCTGAGAGTTCCTCCTATTGTAGCATTTGCAGAAAGCAGCTCCCCTGACATCTGGGAGGGAGACGCTGTCCATTCAGCCTCCAACGTGCAGATCTGCACACAGATTCTGTCACTACAGTAACTGCTCTCAAACAGGCAGTCAACTATACAACAAACATGCCGTCTTGTTTATAGCCAAATACTGCCTCGGTTTAAACTGGCAGGCACATTACACTCACAGCACATTCAGTCCTGCACTCTTCTGGAGGAGTACACATCTCCAAGGGGGGCCATCCCAGCTTGGGGGATTTTTAGCAACAAAAGCAGAGACTGCCTTCCAAGGGGCTAACGTGCCACACACATAACTGTCTACCGCAGTAACTGTGCCGAGACTGAGCACGCGCGATCTCCACAAGAACTATTCTGCTAGCTCCCACCAAGAGAAAACCCATCCAAAATGGAACAAAGGTGAGCCAGGCATGTTTTCCTCATACCTGGAGTAGTAAGACTCCACCCCCAGGGCTTCTCGGACACTGGCAATGTACTGCTCCAGGGCTGAGCTGGTTGCTGTGGGGAGCGCTGCATTGCTGCCAGCCTGGAAGTCACTGGAACTTTCCACCGAGTTATCACCCAGGTAATGTTCATGAAACTTCAGAATTCCTGAAATAAGTTAGGCACAGTAAAGTCACAATGAGTTGGGTGGCAGAAGGGACGGGATGGAGACAGGACAAAGGGAACATGGGTGTATGCTGGGAACACCCCATCCTATGGTTCTGAATCCAGGCAGCATTCTTCCAACAGCCCACACCACTGAGACCCAGCATTTGCATCTGATGATACAGAAGCCCTGAGTTAGGACTGTGTCCTGCACACTTCCAGAGTGATGCTTCTTGAGCACCAGATAGGGGAGGCCTTGCTTCACCATCAGTGCCTGAGTGTGCCCAGATCCATTCTCTGTACATCCATTTTGTTTGACAATTGGGAACAAAAATAGAAATAGCCAAGTGGAAATTGCATCACAGAAGGCCCTTCATTTCACAAAAGTGAATCAAAATAAGCATATAGGTATTTTTAAATAAAATAGCTGGTCAATGGTCATTAATTGCTTAAAGGAGAAAAAAGATGGTTCCATGAAAGGGAGGCAACCCACAGTGGCTTCCTGGCAATGAACACGGGACATATTCTCATATGGTAATGAGGTGCAGCAGGCCTGGAAAGCACTGGTCCTCTGATTGGATTAGAGCCCCAGCCAAAGCTTTGGAGTCTCATTAACAGCAAAGAGGAACAGAAAAGGAAACAATAGGCGCCTCATTACCCATGGCTCATTATTACAGGGATCTGGGTATGCCACCTGTCAAACCATGTCTCCACAACACAAGCACCACAGAGAAAAGGTGCTTGACACATGCCAACTGTCAACCCTGTCAGCATCCATGTGAGCACCTTTCTGGGAGTAAGGATGGCAATATCAGTCCCCAGGTCCCCAGGAAAATCCCAACTTAAAACTCAGCAGAAAAGGATGGCGATATCAGTCCCCAGGTCCCCAGGAAAATCCCAACTTAAAACTCAGCAAGTCCCCAGGTCACCAGGAAAATCCCAACTTAAAACTCAGCAGAAACTGAGGTCAGCAATGAGAATAACAATGTTGTTTGTGGCAAGTCTGTGCAAACCCGGAGTCGAGGTCGGATGGTAAGGGCTCAGAGCAAGCAGGCTCAGCGCTCAGAATCAAGAAGCATCTGGGAGCTGTCACCCGGGCGCCATCGCCTTACGTTAAAGGCAAAGAAACATGATGGAGAAAATCCTGTCAGTTTCTCCCTGGCAGCTGAACTTTTACAGAAATTCAAGAAGCCCACTCTTCAAGACTCCCAATTGTAAGATCCACTTCTCCAGTCAATAAACTCTAATTGGATCTGGTATGTCTCCAACATGGTAAAGCCATCAGCATTTTATTATGCAAAAAATATGGCCCCACAGTCAATTAGTGGTTCTATATCCAATGAAGCTGTTACATCCTGAATGTTTAATGCCTATTTAATCAGAAAGAATTTTTACTTCTAAAACAGATTTCCAACAGAACTGGTATAAAATGAAAAGGATTCTGTTAAGCTCTAAATTCAAGCTTCAGAGTTATAAACCATGAGAGGTATCATCATTTTAGTCCCCAACTTTAACCAAGACCAAGGGTTGATTATCAAATCACATTGAGAGAACTTGTTAGGATGTGGTCTCTACGGTAGCTGATGAACGGCTGCCTGCAGATAGGATTGCCACTCCATCAGTCTTTCTCTTAGTCCCTCTTGACAAATGCATCCTCATGGCAAGGAACAGCAACCCCCTCCCCACTGGACACCCCACTATGTGATAGACACCGCAGCTAAGGTTTTCCCGATGCCTGACATCAACTCCTTTATCTGGCCTAGGTGGAAAGCCTGGTCTACCCTCCCCCAGTCTCCTCACAGCCTGGCCTCTTCATAACCTGTGCTCCACACAAACGTCTCACCTGCCCCAGGAGCAAGCAGCCAGCTGTAGAGGTAGCCTGCGGCCAGGGAATAGTACAGCACTAGTCCCCGCTGTCCGTTAACCATCTCCAAGATCTGATCAATGGTGATGGGTGAGTAGGGGTCTGAGTCCTGTTGTCCTGTCTGTCGTTCCACCAGCAGATCAGCAAATGCCCTTGTTCGACCTCTTTCTGCTACAGCCAGGGCTTCATCATGGTGACCTAGGAGACAAAAGGAACAGGCTTGAGGAGTCTGCTGTGAGTGTGGTCACCCAGGCAGGAGTACCACCGAGGGCTGCCATCCGATCTGGGTAAGGAACCTCACTGCCTCTGCTCTGCACTGTGTGACAGAATCACAGGCAAACTTCTTTAAGTCAAACTGCCTCCTCCACGGGCAAGTGCAGTTTTGGATCACAGCTCCACAGCCTTAGATCGTTGGAACTGATCCCATGCCACTCCCCAACAATCCCCAGAGCCAGAGGACAGCTGGCCTCAGCGCTACCCTGTTCTGAGTTGCCCCCTGACCTGGCTGCTGCCCTTTCTTGCCCCATGCATGGCCCTTGGGGCCTGATGCCAGGCTGTCTGGTTACCCTCTTGGTTCCCTGCTCAGCTTGGACTATGATGCTGCTGGACAAGATTTGCAAGACGCCCCTCTGACCTCACTCTTGACTGGAGGCAGCTCCATCTCTGCTTCCTTCTGTCTCTATACACACCTGCACCTGGCCCCCTCCTGGGCAGCCGGTTCACTTCTACTAATCTTGTCTCAGAAAGAGGGCTTGTGGTCATGGCCAACCCAGCTCAGGATGATGTGTAGACTCAGCGAGGCCCTGTCCAACAAGAGGCCTGAGAGGTGTGCTTTAGGAACCACCTGTGTGGCAGGTGACATGCTGTAGTTGGAGCTGAGACCCAGCTCCATTCTGGGCTTGTATCAGCCCATGGGAAAGGGGTTTAAAGCTTGGAGATCTCTACAGCTTCAAAATTGCTTCTTCTTTCAAGCTTTTCTTCAGTTTTTCAGGCCAAGTTCTAAACCCTCCGAGAAGCTACATATGTAGTGTGGAGGCTGACGTACAGACGCAAAGTGGGACAGTGAGAAGCCACAAGCCTTCAGTGAGGCTTGCTGGTGAATGCTGAGGGACTGTACCACAGAGGACAAATACTAACACGGAATCGTCAGAACAAGGGCTCAGGAGACAGGCAGGGAGCTCAATGCCAAGCTCCAACTGCCCTTCAAGGAGGCCTTACCTCCTGCTTTTCAGGCAGCTGCAGAAAGAGGGGTTCATGTGAATGTGTGCAAATACCTTCTTTTACTCTATCAACTTATTAACCGGAACAACAGGGACAATTTCTGTGCGCCGTGGAAAATCAGCCTGAAAGTGCTAGACAGACTTAACACTGCAGTTATAATAGTTGATAAATGACAATCCTGGGCCTTGAGCACATTCCATTGTTTCAAGGAAAGACATGAGTATTGGCAGATGTGTCTTAAAGCACTGTCGGCATCCGTGAATACTGTGATGGGTTATCTTCTTTGTCAGTCTGACTGGATTTGGAAGTTGTCTAAGATACACATCTCTGGGTCTATCTCTAAGAGAATTTCTAGAGATTTAATTGAGGAGGAGTGACCCACTCTGATTTGGCAGCACATTGCCATGGGCTGGGGTCTCAGACTGAATGACAAGGAACCAGAGAAACCAACTGAACACCAGCCTTCATCTCTCTGTGTGTCCTGGAGGTGGATGCGACGTGACCCGCCGCCTCATACTCTCACTGCTGGGCCCTCCCTTCCAGAACGGACTGACTGCATGCTCTCAAGAGGTGAGCCAGAATAAGCTTTTCCTTAGTTTGCTTTTGTCACAGTAAAAATAACTCACACAAATGTCTTCTGGGAAGTGGCAGGGACTGAAAGAGCTAGAAGAGACCACCTGTGACCATGGAAGCAGGGGAGGGTGGCTGTGGACTGCCCTGGCGCCACGCAGCATGTAGGCCTGGGGCATGACACCTGACTGTGGCACAGGCCCAGAGGGTACAAGCATTAGTGGGTAGCCAGAATGCACAGGTGAGGAAACAGAAAGGGCCAGTTTCTTCTCAGACACTCGACCGAGCGAGGCTTGAAGCAGGGGTTGGTGGAGATGGTGGAGATGGGGCACCTGGCTCAAGCATCTCTGGCTCAGGGACACCTGCTCTGCTCCCCTGGCATCTGACATTCTCCACTGTGATTAAGCCAATCATATCATATGGAGTCACCAACTTCTATCCATGACATCCTGACACAAGCTAAGAGTATCTTAGCTATACTCGCCAGGGCTGGCACTTGGCACATAGTAGGTGCTCTGCCTCTTTGCTGAGTTAATGAATGAATGTTCAATAGCTGGGCGTGGTTTCACAGTCTGCTCTGAAACAAATCATATTTAATCACAGCAGTCATTAACAATGTGGATACATGCCTGTGTGCACACACATGTATACATGGAGCCCAAGCTGCTCTCACCTAGGCTGACGAGCACCCGCTGCAAGGCCTGGTAGGATGATGTTTGCAGGTCAAAGAGGGAAAGCTTGTAGTCTGTGCTCAGCTGTGCCTCGTGCCGGATCGTTTCGAACAAGGCTGATGCCCTATAAAGCTGCAAGAACGGAGACTGTCACTCACACTCCAGTACCAATGTCCAGCTGTTTATAGATGTAAGAAAACTTTGTTCACACTGGGCTGCACAACCTAAACATTTTTAAAGAGTTTGAAAGGATAACTATTATTTCCAGTAGGTCCTTGTAGACTAGAAGAAATATCCCATCAGCCCCTGTTAACTGTAGTTTATAGGACTAATCCTTGACAGACAAGGGTCTATGAAAGATGAGAAGGGTTAAAGACATAGGTCTAAAGGACATAAACAACTGACTGTTAATTCAAACATATTGATTCTGATTAAAACAAATGAAAATCATCTACTTCTGTCATGGGACAGGCTTAGCCTGCCACCCCAGGTCTCAGGGTGCAGGGATGGGGAAGGGACTCACTGGAGATAGACAAGGCTGGGCAGTAAGGCAAGGCTGCATGCTCTCAGGAGAGCAGGAGCTTTTGTTCTGTTGGTGTTGCAGAGTCCAAACATTGCCCTGCCAGGACCTGGCTGTGCTTGTCTCCGGAGAGCGAGGCCCACTCACAGGGATACCGTGTGGGCCAGATGGCTGACATTTGCATTCCTCTCCCCGCACCCCCAACCCGGTCCCTGCAGCTCCACATTTACACAAACTGCAAAGACAAGAGTGAGGACGAGGCCTGAGCACAGGAGAGTGGAGAGAAGGACATGTTTCTGACTCTGTCCTTTAGGTATGACACTGGGCAGGACGCAGAGCCTCAGTTTCTTCTCTAACGATAAAGTTATCATTTTCTTCCTGGAGAATTTTGAGAAATAAATTCAGGGAGTGAAAGTATTTTGAAATTTGTAAATTGTTGCATTAGTAGAAGTTTTTATTTTTCTACCTAGGGAATGACAGAATTAATCCTTTAAATTGCCTTTAATCCTTTAAAGAAAAATTAATTTTTATTTTTTATTTATGTGTGTGTGTGTGTGTGTGTGTGTGTGTGTGTACATGTGTACAGTCTGAAGTGGCCAGAAGATGATGTCATATCCCCTGGAGCTAGAGTTATAGGCAGCTGTGAGCTGCCTGACTCCAGTGCTCGGAATTGAACTCAAATCCTCCGGAAGAGCAGCAAGCACTCTGAACTTCTGAGCCATCCCTCCAGCCCCAACTTTAAAGCTGTGAAGGGCAATCAATGTTCAACACCTTAACTCCCAGGAGGCTACCACACGGATGTGTTCCCACCATGTGCTCAGGCCTCTCCTCTGGGGATGAGCCTTACTTTGCACATCCATGACCCCCTTTGCGTGGCAGTGTCTACAGTGATCACTCACAGTGGCCAAGGGCTAAGTTAGAGCAGGCATTTTCCCACTCCACCAGCCTCACAGAGGAGGCCCAGAGCTCTCAAGAGGGTCTTTTCCACATCAGAGCCAGTGTGACAACAGTTTACAGCTCAGCTACTCTACACATGGCAATGTGGACTTACCAGGAGAAAGAGAAGTAAACCAACTCTCCAGCTTGAAACCAACAAAGACATTAAATCCGATAACCACCGATTCCTATTTTACTTCTTTTATGAAGAATGTAATTTCATATTAAAGTGTAGTGCAAGGCAACAGCAACAGCACATAATACAAGAATTCCAAAGAAATTATTGAGAAATTCATCATGGAAAGGCAGTAGTTTTAGCAAGCCATGAAGGCTTGGCACTTCTGGGCTCGTGCAGGCCAGAAATCTTGTGTATTGGCCCAGTAGAAGAGGCAGGCACCTCTGGAGAATACAAGAGGCATGCCAGGTGTTTTAGGGCCAGGGCTCTGCTCACCTGGTGCTGGGCCTCCTCCAGGTTTCCACTCGCCCAAAGGGAGAGACCGAGACCGTGACGAATTTTTGCCTCATCTTCTCTGCGACCCAGTTGTTCAGCTAACCTTAAACCTGAAAGTACACGGGGAAATGTAAAGAAAAAGAGAAAATGGAAAGTCTCCTCTGCCAAAGCATCCTACAAGTAATAATGCTTCAAGTGTATGTAAGAAGTGGGAACAATATGCCTAGAGATATGCGGGACTGGGGTTGAACCAGACCATGCAGGTGCCCAGACCATGGTTATCAACAGGAGCTGGGTTTGTAGGGCAGAGACAGGGAAGTCAATGGACCCTAACCTGGCTGCCCTCACAGATTTGAAACCCTTAGCTTTGCAAATGAAAACTCTTGGCTGATAAACTTATCTCCCTGCTCCTCTGGCTGGTCAAGACTTCTCCTAACAGTCTAGGACAGTAGCCAAGAGAGCATTTCTTCCTACCTCACTGCACATTATCCAGTCAGTGCTAATGGGAGACACCAGGGTCCTGGAAGCGAACTGTGTGCAGCTGACCTGCTCTTGTTACTGACGTTGTTGACGTACTATGTGTCCAATCTGCTTTTCCTTTAAGCCTGGGACCTTGATGGGCCTCAGCAGGGGTTGTGGACAAGTGCTATTAGGAGCTGAAACCCTTAAATGACACTGTCCTCATTTTAATGGCCTTCAGGTAGGCACCTGCAGTTGGGTCACTTACTCACAGCAAGCTTCTGAGTTTCAGGACACCAGCCACCTCCAGGGCTTTGTGGGAGCCAAATCTGACTGCTTATTGTATTGGCCACTACACTGCTCAGTCACTCTGCCTGTATCACGGTGCTCTCCACAGAGAGACGGTGTGTGGCTCCCTCAGCTCAACTGTGCACACAAAGGCAGGGCTTCCTTCTCATCCAAGTCAGGGCAGGAAGCCACCACCAAGCATGCTGGACCTGTGTGATTCCCAACTCTTTCACAGAACCTGAGACAGCTGAAAGGCTGCTGAGAAAAAGCAATGCTCAGGTTCAGCCTGAGCATGTGACTCAGAGCTTCGAATTCTCCACATTCTGACTTTAAATCATGTTACTGGGCAACAGAAGTGTTTATAAATAATTCACATGTGAAAGACAGCTCTTGAGAGAAAACCAGAACCCTGGTTATTTTAACCTTCAAAAGGCTAGCCACACTCGTCCTTTGATGCATATGCCCTACCAGGCCTGGGTCTGAGTCAGAAGTACAGCTCCCCAGGCAACCCTCCCGCCCCTTGGAAAGTACACTCTGTGTATGACAGAGACCTTGCCTGGCTGCTGCCCAGGATGGCCAGTGGGCCTCCTACTTGTGTTCCCAGCAAGTAGGAGGCCCACTAGCCATCCATAAGCAAGGAGCTTGACAATGGCAAGCTCAAACCTGGCTGGACAGATGTGGAATTGGATCCACCAGCCTCTATCTATACCTGCCTCTTGGGGAGCTTGCCCACTCTGCTCTGCAGCACCAGTTTGTCTGGGCTGGTGGCAAACTGCCAGGTAAGTCCTTGAATTGTGCCAGTTTCCCCTTTAGAGTCTGCAAAATGAGAAAAAGCTGGATGAAACCAGTGGCCTTAACCAGAAGTATCTATCTATCTACATCCCACAGTGAGCCACTGGCTGGCAATATGCCCTGATGGAAGCTGGGGTGACTTCCGGTTAAGCTGTTCTCTCCAGAGCACTCAGAGAGCACCTCTCATACCCACTTCCCACACAGGGCTCCTGAGAACAGGCATCTGGCTTGGGGCATGAGGAGTTCTTAGACCACAAGCTTTCTCCACAAAAACAGCACTGTGGAGAGGCTACAAACAAGAGTTTTTTAGATCTCTTTAGATTTATCATAAGAGACAATAAACAAGAATGGCAGAGTTTTCCATAAATACAGAATTATGTGACAATGTCCCAGGCAGAGCAGCTGCTGCATGGAAGCCGTATTTCAGGAGGGAATAAAGAATAAAGCACATGTTCAAAAGTGCCGGATGCTGAATCTGAATTTAATAGTTTTCACGAATTCAGCGGGAACCCACCCCTAGGCAGCTGGAACGTTATGACACTTAAGTTTGAGGAAACCAAAAGGCCCTTCTCATACATGGTGCATGGTGGCAGAGCCGCCCACCAGCATATGGGAGCCAAACAGGCCCGCGTAGTGCCTAGTCTGTGCAGAGGATGACCGCCAGCCCCTCCCATTCTCCACTCAGCCTCCTGCTTCCGGTTCTAGGGCCTGCCTCTCTGGGGTTAGGGTGTGATGGATGCAGCTGCCCCCAGCCCTGTGCTGTTCTTGCGAGGTTAGAATCGACTCCAGAAAGGGGCTTGTTTGGTCAAAAAACCCAGGCTGAGCCTACTCTGCAACACCCCAACTGAACAGCCAGGATCTAATCACTGTACTTCTCAAAGCCTGAGAGACTCAGTTGCAAACATGGGAGCCAGTGCACATTTCTTGGGGGAGAAGGTGCAGCTCAGTGGTGCAGTGCTTGCTTGGCATGTTCAATGAGTTGACATGTTTGATCCCCAACACTGCCAAAGAAAGAAAAGACAAACAAGAAGCGAAAGAGCCACAGCTCTGGATGTTACTGAGAACGAGACCGCATGGGAGCCCTTTGCAAGGAGTCTGTGACTGTGCGCTTCGGTAGTGATTGGAGAACTTACTCACTGTTCCCCTCCAACGGGGATCCTGTGCAACCCCGAGGTCTTCAAGAGCAGAGCCATCCAATGAGGAGGAAGAGGGCGAGGCCATTGCCGGGGGACTTTGGCTCATGCCAGAAGGATAGGAAGGATCGATCTAAGGCCTTGTTGGCCTCAGGTAACTGACGGCCTCTGGTACCAGTGGTGGGAGAGAAGTGGACAATTTCCAAGCCTGACTGGGACAAAACTGCTCTGTGGCATCAATTCAAGCTCTGTTAATAACAACTATGAAGAAGGTGCCTGTCAGGCTGCTCCAGGGACCCCCAAACAGACACCCTGGACTAGTGGCTACCATGCCGGAGCTGAGAACTATATGCAGGTTAGGTATCTTCTAAAAGGTCACAGGGACTTGAGGAAAGTGAGCAAGTTCCTGAGGTAGATCCTCCCAATTCATACCACCAGGTTTCACAGGTCTGAGTGAGGTTGTGTCATTTGCCCACGTCTACTCTGATAAGTGAGGGAATATCAGGTGTCTGGGCAATAGGCGAGGTGTCAGGGTCCAGGGAGCTGAGGCAGGGCAGGGAAATACTTTATCAGGGGCACCTGGTGGGGGACACTGTGGCTTGTGAGATCTTTCCTCTGTGGAGGTAGCTACACCATGGTGTTTTTGCGAGTCTTAGGTACAGCCTTCCACCTACCTTCTTGTAAGTACATGACTGCCTGGGAGTAATTCTGCAGGGCGTGGTGTGTCCTCCCGAGGCTGCTATAGGACACTGTCTTGGCTACCAAGTCGTTCATCTGTGCCGCGATGCTCAGGTGCTGCTCTTGATAGACCACAGCCCTCTCGAAGGTACCCAGGGACTCATAGGTCAGACCCAGGTTCCCGTAGGCTCGGCCCTGGCACGTCGGATTGTTGGTCTCCTCTGCAATCTGAAGATCGAGCTGGTGGTACTGCAGGGCCGCATCGTACTCCCCCATCTGCTGGTAGACGCCTCCTAGGCCACAGGCCGCATCACTCTCCAAGGCTCGGTCCTTCATGTCTCTAGCAATGTTCAGCTGGCGTTCAAGGCAGGAGATGGCTTGTTCATAATTCCCTAATTGGCTATGTAGACTCCCCAGTTCTCCGTAGGCCTGGGCTTTATTGGAGGCCTCCCCGAGTTCGTGGGCCACCACGAGCCTCTTCTCAAAGCACACGAGGGCTTGCTGCAAGCTCCCTGTTGCCCTGTGGGGATGCAGACAGAGAAGCAATGATATCAATCCGTGCAGGTGCAGACATGCTAAAACCCCTGAGAAAATGAAAAGCATTCGTCACTGTCACTTGCGATAGAAGCTCTTAACTCCTCCTCTAGCTAAAATCTATCATGTGCCCTTAGAGTGAGATGCAGAGGAATTTCATAATCTGGAAAGCAATTCAAAAGTCATCCCTCAGTGACCTTCCCAAGAGCTTTCGATTCAGTGGGATATGCACCTCCGAGGAAACATAAAATATATTAATAGGCACAATGATAGCAAGTGAACTGTGTGGGTCTTCGGGCCTCCCAATTTCCACTACTGCTTAGACTATGTTTTTGAAATCGCTCCACAGCGGCTATAAATCTCTCACCCGGAGCCTCTTAGAGCGCTCTGTGGGTGATTTAGTTTGACCCCGCCCTTCCTCCACTCTAGGACCCCTAATCCCCTGCCTCTCTGAGGAGGCCCTGTCTGTACACACAGACACCTTCTTGGGTTCCCCACTCAGAGGAAAGCATCCCAAGGCCAACAGTGCCTTTTTTGTGCCCTTCAGAGATATGATATATTCTGAGGGGGAAGAACGCCAGTTTTGTTGGTAAATGGATCTAGTTATATGGGCATATGGACTCTGTTCTCTTAGCCTCAATTTCAGTTCAGGACAAACTCCCATTCTACAGAAGATGGACACTCATAGTAATAGGATTGCTACCTTGCTTGCATGGTTAGGGCTTGGTGCACATGATAACTTTCCTTCCCCCCAAAAAGCAACACTGTGGGGTCTGAAGAATTGGTGGGTACCAAATATTGTACTAATAAACACATTCATAAAATGTGGGTGGTGCTTACAAAGGTCAGTTAAATGGATTTATTCACTTGTCCTTCCCAAGGAATGCCGTTATCTTGCTGACTGTAATGCAGTCAAAAGCACTGCATGTAAAGTTAGAGTTTGAGTCTCAGCTGTCCCTTTGAAGCTGTAAATCTCAGGTGTGTACCCACCCTCCCTGGAGGGGAGGGTCCTTCTTCCGTAACAGAAGAGTAATATTATTATCCACTTAATTCACACTTAATTCAAAGAACTATTAAAGAAATCAACCGAGGGATGGGGGAAGGTACTTCTCAGGGTACAGGCTGCTCTGTGGGTATGCAGCCACTATTCCTGTCATGGCAGATTCATCTAGCTGCTCTGTCCCCTGTCCTTGTTACCTGTGTCCATTTCCTAGACCTCGGTAGGCCTTGGCTTGGTCTTGCATTCGGTTCAGACTCTGGGCAACAGACAGGTACTGCTCGTAGTACTTGATGGCTTCCTCATAGTCCCCCAAGGCCTCGTAGCAATCCCCCAGGTTGCCATAGGCCCGACCCCTGTCCAGCACGGACTCGTTCCCACTGAGTTGCTGCAGTGTGGCCAGCTGCTGCTCAAAGTAGCCGATGGCTTCCTCCATCACGTTCATGTTCATCTTCGTGATACCCATGTTGCCATACACCTGGGCCTCCAGGCTCGGCTCCTTCAGTTTCCGCCCCAGCTCCAGCTGCTCTTCGTAGCACTTGAACGCCATTGTGTATTTCCCCAGGGCCATGTAGACAGCAGCCAGGTGCCCGTGAGCCCGGCACTCCCCTGGCACATCGCTCAGCTCCTGATAGACCTCCAGTTCCTGCGTGTGATAACCCAAGGCCTTGTCATACTTCTGGACCATTCGGTATGCGGTGCCCAGGGCTGCATAGGCACCGGCCTCCAGCCTTCTGTCCTTTACATGGTGAGCTAAGCCCAGCTGCTGTTCATAGAACTTTATTGCACCATTTACATCCTTTTTACAGACAAATATATCGCCTAGGTTCCCCAGGGCTCGAAATTTAGCTTGGGAATTATTCAGGGACTGGGCTAGGGACAGAAGGTACTTCTGACACTCCTCAGCTTTACTGAAGTTCAGCAGAGCCTTGAAGGCCAGGCCCAAATTACAGTAGGCTTTCGCTTGGCTCAGTTTGTCATGGAGGTCTTTGGCCAGTGCCAGATCCTGTTCGTAGTACTTCACAGCCTCCTGGTAGTTTCCAAGGCAGTAGTGGGCATAGCCGAGGTTGTGGCAGACCTTCCCTTCTCCTTCCATGTCCTGGAGGTCTGGGGCCAGGCGGAGGTACTGTTCGTAGTAGGGTGCTGCCTGGACATACTCTCCCCGAGAGCAGTGGAAGTTTCCCAGGTTGCTGAGCGCGCGGGCCTCGCTCTGGATGTCTCTCAGCTCTCGGGCAATGTTCAAGTGGTTCTGGTAGTGCTGCAGGGCCCGGTCGTGGGCACCTAAGGCCTGGTAGGCCACGGCAAGATTCCCATGTGTGGAGGCCTGCGAGGCACGGTCGTTTACCTCCATGGAGATCTGCAGCTCCTGCCGGTGGTACCTGACGGCCTGATCGTACATGCCCAGGGCGTTATAGGCGTTGCCCATGTTCCCGTAGGCACGGCCCTGGGCTGCGTAGTCGCTCAGTTCCTGGGCGATGCACAGGTGGGTCTTGTGGAGCTTTAGGGCTGTGTCGTAATCACCTTTCATCTGGTGGATGATCCCTGGGATGGAAAGGGACAGAACACAAGAAGGCCGGGCAGCTGATGAGAAAGGCGGAAAAAATGCAACTTGCAATCCAGAATTAAAGAATTAAAAATAACAGAAGGTGGAATTAAATATGTATCAACACGGCAGAGGGAGGACAGCTTCCCAAGCTTCAAACCACCGGGAAAAAACCCCAACAGATTTGATGACAAAAATAAGAATCTTTATTTTACAAATAAACATGCAAAATTAAAGGGCAAACATAACACATTGGAAAATATGTGAAACATATACAAAAATACTGTAATAGCTATTGTGAGTAAAAAATTCACTCAGTTTGATTTAAAAAGAAAAAAAAATCAAGACCCCAATTTACTAAAATAGGCAAAGAGCTATAAACGTTAGCAGACAACTCACAACCAAAGAAACACAAAGAGAAGCCACAGGGGAAATGCTAATTTCCTTTAATAATCAAAGAAAAGCAAAATAAGGCAACCCTGAAGCACCATTTTATTCCTGGCAAATTAGCAAATAAAAAATTTAAGCACCCCCTATATTGCTGAAGGTGCCCTGAAATTGGTGAACACACCAACTGCTGGGGACAGAAACAGGAGCAACGCCTGGAACAAGCTAGCAGTGAGTGGACCTGCCCTGACCCCGGGATCCTGCGGCAAGCAGAGTGTGTGCACAAACGAGGAGTCAGGATCCTGTACATGCCAAACACTGGGCACCATGCAAGCATGTTTCCATGGGTCAACTCAGTGGATTATGCAATTATTAAAAAGGTAATTATGAAGCCTATGCAAAAAAAATGGGGTAAAAATGTTCTTACAAAGGAAGCAGCAGGCAGCTAGGAGAATATATGTGTAGAGGACAAGGCCTTGCGGAATTGTGCTGGATAAAGATGGCTGCCTTGCTAGGTGATGGGATTTGAATGATCCTGTCCTCAGATTTCAGGTAATCCTCCTCAAACCCTTGTAAACTATGATCACTACTAAACTCACTGCTGTTTGAAATCAGTTCAAAGGGAGGTATGTCACAGACTTGAATTTATTCCCACTGCGGGGTGCGGCAGTGATGACTCAGGGACAGATCGTTCCAGAGGTGGCTGGAATGGGAGACACTGGGAGAGGTGGGGAGACGTTAGTGTGCATATAGGTCCCTCCAAGCCCTTGGTCTTAAACATGCTTTTCCATGCTTCTGTGTGTGAGCATCACAGAAGTTAGCAAAACACACAGAGGCCCCCAAATTCAAACAAGTCACAATGTTTTTAAAAAAACTTTAAAGTCTTATAAATCTTATTGTTTATATGATGCATATGCGGGGGCAGGTGGCACGTATGCCAGGTGTTTGTGTGGAAGTGAGGGCAACTTTCAGAGTTAGTTCTCTCCTTCCATCTTGGGTTCTGGGGATTAAACTTGGGTCATTAGGCTCACTAAGCCATCTCACTGGCCCCAAAATAGTTTTGTAATAAAATGTCTGAACTGAAAATAGAGCCACTGAAAAAGCCAGGTCTCGGAACTCATTCCCTCATTTGCTTACCCAGCAGGCACAACCTGGGGGCTTGCGATGCTCTAGGCCTTGTTGCGGTGGGTAGTGGGAGAAGAGAGAGATGAAGGCCAGAGGCTCAGGCTTCAGATGGGTAAGGGAGCCTCTGTGCAGTCTGCACAGAGGGTGCACCAGGTCAGGGCCAGGTTGCCCCGCTGGGCTGCCCTGCCACAGAGTCCAGGACTGCCACCTGTTTGACAGTAACTGTACTTAGGATATTGGGCAAATCATTCAACCTCTGTGAATTTTAATTCATCTTTAAAATCTGGACAATAACCAAGGCACCAGTCTCAGAGAGTGGTAGTTGATAGTAAGGGTCTAATGAAATCATTTCCTGTGAATTGCAAAGTAGATTTCAGCTCTGGTCACTAAGGACACTACATGATTTCAGGAAGGGGAGTTCCTGAGATATGGAGATTACTTACATAAGCTATAGTAGTGAGTGATTCTGCCATGTCTTTTTAATGAGTAAATATTTCATAATTTAAAAATAAACCATGAATCTATAGAATGGAATAACATAGTAACCCAAAAACAGTGAAACAGAAGTTGGTATACTGACATAGGAAGAAGCATACATTAAGGGAATATGTGGTCAGGAGACCACATTTTAATAAGAAACTACTAGGGAGTGTGCCACACACACCTGTTTACACATGTTAGTTACCATTTTATTTAAATGTTAACAGGAAGGCTGGAGAGATGGCTCAGCAGTTAAAAGCACTGGATGCTCTTGCAGGGGACGCAGGTTTGGTTCCCAGCACCCACATGGTGGCTAACAACTTTCCCTAACTGCAGTTTCAAGGGATCCAACACCCTCTTCTGACCTCCATGGGCACTGCATGACACAGGTACACTCACACACACGTAAGCAATACACTCATACACATAAAATAAAAATAAAATACTTAAATGTTAACAGGAGTAATCTTTGAGTGGTAAGATTACAGTCTGCTTTTCTCTTTTCTGTGTTAATGCTACTTCTGTATAAGGAACACGTTTTGTACATCTAACCCTTGGTAAAACAGTGGTTCTGACCTACTGAGACACGCTGACACTTCAGGGTTGTGTCCAGTCCTTTCACAGGGATGGAGACATCCCAAGCTCTCTGGAAGAATCTGAGTTTCTCTAACCATCTCCAGGTTAGAAAAATAAACACTCAGGAAGAGCCCTTGGCATCACAAGACCCTTGAATGTGAGGATGTACGAGTGACAAATGTTTCCGTTAAAAGACCTGTTTTTAACATGTCTTCCTAAACTGCTTTAGGTTTCAAATTTTCAAGCGTCCTTGGACAGAGTGAGTCATTGATCTCCTTTCTCCTAGGTCGCCCACACACCAAGGGCAAGGCCTTGCTGCCACCCCTGCCTTCCACTCAGTTGCACTTTGTCCTCCAGGAACCTGGAGTTTTGGAAAACTCCAAAGTCTTGTTTCACAGGCCTGCCTCCACCCTGTTCAAATGAGTGTCCTGGAGAGACATTTGACATCCAAGCCTTTCCTTTCTTGCTTTCAGTTTTTAAAATTGAAGGTGTTTTGATATTTTTTATTTTCATGTTAATAAGGTCAGGTTATAATCATTTCAGAGACATGCAGTGAGGAGCCAGCCATGATGGCACACATCTGCACTTCCAGCACTTGGATGGTGTATGTGGGAGGGTCCGGAGATCAAGGTCATCCTCAGCTACATTAAGGAGTTCAAGACCAGTCTGGGCAATGTGGGACTCTGGCCTCACAAACATATAAACAAACAAATGGAATAAAAAACACACATGTATCGTTATGCTTTGTAAATGACATCTAGCATGGAAGGGCTGGTGATCAGTGCACAAGGTAATGGCAAGGGAGTCTATCTTTTTCTCTGGCCTAAGGTCTGGGCAGTGATCAGGGAGCAGTTGGGACAGTAATGGCTACCCAGGGTTCGACGATTTGTGAAGGGAGCTGCCTGCTGGTTACAGCAAAACGATCTGGTCTCCAGCCAGCCTCTGCGGCTTCTTTCTCATCCTGCATTTCCACAGGCCCTTAAAGGACCAGACTTCTGCACACAGACAAGGGCACAGGAGATGGCCTGTCTAAGCTGGCCTCTCCTGCCCCTGTCACTCCTGAGCAGCCCCTGCCAGCCTAGGGTGTTCTGAGAGAACAGTGTGCTCTCTTGGCAGCCATCCTCTTTGTTGAAGCAACATAAAAGCAGCCTGAGAGCTGCCAGTGAGTGACTGCACATGCTGAGGAGATAATCTGCAGATCCTCCTTCCCTTTCGAGCCCACAGCTTGATTTTCCAGGGCTGTCACTCAGATGAAGACTTACAGAGGGCCTGTCAGCAGGGGTGCACTAGGTGACAACGGGCTGCAGGGAGGGAATTAAATGAAGATTAGCAGGGCAGAAGATCCTCACAAAGCAGAGTTGTAACAAGGCCTTGTGGGGAGAGGACACGTGGGTACGAATTTATACATGGCCACAGCGGGCCTCCCCGGTGGGACACCAGGGAATAGTAACACCTATTTCAAAGGCTGTGGTGAGGGCCACAGTGCCAGACTCAGGAGAGGCTGCACCCCTGTCTGGACTTGGCAAGTACTCAGCACATAGTGAGGGCCCAGGAGGTGTGGCTGGGGCAGACCAAGCAGAAAACATCTCCACTAAGATGACAGGTTCATACTTGAGTAGTGACTTTGGGTAGCTTTTTCTCTTGTGATTATGAAGTCTCTGGACGTCAGGGTCTTGGATTCTCTGCCCACAGTAGGAGAGGGCTTCTTGTCACTAATAATGCACAGCCCACCACTAGGCTTTGAGATTGACCTGTGCTTCCCCCTACCTTCTGGCAGACTGAGTTCAACATCTGTCGTCTCTGAATCATTAGCTATTCTTTTTTTAAAAATATATGTATTTAATTTTTTATTAAATTTTTGTAAATTTTATACAATATATTTTGATTGTACTTAGACCTCCTTCCATGTCTCCCCCTCTTATAGCCCCCCCAATTTGATGTACTCTGTCACAGATATAGGCCATATATAAGGCCTATCAAGTCAAGTTTGTGTCCCCAAATGTTGTTTGGTAGGCGTCTGTCCACTGGAACCTGGTTAACCTAACAGCCTTAAAGAAAACAGACTCTCCCTCTCCCATTGGTAATCAGTTGCCAATAGTTCCTCAGCTAAGGTTGGAACTTCTTACTTCTGTGCTGGGATTTGTCTGGCTTGAGCTTGTGTGGGTCTTGTGCATGCTGTTACCTCTGGTGTCAGTGCACATGAGTAACTGCCCAGCTGTCTAGAAAACTGTATTTCCTTGTGGTCATCCACCACCTCTGACTCTTACCATCTTCTCACTCCCCCTTCTGCAATGATCCCCGAGACTTCAGAGGCAGAAGTTTGATACAGGTCCTATTCAGGGATAAGTACTCTGCAGTCTCTTATTCTCTGTATTTTGGCCAGTTGTGGCTTTTGGTATTAATCACTGTATGTTGCATAAGGAAGCTTTGCTGGTGGGAGATGGGAGATGCATTGGTATTCTTTCTGCCCGCTGTTTCACTGTGTTCCCTGAGCTTTAGGTGTGGAAATTGCATTGTAGATGTGTCACTTAGGGCGGGTACCTCACAGTTATTCTCTGCATTTGACCAGTTGTGGAACTTTATAATAATTTCCATCCATTGCAAAAAGAAGTTTCTTAGATTTGTGGATAGAGGTATACTTATCAGGCTATCTCTCTGGCTGGGTGAAGGATCAGCTGTTCTTAAGGAAACACAGAAGAGTGGAAATGACCCCCTCACACATAGGCTCACTCTGTGAATGCTGTGAGCAAAGCCCAGGGTAAAGTGGGGAACCAGCAGCAGTGCTGGACAAGAACTCATGAACCACTGCAACTCCAAAGAAGGAGGCAAGAAGGGACCGGGTCACACTTGCTTGGTGTGGCATAGCAGCCAGGCTGGGATTTGTCTTCAGTGGGACACACGTGCAGAAGTACTTATACGTGAAACACTTGCTGTCTAAGCTGTGCTTTAAAATATCCTAGTAATGGGGAGAAGACGAGAGTATTTATGAAAACAGCTGAAACAAGAGGACAGAATGCTGATAGCCATGTCATCAGGGGGTGAAGTCATCACACATCCTTTCCAGGGCAAATGATTCCCTGACAGAGATACACAAAGCTGGGCAGACCAGTCCCATGGATCAGGTCAACGTGACCAAGACCTGATATGATGCACATTTTTCCATCCCAGTAGAGAAAGGGATAACTGGTCACCGGCCTCTCGCCACCTGGTCTTCTCACTCCTGTGGGGGATGTGAGGGTCGAGTGCAGACCCGCACAGCACTTTGTCCTGCATTAGCCTGCTCATGGTCGTGATTAGCTCTACAGGGTGACTCCCAGAGGGGACACAGGCCCCACAGGAAGAGTCTGTGTGCTGCCCTTGTTCTTTCTGATCCCACTATGCAGGAGGAGAAGACCAGCTCTCTTCAGCTTGGGGTTCCTGGATTTCTAAAGCCTTCCCACACATTATGCTACACTTTTCTTAAAACACATCAAAGCTTAGAGTGAGGAGGTGGGGGGGAACCTAGTTAATAATGGCTTAAATCAAAGGTGAGAGAGTCCCCGTTACTTCTCCAAAGGCGGACAACAGAGTATAATATTTTTAAATGGCAGATCATTTCACTTGTCTTGTGACTTCAGCTATAAGTATTCTGAGAGGAAGATCCTTCTAGAAGCCTCTCTGTGGCTGACTCTCTACTGTGGTTTCTTCACACCTTAAAACAATCCTTTGGCCTGGGTGTTGAAGGCTGGATCTGCAGCTGGTGGTGCTATTGAGAGAGAATGGATCTGATCGCTAGTTCACAGCTAATGCAGGTGGCTGGGATGTGCCTCTGAACAGCACTCCTTGTCCTGAACCCTTCCGTCTCTTAGTGCTTCTGGGCCACTGTGAGGTAAGCAGCCTCACTCTGAGCACCTGCACTCTTGCTGAGGTGATTCTCTCCCTTCAGTGTTGGAGTCAGCGGACCGTGTGCTAGAACCTCTGAAAATGGGAGCCCAAATCTGGACTTCGAATGTAGTTCCTCAGGTGTCATGGTGGTGAAAAGCTGACTAACACCATCGATCCTGTGCTCTCAAAGACATGGCAAGTTTCCAGAACTTACTCAGGCCCACAGAGCTTGAAAGACAGGTTCTACTAGACCTAACCTCACTCGAAAGCCCAAGTTTTTACTTGCTCCTTCTTGACTTAGAACACCTCTGGGTGAAAGGTGGACACAACCCCATGCCTGTCTCTTCTCTACTAATACCAGGGCGTGGCTGATGCCAGCCACACTGCTGTGTGAACAGACTGGTGTCCTGGCTAAGTCTGTAAAGAGAACAGCAAATAGTTGTTGCCCAGGAAATTCCAGGCCTCCTCAGAACTGTGAGAGGAACGGCCGGTGCCATCTCCTAGTGGGCATCGCCTCCAGGGAACTGGGGCTCTCCTGCCCTGCGGCTTAATGACACCTGCCCACTTTTGCCAGCTTCTCTGCGGGACGGAGGAAGCTGCCACCTGTTACCTTTTCTTCTGCTGTGGGCTAGGATGTCTTCAGTGACACAGCCCTCAGTTCCCCTGGGAGGGTCCTGCTGCAGTAGCCTGGGGGAACCCTTGCACCCTGCCTTCCCACAAGCCTGCTCTGTTGGAAACACCTATCTTTTTACATAGCTTTGACAAAGTACAAAGTTCTTCTGTGGTTCCTCTGCCACCGTCCCCAAGGCTGGGGCTGTGTAAACAGGGACAAGAAGCCACCCTGAGGCCCAGAAACATCCCACGGGCATTGCATATGGCCCCACTTCCTACTTCCCATGAGACCCAGGCTATAAGTGGGTTGCTCAGAAATTCCGTGGCCTGAATGACTATAAATCCCAGCCAGTGGGAAAGATGAATTGCACTATGAAGTAGCAGTGATAATTAAACTTATGAAAAGGAGGCGGCTGGAGAGGGTGCTGGGTAACGGATGGTGAGGTAGGAAGAGCAAGGCACCACCATCCCTAACCACTGGCTGCGAGAGGACTCCGTGGGAAGCCCGGTGCAGCGAAAAATACGTTGGGCCTGCGTGGCCCAACATTAGTCATTGCTGGAGAGAGCAGGAAGGGGGGCTCCTGCTAGATGAAGCAGTGTCCACAGGGGATCCCCTTCAGGAGGACACAATGTTTCCAGATCTGGGGTTGGAGCTCTGCAACCTGAGAGATCTGCTCTGGCCTCCCTGGAGAGAGTCAGGAGGACCACAGGACCTTCAAAGCATCTCCATATCCCGGCCAGCCTGGACTACAGCATGAGACCCTGCCTCAAACAGACAAAAGGAGGAGAAAAGAAGCACAGTGAAATCTATTACAATTATTATACTGAAGTATTGATATCATACATTTTGGCCCCAGAATCCCCTAAAGAAAAACGTTTTGAGAAATTTCTTTCAGAGCACAGTATGGTTTGGAGGCAATGAGACTTGCGGGTTTCCCCCGCTGCTGCCGCCGGGAAGCTCCACTGCCAGCAGGACACTCTGCCATGGCAGCCCCTTTGCCCGCCAGTGCGGACCTCTGGCCTGGCCCTGGTCCCCACCTTGGAATACTGCCCTAAGTCCTGACTTCCTGTTTCCACTGCATCGTCCCTCAATGCTCTAAGCTAAAATCTCTTATGGGCAAAAGCTGGCTACACACAAGCAAGCAATTAAGCCCGTGAAATGCAGGGCACGCTGGGCAGACTTGGCCTTGGCAAGGCTTCTCCCTCAGTCTGCCACTTCTTGACTTCAGGCTCCAGCAACGCAACTTGTTCCACAGTCACATTTTGCCCTCTGGATGACCCAGAAGGGCCAGTTAAGAGAAATAGTGCCTTTGGGAGGAAAGTTGCTGTGTCAGTGTTAGAAGATTCTTTTCTGGCTCTTCTACACCCCTGCACATGGAGTAGAGCCAGCTACTCTCTCTCCCCTCTTCAAGTGTCCCCTCCGATCTCAGAAGACCATCATGAAACCCAAGGGAAACCACGAACACCATTGTGAGCCTCCACCTTCTGGAATGGGTATTATTCCAAATGGTGTCAATCAACACAGACCTCACAGTGCTGCCACATCCCTTGGGATTATTTTATAAAGTGTAATTCAGTATCACTCATAGATGACATCATATTTCCATCAAAGGACTTGGCATCAGATCATCTTGCCTAAAATACCAAGTTGTGGGCTCTGAGGGTCTCAGCCTGGCTGTGTGTGAGAACGGCCCATTTCCTCATCGGGTCAGTGTGTGCATGTGTGAAGGAGACCCCCTGCAGGGCATTTTGGTAGGTGACCACAGCGGCAAGCTGGGGATATAGAGCCAGTCTACGGCTCATCTACAATTTGAAGGCCCCCTAAACCCGCAGAGATCAGAGCACTACTGGGAGGGCAGAAGCTGGAGACAGTGGCGTTGTGTCCAGCAGTGGAGCCTGTGCCAGTGACGAGGGTGCGGCCACTCGTAAGAGGGAGAGACACCAGACAGACACACAGGCTCCCTCCCAGAGCTTATCAGCAAAAAGGCTACCACCCCATCATATACCTACGGAGGTGTGAGCCAAATAACCCTTCTTCTTGTCTAAATGCAGCCAGTCTGTGCTGGTGTGCTGCCAGCTGCAGGGGATGGATGACTCGGCCTGCCGCACAGCCTGGAGTGCTGTTGCTTCAGGTTTATCCTCTGGAGCTACTAATGAATAATCTGAAAAAACATCTTCATTTCTGTGCTGTCACCCAGTTGAAGCCGTTAAAACAAATCAGCAGAGCTGATTAATTATGAAGCCTTTTGGCTGGTATCCAATAATTTAAGCAAAAGTCTGAGAAACTAGAAGCCTTAATTTTAAAATCTGACTCTCTGACTAATCCCCTTACCAGCTTCCTATTTGTGAGATGTAATTCATTCAGAAAAGAAACCAAGGACTGGGGATACGGCTTAGTGGCAGAGCACTTGCCTAGCAGGCTCAAGGTTCTGGGTTCCATCCCCAGTATCCTCCCCAAAGATATCTATCTATGGGCTTCTCCCCAGTTTCATTTGTATTAATATGGAAAAGAGGAACACTTCTTTTTAAATATTTTAAATATTTACTTATTGTATATTGTATTCAGTGCACATGTGAGGGTACATGTATGTCACAGTGCACTTATGGAAGACAGAGGACAATGCGTAGGAGTCAATTCTCTTCTTCCACCATGTGAGTCACAGGGATTGAACTCAGGTGTGCCAACTTGGTGGCAAGTGCCTTTACCTACTGAACCATCTCACTAGCTCAAAGAGCATTTCTTAACATAAAAATGGTAGTGAGGAATAATTGTAATGGGGACAATGCACAAATTCCATCTTTTATGACCTTATTCAACACCACGACACCAGAATCGACTGTGGGGTTGCCATACATGTAAAACCACCTCAGATGTCTCAGCATTAGCCTCCATAGGTCCAGCCACCCACAGGACACGTGTGCCTGGGTAGGCTTCAAATAATCTGCAGCTTGATGTTCCAGAAATACCTGTTGTACTGTGGATTTGACTCAAACCTAACACTTTAGTGTGCTGTCCATTTCTAAAGCCTGTGGCCCTTCAGCCTCTCATTTTATTGTAGGACAAAAGGCAGCACATCTGGGGCTGTCTCTGAAGTCGCTCACAGAAGTGACGGGTTACTAAGTGGCAGATCTTGGACCTGAACTGCTGCCTGCTGTCTCCTGGCCCAGTGTTTCCCAAGGTCACTCTGCCCTCTGAGAATCTGGTAGCAGCTGCTGCAGAATCCAGCCAGGACATCTGGGTGAGAACCAAGCCCACCCCCAAGCAACATGGTTCCTTTGACAGACACAAGATGAGGATGGCAGGGTCAGCCCAGAACAGTGGGAGCCCTGGAAAAGGACAGGAAGAGGAGGAGCGGAAGCACTGGCCAAGAGGCTGCCACATCAAAATGACTTCACCTTGCAAATTCAGTGGCAAAGATAAACGAGTTTCCTAGCAAGCCTAGCAAGGAATTAGGAAATCTGCTTTCCTGAAGCAGTCAGGTCTGCAAAGCTTCATTTTGAAAATTCACACTGGATGGAGAATTCAAATTCTGTGATTATGTGAAGTGTTCTAGCTAGATTAGGCACAATGCCATCAAAACAAGTGATTCATGTACTCTACTGTTTCTCTATTAGCACATGGGCTTCTGGTCAGGGCAGCTTCAAAAACGTGGGGCAGAGCAGATCTGGTCTGCACTTTGACCTCCCTTTCAGTTTCCCCCTTGATGTTTAAGGAGAGGGTTTACTGAAGCACCTGGGAGGCTCTGAGGCCGGCTCACCTGTGCTCAGCACAGAGATACTCCTGAAATATGCTTCCCTAGAAAGCTCTTGTGCTTCATTTAATGTGAAACTCCGCTTATCACCTCTGTCTGGGGTGCAGACTCACAGCCCACGTGATAGCGGGTCACCCCAAACATTTGATGGTTCACAACACATCCTGGCCTGGCATAACTCATCAGGAAGGGACAGGTTCCTTTGTCTACTAGTCTGTCCTCCCAGGTCTAGCCACCTACAACTCCTGTCATCCATGTCTGGAAATCAAGGAGTCACCCAATGGCTCCATCTGAATGCAGACAGCAGCCAAAGAGAGTGTGAGGTCATTTATCTCAAGATCAAAGCGGATGCTCATGCTTTGTGGCTTTTCTTTCTACTGTTTATTGTGTTTATTGAGATGGAGTAGGGGCTAATTCAAAATTGAACATAATCATGTTTTCTCAACTACAAAAGTAATAAATGTTTAAGTACTTGTGGCAGACAGTACTCATTTTCATCATCATCATCAGCAGCAGCAGCAACAGCACTGTGGTGCTGGGGATGAAACGTACGGCCTTATGCATATACACTGCTCATCCCCAGCCTCTGATACTCATTTTCCACTTTCTCCCTCTTCTTTGTCTGCCTTTTCCGGTGGCACTGGAAAGCTCAGTGCTCACTTTTCCAGCCTCCCCTGTAGTCAGGGTGATCATGTGGTGTAACTGCTGCCAGTGAGATAAAACCAGAATCTTCTGGGATTTCAGGAAAAATTTTTGCTTTTCTGATAAAGAGACAGAATGCGTTATAATATTTGGAGCACCAGTAACCACCTAGGGGCATGTGGCCAAGGTGACTAGAATGAATGAAGGGAAAATCCAGAAAACCCAGAGAAATGGGCCCAGTTGTACTTAAGCTCCTGAACATAATTTGCACAACCCACATTTACTGTGAGGAAAACAAGCCTTTATTGTTTAAGCCATTGTAAATGAGAAACAGATAATCTATTTTTTACAACTAAATGATTTCTGGTACATGTCTGTAATCACAGCATTTGGGAGGCTGAGGCAGGAGAGTCATGAGTTCAAGGTCAGCCTGCCTATATGGCAGAAAAGAGACAGAAATATGTATGCGTGTGTGTACAGGTAGGATGTGTGTACACATGTGCATGGAGGTTGATGCCGGTGTCTTTCTTGATTGAGCTCTACCTTATTTTATGAGACAGGGTCTCTAACTGAACCTAGGACTCATGGATTAGGCTAGACTTGCTGGCCATAGAGATCCAGGGACCCATTTGTTTTTTCCCCTGCCTCCCAGCTCTGGGATTCCAGATGTATGCCACTGCACCCACCTGACCTTTACTGGATGCTGGGGATCTGAACTCACATCCTTATTCTTGTATGGCAAGCATGTTATTCTCTCCAGATCTGCTCTGTCTAGCTTAAGATTGTCCGTGATAATCTCTGCTAGCATTTCAGGATAGTTTCTGACAATCTTGTCTTGTTTGGAGTTTGTTTTGATGTGAACTGGTTTGTTTATGACTCGAGGGCTCATATATGTATGCTGAATTTAAAATGAAGCTGGATCCTTCAAGGAAGGTTAAACAACCCTGATGACAGCTCGCCGTGCTTTGTTCAGAGCAAGACCGTTTGCTATGGGTGTAAAGAATGCAGACGACTGTTTCTCAGGTTTCCTGGTACTCAAAATGTCAGTGCTATATTGCTGTCTACAGCTCTGCTTTAGAGAATAAAAGTTGCCTTAGTTTAATACTCCTGACACTGTTTCCACTATCTAAAGCTAACTGAGCCATTCCTGGGGAGTGTTGGGATGGAATCCACAAGGTTAGAACACATAGGACAAGAGAGTCCATTTGAAATGGAGGGTGAAGGATAGGGACAGAGAAATGTGCTCTTCTGGTATTGTCAAAGGGGTTGAAGAAGGTCAACTGACTGGTCCAGCAGGACCAAGTTTCCCTGAAGGCCCAAGCACCTGACACACAGCGGGCCACCAGTGATAGCAAGGGAGAAAGGTGGCTCTAAGCTGCGTCCCGCCAGCCCGTCCTTTCCAGCTCCAGCCTTGGCTTTTGATCTAAGAGTCACTCCTGTTAGTTCTGCCCCATCTTCCTTTGCCACAGATTTTAGCCTGCAGTTTCCTTGGTTCCTCCGTCTGTCTTTCATCTGTCTATCTGACCTTTCCTCTTTCTTTCATCCCTATGGAAATGATTTTAATGTCTGATGATCTGAGAATTTGCTACCTCTCCCTCATTACGTAGCAATTCTTCACTTATCTTTGTTTTCTCCCTGTTTGACCTTCAACTAAAGCAAGCTGTACCTGGACCCAGCAGTTTCCTCTAAAGAAGGTACATGGCGTGTGGTCTGGAGGGGTTGGCTGGCTCCATTCTCGAAGCACTTAGGCAACAACCATATTGGTGCCTCAGAGCCGTAACTGTGTGACAAGTGATAAGGCAGTCCTCGGTCGGCTCCTGGAGTGCAGTAATCTTCACTTTAACAGCTACCATGACCGAGGCCTCATTCTGTGCCAGGCTCTGGTGTAGTCACTTTTATGTGTTCATTTAATTCTCAGCAGAAGGCTCAAGTTGGGCATACTAGTCACTGCCTAGTCCAGGCGAGTGGCAGAGATATTCAGGAGGTCACCTGAGATCACACGTCTAGAAAGTGGTGAGCTGGGATTTGAACCTAGGAAACCTCCAGTTAGAGTTCAAGCTTGTAACCAAAACATGCAATAGCTTTAGGGACATCTGGCAAGCTAGATGTGTATGAACAGGACACAGCTAGAGACAGTATTCATCCCTGCAGGCTCCCCTGGGCCTTAGCCATGGGTGTTATGCTATCACCATGTACGTGGGGTGCCTCTTTAAGAAGAAGCGCTGAAGCTCCCTAACGCTGAAGCGTTATACGCTGGGTTCACTCTGCCCAACCAACCCCTTTTCTGCACCTCACAGAACCCTCCACTCCAGAAGCTCTCCTGTGTCCTCAGGAAAGGCACTAAACACGCTGTAGACTGGGAGGACAGCAGTAGCAGTTATGGTGACAGAGTGCTGTGCCAACCTCACTCCCCTGTATCTCAGCAGCCTTATTTACAGGGACACACAGTTATTAATCATTCATTTTCCAGATGGAGAAACTGATGTACAGAGAAAGGGAGGAACTTAGACGCAGTCAGACAACTGGTTGCTGTTAGCAGGAACCTGTTTCCCATCTCACCTCCTTAGAGTCAGGCTCTGCCAGCCCTCCAGAGTAAGAGACACCTTGCTTTATTAACCTCAGTTGGCTTAACATAATTTGCTAAACTACCTTTATTTGCTTCCAGCAAACAGCATTACCAGAGTGGGCACCAAGAGTAAAAGGCAGTGAACACATGGTTGCTACCCCCAACCTTGGGGGGGAGAACAATGAGAACCCAGGCAGTAGGGGTGGGAAGAGAAACCCCCAAGCTGAGGATGCCCATTCATGACCCCTAAGCTGCCAAAGACTTATATGAGTCAAAGAAAGAAAAAAAAATCAAGAATGCTTTTCTGCCTTGAACTTTGGTAACAAAACACACAGATCACGTGCAGACTTGCAGCAAGAGCTGTGCATTTCTTTGATGATGTATTCCTCATCTGCAATGGATTTTGCAGGAGTGGTTTTTAGAAAGGATTATTACCAGTCATTAATAAGACACATCAATTGACTTAACAGTGATTTTAAAAAACATTAATGAAATTTATTCAGCTTAAAATATGTTCATAACTAATTCAAAAATGCTTCACCCATTAAACAACAAAAAAAAATGTTGCTCATCTCATTACAAAAGGCTGGGGAAGAGACAAAAGATGAGTTTCCTCTTACGAGGCATCTGCATAAATTAGGTGAAAAAATACTACACTGGGGACTTTGTGCCTGCACATACCCAAGTTCAGTCCTTGGAGGATCCAGGGGGTGGAAATGAGGAAGCTGCAAAGTTCTCTATGACTGAAAGACATGACACCCCTGAGGCACAAAGCAGTGTACGAACCAGCCTGCTTTGGTGCTGGGGAGCCCAGGGAGCAGAGGAGAGACCATGCAGCGACTGACTGCAGCATCGAGTGGCTCCTAATTAGCCAACCCCCCAGTTCCTAGAAAGAACCCCCGCCCCCATGACAGTTCTGAGCTGTGTGTTGCCAAAGGAAGCCAGTGAGGACAAATATGCTCCTCAAAAAGCAAGTAGTCCTTCCTCAGAAAAAGTCACAGGTCTGTCATGTGCAGACCAAGGGGTGACTGGAGGGGCGATCACTAGGAACAGGTCCACGAGGGCAGCAGCTCCACCATCTCAAGGAGTCTGTGGTTCTAGTCCCTTCTACTCCCGCTCTCTTCAGGAGGGCAGAAGTGATTCCAGTCTACACAGGTGCAAAGACAGACTTTCCACAGGAAGAACAGCAGTTCGGGGCTGAGGAGATGCTCAGTCAGTGAAATCCTCACTGAACAGATTCTGAGTTTGGATCCCCAGCACCTATGAAAATTCTGGGCATGGCAGTGCACATCTGTAAACCCAGAGCTGGGGTGGAGGGGAAGGAGGGAGCTTGTTGGCCACCTACTTTTGCCAAATTGGTAACCTCCAGGTTCCATTCCCAACCTGGAGGGGTCACAATGATAACTTGGGCAACACGTTCAGGAATGGGAGCCCCCACTTCTGGGGGCTTAAGCTGCCAAAGGCTCTTCTGCATCAAAGAAAGAAGAATGCTTTTCCACTTTGAACTTTGGTAGGAACACTCAGCATTGACTTTTGCCTGCTGCACATTCACAGGCACATACATGTGGACACACGTACACTGTGTACATACACTCATGCCAGTTCTTAAGAATTCCTGGGAGAGGATCCAGTAACCCAAGTTATCTTGAGGCGAGATTGAAAAGGAAAATTAAAGAGATGTGGAAAGAAAGAGAAGACCTCACCCCAGGGTCTGGTTGAAGGCTCTCAGCAGTTGAGAGGCAAAAATCCCAGTACGGTTAACATTTGCTGTGAAGGCTGCCTACAGAGAGACAATATTCTTATTTACAGAGATGTTAAAACACCAGGCTGGCAAGATGGCTCAGTGGGTAAAGGAGGTTGCCACCAAGCCTGACCACCTGACTCTAATCCCTGGGACCCACAGGATGGACTTATGCAAGCTGTTCTCTGACCTCTACACGTGTATCCTGCCACACACATGGGCATGTGCACATGTAAGCATACACACAATAAACCAAGAAGTATAAAAATGTTAAGAATAAAATTTAAAAAGTTAGAACAGCCATGAATTGGGCTTGAGGCCTCAACATATAGGGCCTCACAGTATAGCATCTCTCCTTTCCTGGCTCTAAGCCTGAAGTTTTTCTAGAATTCTCAAGAGCACCTCCTTGTGCAACTCTTGTGACCCAAGTTTTTACCTTATTACACTGCAGTCTGATCCACAGCTCCCCTAGAGCCACCTATTATCCACTTATCAAAATAGGAAAGGATGGAGGTTAGACAGAAACCTGTTAAATACTGTCATTCTTAAGTCTCCATGATCCAAGAGCCAGGCACTGAGAGGAAGCTAAGCAACCCTGAAGCCAGGGCCCATGCCTCTGAGTGGCTCTTTCCCATAACCTCTGTGCTTAAATTAGCACCCCCAACCCCTGCTCCCTTCACACAAGCACATGAGCTTCTCCCAGGATGGCAGCCACTAGACACGCATGACCTCTGAGTGCTTGATATGGAGCATTCTGAGATGCATGTGCTGTAGCATAAAATAGACATCAGATTCCAAAGACTCACTATGAGAGTATACATGTAAAATGTCACCGTCGTATTGATTAAGTTAGAATATTTATCATACTGAGTTAATCAAATATCATTCATTTCACTCTTTTTTACCCTTGAAAATGCAACCACTAGCAAAATGCAATTGACCTCTATGGCTCATGGTCCCTCAGCACTGAGGGCTTCCAGGGGGTGCCATGCCTCCCTTCTTACTCCAGTCCTAGAGTCTGATCACATCAGGGCCCAGCCAGCCTTCGCTGCACAAACTTGAATTTTGAGGGCTTTTCTCCCTAGGGCTGGATAGATATTCTTACCTAAGCAAGTGGGCCTTTTGGAATTATTTCAGTTGAATCTCAGTTCCAGAAAACTGCTTAGTTTCTATGAACCTCAATTTGCTCCCCTGGGCAAGAGATAAGGGGATTAAATTTAATACTCATGAAAAGCACATAGTCAACATCTGTTGCCGAGTGATGGAACAGGATTAGCACTTTGTCTATTTTCACCTATAGTGTGTGGGATGAGAACCACTTGCAGACATGTGCAGGACTCTGAGCACTTGGAATCAAGGGCCAGGCTCTGTATGAAGACAGAGAGGGAACTGCAGCTATAAAGACTAAAAAATAAAGGCCCTCTGCTTTGGGACAGCCAGTCATATCTTGGTGGTGGTGATCAAGGATTCTCTCTCTCTCTCTCTCTCTCTCTCTCTCTCTCCATATATGACTGTTGCCTATAGCAGTGCATCAAATGTCTTAGGCAGGAACACCTTGGTTCCAGCACCCCCAGTGACAGCAGGAGCAGGCATACTGATCTCAATGGAGGTGTGGAGGGCTTATCAACAGGGTCTGTGAGCAAGCCTGTAAACAAGACACTATCAACCTGGGGAAACAAATCAGAAACACTGAGGGAGGTTTAAAACATTTCCTCACATTTATTGATTGATTGAATGATTGACTGATTGTGTGGCAGGGAAGAGTACATGTGTGGAGGTCAGAGGACAACTTGTGGGACTTAATTTTCTCCTTCCACTGTGGGTTCTGGGGATCAAACTTGGGTCAGTGGCCTTGGTGGCAAGCTCCTTTACCCACTGAACCATCTAGCCAGCCCCCAAGGGAGATGTTAAAAACCCAGTGCCAGGCCCAGATCTCAACATCTATGGGTGGGCACCAGTGACTGAAGCATTCCCCAGTTAATTCTAGAATGTAGCCAAGGCTGAAATCACCCACCCAATCCCTTTCTCATCCCTGCACATCCTGTGACACTGGAAGGGGCTGGAGGTCAGGGCGTCCTCTGGCTCTCACATTGCTTGGCTGTGTAATCTCAGGCAAGCTGCTGAGGATCTTGAGCTTTGTTTTCCTTGCTCATAAACTATAGCTAACAAAGTCCTGCAATGGGAGAATGAGATGAATGTGGCTCCCATGGAGAGTCCAGGGGCCTTGGCAGGGACAGCATGCAGAGCAGTGACCTGTACTATCAGCATTCCCGCACTTCGGCCGAGATGGCTCTGCACACAGGTAACATGCTACCACTCCCCTCCCCCCACTCCAGGTGATGCATGTGGAAAGAATGCAGCCTGAAGCTTGGCTCAGCTTAACATCTGTGAGGCTCTCAGGGGGCCTTGCTAACACACGGAGGCTGACCAACCGGACCCAAGGTAGGGCCTTCTGAGAGCCTGAATCGCTAGCAAACCCCACCCCCCTCGCCACACACCCAGGGAAAGGACCAATGACCCACCTAATGCACTGTGAGGACCAGGACTGAGCAGAAAGGCTTGGTGAAAAGGGAAAGCTCTCTAGTTGCGTCCTTGACATGCTTTTGGGACACCCTATCACACCTACTCTCCTAACTGCTCAAACTCCTTTATTTTGAGAGCCCGTGTAGCATGTTTAACACCCAAAGGGAACCGTGCAACGAGAGCTGCTCTGTCAGAACTCAAACATTTATTCAGACTATTTTTCACCTGATTCCCCCTCCCTCTGCCACTTTTTAAACCTCAACTCAACATTGGTCCAGTCTACTGAAACCCAAGTCACAGTGTAAATACACATGGTTCTCCCTTTCCCTGAATGTAGAAGTGTCTGCCCTTATTAGATCCCAAGAAGAAAAGAAGCTGCGCAACCATGTCTGCGGGGCTCCAGGCCATGCCCCCACTGTGGGGAAACAGAGGCACACCGTCTCTGGGTTGCTTCAGAACCATCATGATGCCGATGGTGTTTCTCAGCAATTGCCCGTCCTTTGAGTACTGTCAGAAGGCCTATGGGGTTTGGCTTCATGTGCACATATTTAATTTTACATACAAATACATCTCTCAGAGTTGGGCGTGAATCCAGTAGAAAGACTGGATGCAGAAATATGGGTGGCTATTTAAGGTTTTCAATGAAAGGCAATTTTGAAAACCAGCCTCATCTTTGGGAAAATCTGGATTTTGATTTTGCTCCATAGGTGGACTGAATCACCTCAACCCCTATGGAAGCTCAAGTCAGCCCTATGAACTCGGATCACCTCAGTCCCTACAGCATCAAGCCAGTCCTATGAACTGTCTTGGAAGTTCTTATTTGTTTCTTTAACTTTCTTGGTTGGTATAACTTTTTCTCCCACGACCAGAAAACAGGAGATAAGAGAAAAAAGGGGTTTAAATATTTTCAGCCAAATTAAAATATGTAATTCTAAAACAGGTGTGATTCTGCCAGAGGAGCAGACTGACATTTCTTGAGAAGACAGGCTTAGCTCTCGAAGTTACCCAGCCCCCTCCATCCCATGCTGATTGGGGCAAGGATGACAGCCCTGGTGGTGTGCATTTTGTAAGCTGTCATCCTCAGTATCCAGGGAGAGGACCTCCAGAGCCTGTAGTCACTGAATCCTGATGCTCAGGTCCTTTACATGATGTCACAGTATCTGCACAGAACCTAGAGCCTCCTCTTGTGAACTTTAAGCCATCTCTAGAGGAAATGCTGTATAAACAGTTGTTACCCTGTGCTATTTAGGGGATAAAGGGGAAAGTCTTTACATGCTTAGTATAAATGTATCTCCCCCCAAAGTTTTCACCAAAGGTTGGCTGAATCCGTGAACACAGAAGCCACAAGAGGTCAGCTACAGAACCTGATGCTCAGTGCCGCATGTGCTCAGACAAAGCCTGTGAGTAAAATCCAGGCAGCCCTGCTCCCTTTTGGAAAGTTTTATCTAGTAATTATGTTTCTAAGTTTGAGTATTTAAAAAAAGTTTTTAAAGCTTTTTAAGGTAACCACTTTGGCTAAAATCAGTTTCTGATGAAAGACAGTCACCAGTCACTAACTGACCTGTGGATGCTGTGGGCCCTCTCCAAGCCTCAGTTTCTTCATCTGTAAAACACCCACTGCTATGGGCTGTTTTACAGAGACAGACTTCATGACGAGAGTCAAGGCCAATAAATGCCTATTGAGACTTTTATTATATAGCTCAAAATGCAACAGTTTGTTCTGATTATTTTCTCCTGTCCTTGGACTAATCCTTAAAATCACATTGGAAGCAGATACATCTGTAATACAAAAGATTTGGACAGTTTGATTTCTCATATTTGTGGCTTTTATGCCAGGAATGATAAGGGTTAGATCATTAGTGCTGCAGCCTCTTGGTGACTGGAATTCCCAAGATTTACACTCTGAGGGAAAAGGCGAAATGCTCAGCTCTAACAACCAAAGCAGGAGAGAGAAGGGGACCAAGACGCAAAACACAGACGATGTAAATGTAAAAATGTAAAAGCTATGTTCTTAGGGCCCAGTGTGCTAATGGCCATAGATAACACACGTTCTGGAATGTGGCCTGGTGACAGCAATTATGCACCATTAGATTTATAGCTCCATAAAAGTGCACATTTTAATAAGACAACACTTGTGACACGAGAGTCTGGATGAGAGAGGCACTCCTAACCTGCTGCCCAGCAACCTCAAATACTGGCTACTTCTGGGTCCTTGCGGCTTTTACCATCATTCTGCTGTTGTTGGGAAGCCACCTGCTGACAACAACCTTCTTTGGGTTACAAGCTAACTGCAGTCGAGGACAGAGGCCGCATTCAGCTCTTCAGCAAATAACCATAGCAAAGTATAGAATCTACTATGGTACTTGAACACACCTCCAGAGACCACTGGAATTCAAGTAGCACCCTGATTCACCCTCATCTAGATTCAGCATTCTTGAGACTGCAAGAGGACTATGAATTCTTGAGGTGTCAACCTGTACCAAGATTTCGTCAGAGACAGAGGACCTTGCTTTTTGATCCTGGTCCTGATCTTCATTGACTAGAGAATTGTTTTCCTGTCTTTTGCTTTGAAATAATGTTTCATAGGAAGCTGCAAAATCAGTCTGGAGACTTGGTTTTCCTCAGATAAACACCTATGAGGGGATGCTGTATCAATCTGCATTCTACCAGCAGCATGTGAGGGCTCCAACTGCTGTGAACCCCCAGCAGCACCTCCATACCACATGTGTCTGAGTTCGGTTTTGGTGTTCTGCATCCACTGGTGTCTCGCAAGCCTAAAGACCGGAGTTTGATTCCTGGAACCCATGTAAAGGAGGAAGGAGAAAACCAACTCGAATCTACAAAGTTGTCTTTTGACTTCTACATACAGGCTGTGGCATGTACACCCACACACATCGTGCACACACACAGCAATAATATATTTTTAAAGTATTCATTCATGTTTTTATATGTGTATATATAAAATATAATACTATAAATACATTAGATATTTATAATGCCTTTGCCTGTTTGGGGTATCAGTTTTGAAGAACAAGTTGGGCAATTTTCTATCTTCTGTTTTTATAAGAGAGAGGGACTGAAGACTTGGTATTGATTCTTCTTTGAAAGTCTGGCACAGTTCTCCTGTGAAATCATCAAGCTGTGGAGATTTCCTTTTGAGTGGAGGTAACTGCAGATCCATTTCTCTGTCTGGGAGGTGAGGTGTTCAGGACCAGTTCTTTACTTTCCTTTTCACATCTGCAGGTCAACAACAACACTGTGTTTGCTTCTCAATATTTATAACTTTCTATTTTCTATTTTGGTAGTTTTGCAAATTATATTGATCTTTCCCAAGAACCAGTTTTTATTTTCACTTTGTTTTTATTGACTGCTCTCCAATTCCCCATTGCCTGTGGCTTTTGAATCCACTGGTTTCTGCGTGTGTCTGATGATGCCTTCTGGTTGGCTAAAAATTCACTTTGCTTCTATGTGCTTCACGGGGAAGCACTGAAAGCTGATCTGAAACTTTCCCTCTTGTTGTGCCACAAATTACCCTGTCAGCGTGCTTCAGAGCGGAGCCCATGAATCTGATTCAATTCAATGCATTTTTTCCATTCCGTTTGAGACTTCCATTCTGATCAAGGGATTATTTAAGTGAGTTTTAGTTTCTAAGTGTTTGGAGATTTTCTAGCTCTCTTTTTGTTACTGATTTCTAGTGGGTCCTACTAAGTTTGGAGAATATACTCTGTATAATTTCAATTCTGTCTTATGGCCTAGGGTGTTACCTACTTGTGGATGCTTATATTCATTAAAATTTTTTAAATTTATTTTTTATTTTTATTTTATATCTATGTGTGTTTTGACTGCATGGATGTAAGTGCTCTGGCATTGTGCAATGCCCATGGGGGCCAGAAGAAGGTGTCAGACCTCCTGGAACTGGAGTTAAGGATGGTTGTTAGCTGCCATGTGGGTACTGGGAACAGAACCCAAGTCCTTTGCTTAACCACTGAACCTTTTCTCCAGCCCTAATAGCTGCTTTAATTTTTTAAAATGCATTTTAATTTTATGTGTATGAGTGTATTGCCTACATGTATGTTAGTGTACCCACATCATGCAGAGCCTGTGGAAAACAGAAGCGGGCATCAGATTCCCTGGAACTGGAGTTTTGGATGGCTGTTAGCCACCATGTGGGTGCTAGGATTTGAACCCAGGTCTTCTACAAGAACAGTCAGTGCTTTTAGCTGCTGAGCCACCTCTCCAGCCCCCACCCTCATCCCCCATAGCTGCCTTTATTCTAATGGACTGTTCTGGAAATTCCAGGTAGCTCCTGAGGTCAAGCTGCAGGTGGGAGTCTGCAGGCCCGGTGTTCCCTTCCTTCTGGGTGCTCCCATCCCCCATCACCCTCTTTCTGTTGGAAGCTCCTTCTCTTCTTGCTCTGTTCTTTGGGGGTGGGTCTCCCTGTGACATTCTCTTGATTTGTCTTCAATTGAGAATGTCTTGATTTTCATTTTGTCTGGATACAGAATTCAAGCTTGCCACAGTCGGCTTCTCTCCACACTTGGAAAACATTCCACTTCCTTCTGGCCTCTTCTGATAAGAGTTCTGCTGTCGTTAGCATTTCTTTCTGGTATGCTATCTTCAGTTTCCCTAAGCTTGACTACAATGTGTCTGGGTATAAATTTTGGGGGGTGTCCTATCAGCTTCCTTCAACTTTTTGGTTATAGGTTTGTTTATTAATTTATTTTTGATAATTTAGAAATGTTTTCAGTCATGGTCTCCTCAAACACTTCCTAAGTTCATCCACGTCTCACCTCTTTTTAGAGACTCAAATTCCATGATCTTTTGTTTGTTCTTTAGACTTCCATGTTGCCTAGGCTCCCTTGTCTGCCCCGTCTGTCCACCCCTCGCTCTGCTGATTAGAACGGGCAGTTTCCACTCTTCTGTCCGCTTCACTCATTTGCCTTTCTCTTCCTCACTCTGCTGCTAAGATTTACATTCCAGTTATTGTTTTATTTTAATTCTAAGCTTTCCATCTGTTTTTATTTGAAATTTCTAATTCTTTGAGAAATTTCTGAGGCTGTCCATCTTGACCCACTCGTTTCCAGCACATTCCTAGTTACTTGGGGAGGCATTCACATGCTACATAAGCTCTCGATCGCAGAGCTCTGCCACTAGTGTCCGCTTGGAGCGAGCATCTATTCATTGCTTTTCCTCATTAAACTGAGATCGTCCTGGTGTTTGGTAGGATGTATGACTTTGAGCTGAAATTGAGTATTTTTATATTTTAAGACTGGCCCTTTCTTGATTAAGCATTTGTATCTTGTCAGCCCTCCTCTGACTGCACTCTGTGGCTGAAGTGAAATTGAGTATTTTTATATTTTAGGACTGGCCCTCTCTTGATTAAGCGTTTGTATCTTGTCAGCCCTCCTCTGACTGCACTCTGTGGCTGAAGGGGGTGCAGTACCACCTTGCTATTAGCTGAAAGACAGCTCTTCCACTTGGCTTCTGTGAGAGAAGTCACCACCAAGTAGTCTAGCACTAGGTCATTCTTTGGCCTGAGGTCTCCAGCCGGCCTGCCTTCCCTCTCCCTCCTGCACTATCTGCCATTTGCTTGATAGATGAAGTCTTCTATATAAAGTGTAGGATCGTCATTTGGACTTGGGAGACGTTCAGCTACTTGTTTGCTGAACAGGGGTCAGCTTCAGGCTCCCCACTGGGCCAATGTTGACACTGCTCTGGCTGGGTGAGCTCTAGGCACCCCATCTCTACACCACCTCTTCCATATTGTAGAGTCAGTGAAAGCCTTGACACACCCATACGCCACAGCACAGACAGAGGGAACCACGAGGCTGCTGGGAGGGATTCGACTGACTCAGGATAGGCAGGCCTCATCCTCACTAACTGGTCACTGGCTCTCTGGCAACCCCAGGAAGAGGGTGGGTGCTGTTGCCACCAGTGGGAAGTTCAAGTGCCCCCATGGAATCTGCCATTGCTGGCTTTCGGGGGGGTCCTCTGTCTCACCTGGTGGGGATGGGAAGCCAGTCCCCATTGGCTCCTCTGACACCCCCTGGAGGCTGGGTTATAATGCTCAGCACAGCCCACAGGGCTCTGTTGGGCTTGGAGGGTCTGTAACTTTTCTGTCTTGCCAGATCACACCCTGTACGACTTTATAACTAAAGAGTGACCTTTTCCTGGGGCTACATTTGTGTGTGTGGGGGGGTGTCAGCTGATTCCAGGTGTTTCTCTGGTTTCAATATAGGAAATCTGAGGCAAACAGAAAACACAAGACACTAGCCACTGTGCTGTGCTTTGTGTCCTGAGGACCCTGGCTAGCCTTCTCTCTCTGCCTGTCATGAGTTCATTTTATAAGTGATGTTCAGGGATTTGGACTGAATTTAGGAGAAGAATCAGAAAAGTTCATTTTCCTAGACAGGGAAACTTGGTTGTGTGACCTTGAACAAGTCACCTTACCTGCCTAATAAAGAATGACTGTTCCCAGCACATAACAAGAGAAAAGCAGCTCAGTAAATGGAGGCGGATGCAGGTGGGATGAAGCAGCAATGACCAGAAATGAAGACATGGTCCTGTGGTGCTTTGAGATGAGGAGTACACGTGAGGCAGCTCACAGTCCTCTGTGAGGGTCTGATTCCAGTGTCATGTTCCTTCACAGGATGATGATAAAGTTTCTTAGGCAAATGGCCCATCGGGAAAAGGGACCTGACGCCAAGCCTGACAAGGCCAAGTTCAATTCCCAGGACCCACATAGAAAAAGGAGAGAACTGACTCTGGCAAATTTCCTGACCTCTATAAGTATGCCCTGATGTGAGCAGAGAGACAGACAGACAGACAGACACACACACACAATGAAAACATAGTAAAACTTTGCCTTTTACAACAAAGAGAACACTTATTCACATCACAAAAAGATTTTCTTTTTTCACAAAATAAACACAAAAATCCATTAAGGGGTTACATTTCATATTTTATTTGTACAGCTTTTGCTCAGCAGGGTTGCTGTGGAATAAAATCCAGGTCTCAGCAGCTCTAGAAGACCACTGGAGGAGGGGCCCGGGAGACATGCGACAGATGGAGTAGGGAACTCTAGTAGCACACACTGGATGAAAGGCCAGCTGATGTGGCGCTGGGACGGTCACTGGTGACTTCAGCAAAAGAAATTTAAGATGGACTTCGGCTGGGAAGGGAAAGATGGACGGTGGGGGAAGAGTGACGCCAAACGGGAAAACGAAAAGGAAGACATTCCGGAACTTCCATCTGATGGCTTCTATTCTTGCTATTGCAATTGTAGTAACAGGGTCATTTCAGAAGAGAGGCCATGAAACCATACAAATCAGATGGACATATGGAATGAATATTAGAAGAAGGAATTCCAAAATCTAATCATGTTTGGCCAAGACGACTCTCAAGATACTAGAAGGCAGGCTCCTCCGTCTACTCTGGTGAAGAGCTGATCTTGGCAAATTTCCTTTTCATAATCCATCACAGTCCAACACTATTCCTCAAGATTACAACATGCCATGGCCATGCCTAGTTGTCACAGAGGCTTTGACATGCTCACTCTGGGTTTCTGTGCACAGTACCATAAAGAACATGGCCGACGGCCTGTGGACTAATCCCAGCCTACTCTTCGGACAGAGTAACACTGCTCTACAAACACTGTTGAACTTAGACTGCACGACTCTCAGATTCCAAACTCAGCTTCTCCTGAGCGCTGGGCATCCAGGGAGACCAGTAACATCAGGACACTGCACTCTGGGTCCCACATGTCTCACTCAGGGTCGGAGGTCATGCTGTCACAAATAATGCTCAAGTGGCAAGGTCTGACATACTCTATGGCACTCTGTGTGCCCACCGTCCAAGGTATACTGGCAGCAGGTGCTGTTCCACACACCATCTGAGCCAGTGGGGAACAGCCACAGAGCCTAGACAACATCTGTGACTGCCCAGAAGGGAGAATGGGTTCTTGAAGAGAAAGCTGATAAGGACCAGAGCCTTAATCATAAGCAACACAGGCAGGGCTGTAGAGGAACCACAGGACATTGAGTCCCTTCCCCTCACTTCTCCAGGCTACAAGAAGAGACAGCTGATTAGCAAGTATTCTCTTGGATGCTGTTGACTTTTTGCTCAAAGCCAATTGGCCATGGATGCTGTCTTTATGGCAGGTATGCAGATGTTGGTCCCACTGTGGGCATCTTATGTAAGTTCTCTGGGGTCCTGGAGGGGACCCATTGTGTAGTGGGAATCCTTGCTCAGATCCCATCTGCAGTTATACCCACGTCCTTGTATGGCAGGGATCCTCACCCAGGGGCAGTCCTCTCACAGCAGCTCTGCAGCGTTGTCTCACCCCACCTGCCGCTGCTTCACAGACAGGAAACCCATGCATCATCAACTTGCCAAACAGGTGAACTCTAGCCCTCTGCTCCTGACCCCTCTTTGCACACTTCCCCTTCCCCTCCTTAGGAAGGCTCCGGGAGCGGAACAGCAAGTTCACTGCATAATCACATTTGTGTGAACAGCGTGACTCATGCTCTGGCAGGCGCTGTGGATGCTCGGGGTGGGGGAAGAGCACCACTCCGCCCTCCACGGAGAGGCTGACTTCAGGATCCTCACCACATGGTGGCTGACTCTCCACAGTTATTGGTCTAGGAGGGAGAGGACTAAGGAGAGCTGCACCCCTGTGAGGACCTTGACTCAGGTGACACAGAATGCTCCTTCACTGCATTCTGTTGGGTGGAAGGCAGTCACTAAGGCTGGCTCTAGAAGTAGGAACTATATATATTTAAAATATCTTATTTTTTATGTGTACGACTGTGTTGCCCGCATATGTGTAAGTGCACCCGCGTTGCACAGTGCCCTCAGAGGTCTGAAGAGAGCATCAGATCCTCTAGAACTGCGGTTATGAATGGTTGTCAGCTGCCACATGGGTGCTGGGAAGCGAATCCAGGTCCTCCACAAGAGCAGCCAGTGTGCTTAACTGCTGAGCCACTTTTCTAGAACCCAGCACTTTTAGAAGGGAAGAATATCAGAGAATTTGTGGATGTACTTTAAAAGTGCAGCTCTCATTTGATACTTTCTGGTGAGTTTAATTCATTCTGTGGAGTGAATCACTGCATCAGCTAGCCAGTCGGAAACAAATGAATGTCTGACACAAAAAAATCATTATAATCTCAAGATATTGTCAAAGCTGTTAGAACTTGTTTTTATGAATGTTTAATAACGGGTAAATGGATGTGCTGCTAGACTCTAGGGAAAAGAGACCCAAAATTCTTCAACAGATTTTTCCCTGAGACAATTTTAAAAAAGGAAAGAAAAACCCCAAGGAAATGTTTACAGGCCTATGTGCAAGGGAAGTTTTAATAACTAATAAAACAATCGTGCTAGAAGCAGGAGCATCCTTATCTTCCCCAGCATCCAGTATCACATAACCATCAAATGCCCACGCTGCAGAATCCTGTGCTGCCACCTGCGAGGACGCTGAGAGCTGAAGGTTATCTGGAAGCTGCTTCTGCTTAGACTATAATGATACTGACTTGGTCAGTGACACTCTAGCTTTAGTCATTTGGGAAAATCCTGTGCTTCACTGAGGCCAAACAATTTACCTTTAGATAACTCCTGGGCTGAAGGGGGTGGGGGAGCCTGTACCTGCTGCCACCACAACCTGTGTGCCTTTTGTCACTAGGTGCCATTGCCTTTCCAAACAGGACATGACTTGATATGCAGGAAAGATCTGGGATGGCTTCTATTCCATTAAAAGGAAATCAATATTCCTGAACTCAAAGGTATGAACAAAGAACAGAGGGCAGTTCAAATGAGTGGAGAATAACAATGACCACCAGTTACCGGAACACAGAACTCAGAGACACGGATGCAAACCGCAAGACTGCACATTCTCTTGTGTGAACTACTGAGATTACAGCAGCTGCTTTCAACCCAAGTTTGGGGGAAAATGAAGTGCCTTCTATAGGCAATACACTGGGCCAATTCAGTCCACAGACTCAGAGGGTGGGTGCTAGGTAAAGGGATACACTGCAAAACACTGGAAAATAGGTCACTGAGAAACTCCCATCCTAGACTGAAGGGAGACTATGAAGGAAATATAAACCCCACAGTGTGGGGCATGAAATGAAAGAAAAATTCCTGGTTGTAAGTGACAAGCACCCCTAGTTCCCACTGAGCTCCCTTTCTGAGGCCTGTTCACAGCTCGGGGAGATAATGGAAGGAAGACAGGCCCAGAGAACAAAGACAGAATCTCTCTGATCAGGCTCATCTTGATTTAGGGCAGTGTAGGCAGGGTTGCTTGTCAGAATCATGAGTCCTAAATGAACAGTTTGGAAGAATGAGACTTGAGTTGACGGCTTTCCACTGCAGGAGGGAGGAGAGGACGCTAGGGAGGAGGAAGGAACGCTATAGAAGCCCACTTGCCGGGGCCCCTCCGGCCCAGCCGTCGGTCAGCTCTGTGGTTCAAATCCCTAGCTTCTCTGAGCTGGGATCTGGGCTCTGTAGTCTCTGCAGTTGTGCCAGTTCTAAAATGTGCCATCCTCTTGTGTTCCAAAGAAGTCCTGTCTCCTCTAAGGCACCTCCCGCCCTGCCCAGCTCTGTGACTTCTGGCCCTGAGCCTACCCACCTTTTTCTGCTCTCCAGCCTTACACAGTGTCTAGGACCACACAGCCGACTGCACGCATGCATCTGATCTGTGTAGAAATGGATCTGCCACCACCACCCACACAACAGCCACTTCCCAGGTAAAGGGGCCATCCTCCCCAGGGAGGTGGCAAAGGAAGAACTCTAGCTCCTGGAGACGGCTGGGTGGGGCCCCAGCTGCCTGGGACACCCTGGGTAGCATGTAACCTCCTCAGTCATCACTCTAGAGGGGCTGTCCGCACTCTCAGCAGGGTGGCTGTGGGGACAAGATGAAGTGGTTTGAAGTACTGTATCCGTCCAGAGAGTCGCAGTGCCAGTGGTTGGGCTCATGCTCTGATCCAGGCCCTTCAGTTCCCAGTTCTGCCAGCACAGAGATGCATGCTACATTGGTCCCAGAAAGTAAACCTAATGTTAAGCTGACACAGCCTCCAGGCTGCTGCACTTCTGAATGTCTCTCGGGCCCAGCTAAAGAAGTTTTGAGTGTTCCTGTGAGGGGAGGTGCTGTCATGGGTTCACTGTCACATCCTCTGGACACCCTTCTTCAGAGCTCCTGCCACTTCCTGCTTAAGCCAACCCGCATCCCATGAAGAGTTCTAAGGCTAAGATCTTGGTTTGTCAGTTCTGTCTTCTGGATCACCCAGACTTTCAAGGGCCACAGACATCATAGTGATGTTGCCCGTGGCCCAGGCTCTCAACAAACAGCCAGTTCCATGTAACCTTCTCAATAAAGGCAAAGATTAATTACACACATAACTAAATATGTATGATTTTTATAACCCTCTTGGATATTTATTCACATAAACAAATTCATAAGTCAGAAACAAGCATTTTTTTTTCCAGATTAGATTTTTGAGACTTCAGTTTTTAACTTATGGTTACTGTAAATATTATCAACTATGGGTTAGTCAATATGGCCCAAGAATCTATGGCTGAAATTAATTTTTAAATGCACAAGAAAGAGGAAGAGAAGGAGGAGGGGGCGCTACTAAATACCAGGAACACTGCTGCAAGCGGGCTTCCAACTGCATTTAACAGGTGGGCAGGGGTGAAGAGCAACAACATGAAAACTTGAACCCAAGACCGGCTTATTCTGGGCCTCACTCAGTCTCTGTACAGAGGACGCCTCCTTGCAGAGGCCTCCTTGGCCACGCCCCCAGGGCCCCTCCCTCTCGTCCTTCAGTGCCGTTATTCTTTGCTGGCTCTTTGCTCGGCTTTGTCTCCCTTCGTAGTATGTCTTTCTTTAGAAACACCAGCAAGGACTCTGCTTTGGTTTTTCTATTTTCTCCTAATTTCTAAGACACAATTGGTACAAAATAAGTGAAGGAAGCAAGGATCCTAAGGTGTCGGAGTGCTTGTGTCTCACTGAAGGCAGCTGGCAGAGCAGACACAAATCCACACGTGCAATCACTTTGTAATGCTCCTCATGGTCCCTGTGGTGGTGTGGTCGGGTCATGGAGGGAGGTTCGAACTGATCGTGGGGATGACGCATCGAGGCAGTACTTTTGGTAAGAGAACGAGCAGCTGTCTGCTGGAAGTGGAAGGACACAGCTCTGCTGCAGCCGACAACAGCCTTCCTTCCCATCAGTGCTACTAGACACAGCATGCCTCGGGAAGAGTCCAGGAGTCTGGTCAGAGGGTTTTGCCTCATTTTTGCCATAGGAAGGGCAATTTAATACTAAGACAGCCTCCCTTTTCCCCAGCCTCCTCAGTTAGTTCCACAACCACTAAGCTCCTCATGACTCACTAACAAAGCCACATCAACACAGGGACAGTATTCATTACCCCAAAACAGTCCTTAGCACTTCTCAACTGTGACCTTTTTGTCATTTAAGTGATTCTTGCATTTAAAGTAGATTCTGCTTCCAGATCTTTCCAACATAGTTGGGAAATGTACAAATAAAAACATTTTAAGAGATAGCAATTAAACACTATGCAGTAGTCCCAGCATCTATGCGTTGGTATATGTGGGTTTCCCGAGGTGTCACGCTTACCGTCTATTGGGCATTGTCCCTGGGGGCTGTAGACCATGAGGGTAGATACCTGCTTTATTCAGGCAGAAAAAGTGCCCAGTGCATACTGGGCCACCAGGTCGTCCAGAGCAGCACAGCACTACAGATTCGAAATCACAAATCTAATATAGCAGTTCTGCCCAGCTTGAGGGTAGAGCAGTCTGTGGGGAGAGTGGGTGGGGGAAGGACCTGCTCTTTTGTCTAACACACATAAGCACAGTACTGTTACATGGACCCATTTTGTGCTTTTATAATTATCCAAATTCTCTTCTTTTGTCAGAATTCACTCTGAGTAACAGCTTGAGCAATGTCGCAATCATGCTCTGAAACGACTTGTAAACCACAGACACAAATATTTGGGCCAAGAATGTGGAATCCATTGCTGTCACATTCCATTATTTCTGGTGGAGCAATTCACTAACATTTTGGAATCTAGATCATAAATTATGCAGAGCCTCAGCAAAAGAGCTGAGGACACAAACTGCTGTAATAAAACTCCCGTTACTGGAGCCATAAAAACAGAACAAAGGAAAGCAATGAGGAAAACCACGGCAGGGCTTTCCTAACATCCCCTGCCCACCTTCACTAATGGACTCACAGAATGAAAACACAGCACACAGAAAACCACCAGACAGGCCAGAAACGATCATATAGACACATTGTCATTCACAAATACCGTCACTCCAGAACAGAACGAGCCTTTTGAAGAATGCCTGAATTTCAGCATAAAAGCAACCACCTTGCTCTACTACAACTGAGCCACCTGTCCATTCCCGTGACTCTCAGTGGTGAAATGGCCTTGGGGACCAGGAGCATTTCTGTTGGGAGATGTCACAGATGACAGGAGTAAGGCTCTGGGTCCCAGGAGCCCTGTGGTCACTTAACCTCTCTGTGGAAACAGGCCATGGCAGAGCCAAGTCACCAGACTTGGCTAAGTCCCATCCCATGGAACTCAGTCTCCCAGTCTCCAGCAGGGTGCCTCTAGTCTGGCAGGTGTCCAGACATCATCAGAAGGACTAAAGGGTGGTGGAACTGCTAGTGGACAAATAGACCAAGACAGAACTCCTCTGTATGTCAGTGCACACAGCCATTAAAGGTCAGAGAGGACAGACACACTGGATTGAGACTGAGAACTGAGCCAGGTGGTGGCGGCCAGCAACCAAACGTCACTGCTGCCTCTTGCGAGCTCCCTTTCCTAGGACAGCATTTCTGGGAAGTACTGGTCTGCCTCTATCCCCAAAGGAAAAGCTGGCATGAGGATTCGGGAACCCTTTTCACTGGGCAGCCACTAAAAAAGACTTCCTTCTTCAAGGTGTAGTGCAGGGCACAGGATACAGCAAAGGACTAGGGGATGAGCTCCTAGGATGGAGTGGCATGGAACGCCAGGCAGATGCTTGGTGAGCACACACCTGCTCCTGTGATTATTACAAACATGTTTAGAAGCAAACCTAATGTTTTCTCAAGATCACATTGAAGGTCTAGAATGTTAAAACAGGGAGAAAAAAAATGAGTACTCAAGGTTAAAACCATATAAGGGAAGGAAGTAATTTTTTCCACCAGCCTGGAAAGAAACGTCTAGCAAATCCCATTGCACAAAAGGAGCGGGCTCCACTCAGCTGTCTAGGTCAAGAATCTTCAAGCTTTATTTTTTACAAAGAGCTACTTTATGTTTCTGGAGAGCCGGCATGACGTCAGAGAAGGGATTCCAGGGACAGAGAACAGAAGTGTGGCCCAGCCGCTCCCAGGACTAGAAGTCTCGTCCATGCCAGCCGCCTTAACTGAGCCTGAGCTGTGGGCCAGGCCCTAGGCACTGGGCCTCACACACATTGTCTGGTGTGAGTCTCTAGGACCACACCCCTCACGCCCACCCTGGAGGTTCTATTCTTAAGCTCAGTTCACATCTTACACAACATTCCTTCCCTGGGCCACACAGCTCACAATTCAAACCAGGGCAGGTCTGAAACCAAGGCCCAGGTTTTCCTGGCTGTCCCAGTGCCCTCCCTTCTGAGAATCTCAAGAAGCCATGACTCATCCAGGCTTTAACAGCGGAAGGCTGTTTAGAGGTCTACCAGATATACCTTCAATTTTTTTTTCAAAATGATCCTATAAGATCACTGGTTATAGTTTCAAAAATCTGGGTTTACACTGCTAACAACTGGCAGTTGTCTTTCTTTGGTAAAAACCTTCTGGAAAGCCAAAACTGCTGTGCTATGGTCATTCCTTACTCGAGTCTGCATTTTAACATGCAGCTAATTGAGATGAGTGGAAACATCTGTATGCTTATTTTAAAAGAGACAAATCTCTGGGCGTATAATAACAGCAGTACCATTTACTGAGTGCCTGTGATCGCGCTAAGCACTCCTCATCAATTCACAGGGCATCAAAGATTAACACCCTGAGAGCAAAGCGTCAGAAAGACAGAGGAACAGAAGGAAAGCTGGCTTCTCCAGGGGCTCACAGCCCGCAGAGGGGACAGACCAGCAAGCGGTCCACTGCAGGGGGTGTCATGGTACCCCTGGTAGTCAGGCACAGACTGCCTCTGAGTGCAGGAGAAGTCTGACTTGGATGTGAGAAGCCCTTCAGAGGCAGAGGCCATGGTGTCTACTGCAGCAATCTACGGAGTGGAGGAGGAACCTGAAGCCGTTCTGTGAACTTGGCACCCTAAGTTTGACTCATTTTAAAGCCTGTCTGTTCTATGCTGTGGTCTTGTAGGAAAGGGTCTTCCTCAGGCCTCTGCCACAGAGCTAACAAGGGAAGCCCGCTATGTGCAGATGTTCAGTGGAACCATACTGATGTGACCCTAGTTACTCAAACACATCTACATTCCTATGGGCACAATGACAATTTTGTGAAGAACAGGTATGTATAACTGCTCTTATTTCAGGGCACACAACAGGTCTAGGAAGTAAAGGGGCTTGCTCAGGTTCCAGCTCAGGCCCTTCAGACATCTATCTACGCACCATGGGGAACTGGACACGCTGCACTTGCTTGCATCTTCTCTGTGAGGTAGTCAGGACAGTGTTCCTCTTCCCTTAGCAGAGAAGGCAGAGTCAGCAACAGGGCTAAGTACTCCTACAAGTTTTGAGTTATGAGTCTTTTTGTTTGAAATGTTTCTTATTAGATTGATGCTAGCCAATCAGAATGGAGCATCAGCAGCAGAAGACACTAAATACCAACCACTACCACTGGCCCTGAGACCACCTTCACCTCTGGCAGGTCATGATGTATGGAAAGGCAGAAGATGCTCAGTGTTTCAGAAGCATTTTACTGTCAGTTTTGTGTTAACAAATGATGTTCTCTCTCCATACATGATACAAAACTGTGGTGGTAATGTCTGTGGGTCCTTATGTGCCAGGCACTGTTCTGACTCTTTGTACATGTGACACATTCAGTCCTGGCCATCCTATGTGCTGGGTGTTGTAATTATTCTCATTTTACAAGCAAAACCACCAAGGTCACAACAGGCATGGCTGAGAGGCAGAGCCAGACCATCAAACCGAGTTCTCCTTGTACCTGCCGCCATGGAAGGCCCCTCACCCAGGCTGTCCAGGGATGAGTTCCACAGTGACCCCAGCTTCCCTACACCATATAAGCCCCACAGTTTTGCTTTGAAAACCTCCTCTGTGGATGGGGCTTAGCAATCAAAATAAAGAGAAATCAGCGCATGATTCAAGTAGTGTCTTTCGTTACAAGAAGAACAAAGAATGACCCAGCACATGCAGATCTCCAAAGCCTTGGGGGGAAAGATCAGTAGAGTTTAGCATCTCAGGCCCTTTGTCACAGCCAGAGCAGCGTGGGTTCTCCACAGACCACAGATGATGTGGATGTCTTTCTCCATCAGGCATGTGAGAAGTACCCAGGCTGTCAAGACAGACATGCCAGATTGCCTGATGGAGCCACAGACTGGGGACCGCCATCTGCTTTGTTAAGGTTGACAGTCTGAAATTCCTGGTTCAACTCCAGGTCTCCTCGTTGTGAGCTTGATCACTTTTAGTCCACTGCCTTCCGCTTACTGAGTCGCAGAGCATATTATATGTCCCTCTAGAGCCCTCCAACAGCTGGGCCATGTTAGAAGCTGTCTTTGTCTTATTCAGTATTCCATAATGGATTTGGTAGAACCTTCCATTTGAATCAGGGAAATGCAATTACGGAATGCTGTTGCTTCCAGTAAGTAGCCAACTCTGCCGATCTGGCTCAAGAACATAGCCCGTTAGGTTTTGCCACAGAGGGCTGTTCCAACGCGAGCTTGCTTTACATGGAGACTGGACGCAGAACAACAGAGCACTTACCTCACTTTTTAATTGCTCTTGGAAGCATTTTAAATGGCACTGTTTCAACTTTCACTAGAAAACGAAAATGCTCCCTTCCCAGAGTATCAACTCCAGTCCGACAGAACGGACCACTTTTGAGGCACTCAGAACACACTGAGTGTCTGTCCTCAGGAACTCCTAAGCTGCCTGGAAGTCAAGCGGGGACAAGGCTGAGTTAGCAGGACCCACTACGGCGCCCCAGGCTTCGCTCCAGTCAGCAATGTCTACTCTGCTGTGTCAGAGAGTCTTAAGACGAATTTCTGGAACAACATGCAGAAAATGATTCTTGGTGAAAAGCGGCTTTTTGAAGTCACCATGAAATTACTAATTATACTGAAGAGAGTCTTAAACACTTGAGTCTCTGTGGATTTCATGCTGGAGGAGGGGCTATGGCTTGTGGTCTGTGAGGTCCGGGCATGTGCTTAGGCACATCCGGAGTGAGGTGGAGATGGGAGCAAGGGCACAAAGACAAGCTCACTTTCTAGATTTTCCAGGCACACTGCCACGTCATCCTCGTCCTGAGAATTCAGGTGCAATTACGGAGCAGAGAACACCTGCGCTGGATTAGACAGCCCAGCACGCCAACCCCAGCCCTCCCCACACTTGCTCCGGGACCTCTGACAACTTAACCTCTATGCACTTGAAGTTTCTCCTTTTTAATGGTAAGAATAAGCCCCATCTTTCTGAGTCTTAAGTGAAATAATGAGCACAGATAGGGAGCAACCCCAGGCACACTGGGACATTCACTAAGTGTCATTCCTTTCATCTCCACCACTTCAAAGGCGCACGGAGCTACCACACAGGCCTGTTCCTATTTCCTCTGTGGAACCTATTATTTGAACACCTCAAAACGTGAAGCGGGCGTCGGTTTCCTAAGGCTGGATGTTAAACACAGGAGAGAACAGACTAATAGTTCATGCACTTAAAAGAAGCAATGGTATGCTATCATAGTGATTTTCTTGTCCAGAAGTCATAAATATTAGGGCTCTTCAAACTCACACAAAGGCTCCATTGTAGCCATGCTTTGTAAACTTCTTGGATGAAGATCGGAAAGGTTAATATATTATTTAGTTAGTCTGCTAATCAGACTGTCTCATTTAGCTATAGGGCAAAGGACTGTGTAAAGGAAGGAGAAAAATCTGCTTAATTCAGTATTCCTACTAACCAAAGGAATAAAATTAAAATGGTATCATAAAATCTAATTGCTGCCTGCTGGTTTAACTATTTTTCAAGCTCCTTATAGTTTTGGTTCATTTTAAAAGTTTTAGGGGAGGCTGGGGAGATGGCTCAGTAGGTAAGAGAACTTACTGTGTAAGCATAAGGACCTGAGTTCAAATCCCAGTAGCCACATTAAAAAAAAAAAAAAAAGCTGGGCATAGTTACACTGTTGGGGGTGGAGACAGGAGGACTGCTGTGAGCTATGGGACATCAGCCCAGCTCCAGACTCAGTGAGAGACCCTGGCTCAAGGAAATAAGATGGAGAATGATAGAGCAGGACACCCTGCCTCTTCTGGTCTTGTGTGGTATAGCCATGAGCACCTACCTGTACATTTACATGTATTTGCACCACACACACACACATACACACAAAAATAATGTGAAAAGTAAAATCAAAAGTAAAAGGTTTTAGGAATCAAGTCTGGCTTCATATACATTTTCTTTACATGGGAAAAAAACCATAGAAGTTGAGCTTTTCAGTTGATAGGAATATTCACACAAGTGGCGATGCCCAGGAACAGTATAAATTCTCCAGAAGTTGTTACCCCTCTCCAGAATGGCCTCCCCAGTTCTGGGATCCACAGCAGAAAGCACAGTGGGACTGCACAGAGCATGCACACAGTAAGCCTGGAAGGGAAAGGAAAGACAGTGCCTCATTTGGGCCTGAGTATGCATCTCCCAGAGTGCTTTGCTCCCATCATCTTCTGCCCCTGTAAGACACATGTGCAGATCCTGCCATGGTTTCAGGGTCCTCTGCAAGATACAGTGGAACTCTATTTACCTCTGGGAAGACCCTGGGAGATGAGGCCGTCAAGCAGCATTAATTCACTTGGGCTTAAGGCCCTCATCCCTCAAGTGGGGCAGGGGTCACATGAGCTCCTGGACCCCCTGTTCTTGCACTCGCTCCTGCTGTGCTGTCTTATGTGTACTGGCTTGTCCCCGCATCACCACCAACACAGCAAGAAGACCTACCTCAGATGTAGCCCTTCGATTTTGGACTCCCCAGCCTCCACAGCACGAGTCAACTAAACTTCTATGGCTTATAATTTATATCACCTGCGGTATTCTGTGAGCACAGCATCGGCAGATGAACTGTCACACATACCCACCTGGAACCAAGCACTAGCCACTAGGTGTAAAAGGACACAAAGAAGTTTAAGACACATGCTGACAGAGTCGGGATTCATCCTCTAGTTGGTAAAGAAGTCTAAACCAAAGAAGCACCAGAATGTCAGGGAAGCAGACAGGAACACTTGGCCTGGACCAGTCTTCCTGGGCTCAGAGTAACATGATATTCCATCAAAGTCCAAAGGAATAAGGAGACTCTAAGCTCGACAGTGGATGGTGATATCTGGGGAGGAAGAAACAGGATGAGGAAAGCCAAGAAGCCAGGGGACCCAGGGGCTTGGAGAACAGTGAGAGGGTGGCTGGAAATGACATTGGTCATTAGTAAGACAGCCAAGGCTGGCACCTCAGAGGAGGGTTCTGTGCCCACCTGCGTGCAATTTAAAAAACACCCATGCCATTCTTTCTGAAATCACTAAGTACTCTCCCTTCAAGCACTTTAAATGCCCATTTCCCCACCACACAAGGAGGATGCTCAAGACACTCTGAGATGCTGAGGGCTCTTGAAGAATTGGAGGTGCTCCTTCTGAGGGCAGTGGGGATGCACTAGACTCTAAGTGTAGAAGCAGTATGAGATTGGGTTTGTAGGGTGGCTAGAGGATTACCATGGAAACCATGTGGAAGATGAACTGAAAGAGAAGTTGGGGGATCAGGGAGGAAGCTATTGCAGTAATCCAGACCAGACATGATGGGGTGGGGAGCGCTGAGCAGAGAGCTGTGTGCACACATTCGACACATGTTTGGGAGGTAAAGTCTCAGGATGTTTGACCAACTAGACCTGGGCTGTGAGGGAAGGAGGTGAGGAGCCCAGGATGGCTTCTGAGATCTCTAGGTGAGGCCTTAAGGAGATCTGTTGACATTCTCAGAACTGAAATAGATACTATTTAGGCCAAGTGGAGGTGTGCAGGAGAAAGGGGCAGTCAGGTAACTTAATCAGAAAGCCAGGTTCGGGTGGGAGGCTGGCGTATGGTAAGTAAAACTAAAAGCAACAGTGAGATCGACATGTCAGAGACCTTTGTGCTCTAATGTTTGCCTCAGTACTATATAACAGCCAATACACACAAGCCACCTATGGGCTCATCAATACAGAGGTAAAGAAAATTGGCAGAGAAACACAATGAAATACTATGCAGTCTTAAAGAAAGAATCCTGCTGTCTGAGACAACACAGATTAACCTAGAAGACATTATACTTAGTAACATTACCCAGGCATAGAATGACAAATACCACATGACCTCACATGTAGAAGCTAATGGAGTTGAAGTCCTAGAAGCTGAAAGCTGGGTGTGTATGACTTTATACCTTATTGACCATACTTAATACTTTAACAATCACTCTGAGCAGGGCAGCTGTCCTTTGACCTTCACATGTAGGCTGTGGCACTTAGTCTCTCTCTTTCTCTCTCACACACACGCATATACTACATACATAATACATACATAAATAAAATATTGTTAGGGTTCTTCATACATATTTTAATTTCCCCCAAAGTTATTTATCGGCACAATCACTCGAGCAGCTCGAGTCCAGGAATCTTCACTCTCAGCACAGCCGCCTTCACCAGGGGTCACCTGGAGACAATCTAAGCGATCACGCCTTATATCGTCTCTAGATGTCTTAATGTGCATATTCTCTTGCTGTTATTTCCTGTTCATTTTAATTTTAAGAAGAAAGAAAAGCCTAAAGCAAATTCTTCCAAAGTTACCCCAACAACTGGATCCTGAAGAAAGAACCTGAGACCCAGAGCAGAACTGAGAGATTTGGGGAGAGAGCACCCCTCCCGCCAAGCTCCAGGCAGCCATGTGGCATAGGTCTAGTGAGCAGAGTCCGGCACAGATGACAGGCTGCAGGGTCACATCTGCTGTTGCCACTGCTGGCCAAGTGAAGGACTACCTGGCCCTGCTGCAGGTAGAGACAGCAGGTGAGGGCAGTGGGAGCCAGGTGAGGGCAGTGGGAGCCAGGGCATCACCATCGCAGGACTCCAGTTTTCTGTATGGTGCCAGGCAGCAGATGCTCAGAAAAGGGCCACAAAAGAGTGTACAAAGGAAGGGTCATCCAATAGGGCACCCTGCTCACCTGAATCTGAGAAAACAAACTTGTGCTCAGAAATCAGTGTCCCCAAGTGGTGCCTCTAGGGTTCCCTTCTGAAGGCCTGGTAGGAGAGTTATCAATGCTCAGGACCCAGCTACCTAATGGGAAAGACCCCCACGGGGGCCTTTGACTCATAACCCTATTCAGCTTCACATGTTCATGATCATTTGTGTAAAGAAGGAAAAATCTCCAAGCACTAATTAGAAAGATAGAGCTGTTGTGTTTTCCTCCAGATCACCTTATCTTCTATTCAGTTCTTGAAGACTCAGCTATTAAAAGAAATGAAGTAATTCATCAAGCCCATTTCAATTACCTGCTGCTGATAACATCAGATTACAATTAGCATCTACAAATGAACCAAGTGCCAACCGCCAGGCCGAAACATAAGCTAATTTACTGCTAGGCTCCTCTGTCTGCTGGAGACACCACTCTGGGACCTGGCAGCAGGTGCCCACTTCATTATTCCAACAACAATTCTGCAGCATCCTGCGAGGGGCCAGAGCGGGCTGTGACCAAGATGTGCACCCGGCCAGCCTCTGCTGTGTTACAAATGCTCTGTCTGGATCATTTTCCGTGAGTTGTCTGGTGCTCCACCAGAAAAACATGCTTTGGTGATCTCTCAATTTCTCACTCCTCCACTTAACAGGTAAAGGACATTCTTGTTTCTTCTCTGAAATGTTTAGAAAACTGCTGCTCACAGAACTAGCCCCACAGCTGAGTGGGCTGCCTTCAGATCCTGCCTGCAACTTGCTTCTGTGTGGCTCTGGCTTGTCTGGCATCTTGTATCTTCCCCACACAGCTCTGCAGTGAGGACTGGCTCTCTGCAAAGGCCCAGCTCAGCACAAGGCATCCAGCTCCCACTTCTTTAAGAGAAAAGATTCTGGTGATGGCCACACCTCTGTGGGAATATCTTAGACCTGGGCAGGACGGGCCACTGCCCCAGGCTGGCCTGTAACCTTGCTCAGCACATCTTCTGGCTGAAGGGGGTGTGGGGGGGTGTCTTATGGATTCAGTCTGCATCTAGGCAATCTTAGTGAGGCTCCTGCTGCAATGGAAAGCTCTATGGACATAGCATGTAAGACCTAGAGTCTTGACCAACTGTGACTCTTGTCTTATGACCTTAGGTAAGTCAGAAATGTCCCTTACTCCTTGGATACTCATTAGAGAAGCAGGAGATTTGTTTCATGAGGACATGGGTGGGGGGGGAATGCTATGAAACAGACACCATGGGTTCATACCCACGCCAAGAACTTCTAGGGACACCTCACAGACTTTGTGACAGTCAGGAAGTTACTTTGAATATGGCCCTATGTGTCACTCTGTAGATTTCCAAAGAAAAACATTCAACTGGTCTAGGTTAATTGCTATCTATAAACATTTTTGCAAAACCAGGTCTTTTTCCACTTAAAGAAAACCCAGCATACAAAATTGAAATGTAAAAAACATAAAAGAGGGATTATTATGGCATTATTCTCCTATAAAAATTATAAGATCTTTCAGAATACCAAGTTTCATGGTTCACAGTAATGATTTCATTAATGAAATATATTTAGAAATAGAATATAGCTACGGTGTGTACTGTGTAGGAATAGTGTATAACCAAAGTGCCGTATGTATATATATTACATAGATAATTTTCCCATGCAACCTTGGGAATTCAGAATTTGCTGCTTTTGTAAAAGCAATCTTTAGAAGCCTTGTTCAGGTGACTTTTCTTGTAAAAGCAATCTTTAGAAGCCTTGTTCAGGTGACTTTTCTTACACCCTGTAATTAGAACATCAGACAGCCACAATTTTGGCTGCCGTCATTTGCTGTTTATGAGAGATGATATATACCCATGACAGTGGCTAACATGACTCCCAGAAAGACTGGAAAGATGGGGGCTGAGACAGTGTCTTATGAGACTTATAAGCCCTTTTTGCTACAAGTCTCTGAGACTCAAGGAGTTAAAAAGCATCTTTTTAACAGGTTGGTATTCTCAACTTCCTGTTGCGGGGAAGACTGACTATGAAATGGATGTGTGAGCATGTGGTCCAGAGCAGGCTTCCACACACACTAGACGAAAGCCAAAAGCTCCCCGGGGAGGAACTACATTGCTTCTACTCACTGTAAAAGTGCAGGGCCAGCCTGTTTCTAATGCTCATCAAACTTGTAAAGAATGGACGATTAAGGGAGCAAATGAAATACTGAACACTAGTCCTGGTTGTTTTTCCTTCCCAAATAAGCTACTTTCTAGACAAGAGATGTCTTTAAATAAGAATGGAGAATCATTTTCCACAGGTAGATTACTGGATGACTGACCACAGGCCTTGATAGAATACACTTTGCATCTCTTACTTCAGACCCAATATGGGCTGACAGTGTGCTAAGTGGCTCCTCAAAAAGCTGACCTATTCCAGAGGCAGAGTAGAAAGTTAAGCAGTCACCTTTATGATAGACAGAGATGGGGATGGGATGGGATGGGATGGGGATGGGATGGGGTGGGGTGGGGACAGGGACGGGGATGGGAATGGGAGGGGAGGGGAGGAAATGGGGTGGGGTAAGGATGGGATAGGGATGCGGATGGGGATTCGTATGGGATAGGGATGGATGGGGATGGGATAGAAATGGGATGGGGTGGGGTGGGGTGGGGTGGGGTGGAATGGAATGGGGATGGGGATGGGGATAGGGATGGATGGGGATGGATGGGGAGGAGGATGAGGATGGGATAGGCTGGGGTTAGGGGGCAGTAGAGCCATCATTCTCATGGTCTCCCATCTCACTTTCCTAATTATACTTTACACCAAAGTGAGGTAAGAGTCAATTCTACATGGCTCCCATCAATGAGAAGATAGGTGACGAGTGGTGCTAAAGGACTTTAATTGGGACCTCAGTCTAGTGACCTGCTCCACAGCACGCCTGATCTGAAATGTCTGAGTAAGAACCACGGAACCCTGAGGTGACAGAAGTCCTGTCCTGCAGCCACATCTGCTTTGAGCATAAACCCAAAAGGCAGCTATTTGCAAGGCCAAATCAGCATTATCTCCACAAGAAAGACATGCTTAGACAATTGCCAGGCTGTTCTGTTGTTTGTAAGAAACACACAGAGTCAAGGCTGGTTCCACTTGTTTGACTTAAGGCAAACTAAAAGTGGGTGATAACCATCAACACATCTTTTCATCTTGACCTTCTCCCTCCACATCTCCACAAGTTCTGCTCACTTCCCCTCGGGGATGCATGGGCCTTCTGAATGACGCCAACCTCATTTTCCTTGGCTTCTTTAACATAAACATTATTCCCATTACATTCTGCACTCCCCCTGTGTCCCCTACCCTCTGAGCCCTGACTCAGTTTCCCCAGCTGCTTTTCCTTCCTATCTACCTCCTAGATGTCACTAGAATGTCATCTTGACAGTTGCTTGTAGTTCTATCACCTAAGGTCCTTAGAGTGAGAGAAATGAACACTTGGGGGAGCAAAAAACGTGTGCCTCGCCAAACCGCCCCACGCCGCTTCCCTCTCCAGCGTGGCTTCTAGTCCCTTTCCAGAGGTGCTGGTGCCCTCCCAGTCACCCAGGTGCATGTCTTTGTGTTTAAATTCTCACTCATTTTTCCTAGCTACAATTATGCTGAGAGTCCACTCTGGCTGAGGGTACACCTACTGCTACAGACACCAAAGCAGAACACAGCTTCTGCTGCCCATGAACTTGAATGCTAGCACACAGATAACACTAATTATGACTGAATAAAAGTGGTTCAATGATATTAGGGCTCAGGTGAGGGAGAAACATCTTATTATGAAGAAGACTACAAGAGGCAAATGGAATTTGGGGTGACCCTGAAGTGAGGGGTAAACTGAATAAACTGCAGACAAGAGGCGAGGGACCAGAAGGGAAACACAGCCAGATGAAGTACATCAAACAGGAAAACATGGCCAGTGTGGAAGATGGTGAGGACAGAGGAGCCCTAGTAAGTACAGACTATGCAGGGTACTCATACTATGTACAGAGTATACAGAAGTGGTGGGATTGAAGATAGGAATTGGGTATTTCCATAGTCAGGACAACCTTCATTGAAAAGTACGTACTGATTATAGTACAGATATAACACGTGTTAGCCAGTAAGTTGGCCCAGGTTTAAGAAGATAAGCCAGACATTGCTGTGGAGGACAGAGACAGAACAAAGCAAAGGAATAGGGGTGAGAACTGACAGGTTCAAGCAACAAGTGGGGCAAAGGAAAGGACCTGCAAGAGAATTCTTATTTGGCAAGTTGGGTTGGAATTCCACTGACACAGGAAAGAAACTGATGACACTGGTGCACCAAGTCAGGATGTAAGACAGAAGGATAACTCCACAGGACTGCGCTCTTCCTTCAGAGACTGTGAGGATCACCTTCTCAGGCAGAAGGGGCTCCACAGGTGTGACCAAGATCTTCAGACCAGCCAGAATGGTGGCATACTCTGAAGGAGAGGAAGAGGCCAGCCTGCTATCCATAACGAGTTCCAAGTCAGCCTACATAGTGAGACCCTATCTAAAAAAAAAATGCCAAGATGGTTGGGGCATCATTCTGACTACCGGGCAGCCTGAGAGAAGCACAGGTGTCCTGCTGGAGCTGTTGGGCAGAAGAGACCAAACAGTGGGGTGACTCGTGCACTTTGGAAGGGGAACAAGGTGGCCCCAGTAAGGAGAAAAGTCAAAGAAACAAATCTTCACAGGCCACTGCAGATGAATCAGTTCCATCAAACTTGACTTTAGCTCCGTGAAACTGATTGCAGGCTCCTGGCCCAGAGCTTTGAGAGAACACACTGACATTGCTCTAAGCCACCAAGTTTATCAGCAGCCTTGGGGTGCGGATACAGATGGCTACAGGAGTGAGCCGTTGTCAACAGCTCAGCAAAGCCAGGAAAAACAGTTAATGAGGAAAACTATCTCCGGTTCAGATTCAGTCCAGTTGAAGGTCAGTATGAGAGAAGGGATATTATCCATGGGGTGACCGGACACACGAAGCAGGCAGAACGTAAGAAAGAGGTCTGTGCTGAAGCAAGTGTAGACCACAGCGGTCAGAGGTTGGGTGTGATAAAGAGGCACACACAGGGAGATAGGACAGACTTGAACGGCAGAGCAGAAGTGCTCCCACATCTACCAAGTGGCACCTCGGGGGAAGACAAGGGAAGACGTCTGAGTGACACAGAGAAGGTGCTGGCATACAGCGACCCATGCTGCACAGAGGGATGCCTGTACGCATGACCACATAGCGCAAGTCTACACACTGGTGAAGGGAGAAGCAGGGTGAAGGGCCATGTCTCCTTTTCATATTTTATTCCCTCTTGTCCTGTGAGAACTTTTTCCCACAGAAGTACATACCACCATTGGAACTTTAAAAATCATTCACCTGTTAAAGGGGGTGAGAGAAGCCAGTGAGGAGGCTGCAGAAAGCCAGCTGAGAAGTCAGAATGGCATTCCTTACAGCACAGAGCAGGCAACTTTAAGGGCCGCAGCAAGAGGCAAATCTGGAACTTCACAAGGCCTCCAAGCTGCACCTTAGGAGACCACTGTGCCCCCTGGGAGAGAAAAGGGCAAAGCTGAATTGTCAAGGTTAAAAATGAAGGGGGGCTTCAAGGAACTGGGGAACAGCTTCTCCTCTGAGACCAAGCCTGCTGTAGCTCAGCACATCCTCGGTGAGCTGTGGTAACAACTTACAATGTGAACATACTCTGGACAAATGACTTTTATTTAAACTTGCAGCCAAAAAAGTTAATCTTCCCTCAGTTTACTGATAATGTAAACAAGTCCTCCAGGCCCTGGGCTCCTCTTGTGACCTGGGCAAATAGCCTTAGGCCCTCATGACCCAGAGTAATGTGTCAACATGTGTATGGCTAGTTTACAGTGGCTATTTGTTGGAAGTAACAGATTATCCTGTTTGTGTTGCAAACAATAGTTGTGACTAAACTGATAACATCTGTTTATGGTTGTGCATGCACTATCGCAGGTCAGTAGGGTTTGGAAGGGACCAATCCTCCGCTAAGGTAAAGATCTGTGTTTATTTCATTTCATGCTGGATATATTGCTTCAATAATAAGGAGAGGGGGAGCCTGTTTAAGATCATGACTCTAAAGGAGCCGGTTCTCAGCAGCTCAGATCTCCTCTTGGCTAAAATGAATGTTAAGCATCAGGCCATCTTTGGAGTATCGCTTTAACGTGGCGTCTCCTTCAGGGAAGATGAGCTGCTTCAGGGAACAGAGGGAGGTGGGAAGGTTGAAAGGATTCCAGGGAAGGAGGAAACAGGTCTGGGCAAGCTTTCTATTTTTCAAATTCCAGAGGGTTTTTTACATTTTTATTTTGAATTTTTGAGACAGGGTCGTGCTGTGCACAGGCTGTCCTGGAACTTACTACCTTCCTTGTCTTTACAAGGGTAGAAATTCCAAGCATTTGCACTGTGCCTGGACCACCAGGCATTTTTAATGCACTTTAAAAATTTTGGCACTGGAGAACCAAATGCAGAACCCAATTCTTGCTTAATTTTTTTTTTTCCTTAACCAAAGGAAAGGCCTCAAGTAATGCCTCGTGGTGAGGTGAAAATTCAGGTAGAAAGACATTAGAAAATTTGGAGGAGGCCAGGCGTGGTGGTGCATACCTACAATCCCAGTACTGAGGAGGCAAAAAACTGTGAGTTCTAGGTCAGCCTGGTCTACCTAGTGAGTTCCAGGCTAGCCAGGACTTTACAGTGAGACTCTGTCTCAAGAAAACAAAGAAAACCCAAAGGGGTGAAAATCCTAGAGAGGGCTACAAGTCACATCAAGGAGCCTGGATTCCTGAGTGTGAGCTCTACTGGAATCTCTACCACCCAAGGCATGTATGTCCAGAGCAGTGTCTCAGCAGTCAATTTAAAACCACAAGTCCCAAAGAAAGATTCTTTGTATGTACCCCAGGGAAGACTGATTTTGGGTGTTGAATTCAGCCATGTTAACTCCTCTTGTAAAACAACAAATTTATATTATTAAGAGAGAAATATTGAAACCAAGTTTCTCTGTAAAAACTTTCTCCTGATTCAGACATCCTCACACAATCCTGGGCACACACAGACAGAAAATGTGACTGAAACGCCAAATGAAACGGAATCAGCAAACAACTCTGACCAGACTAAAACCCAGTGACTCATACCTTAAATCACATGGTACGGGAACATGTGCCAAGCTATTGCACATACACAAAAGGCAATCGATAGGGTCTAATTCCAAATGACTGATTCATGGGTTTAACAGACAAGGTTTTAAAAGTGGCTATCATATCTAAACTCAGCCATGTAAAGGGAAAATACATACCATGAATAAACACATAAAATCTTAGTGCTAAAAACTGAAACATTAACGAAAAGAATCAAATGGAAATCATAAAGCAAACATGCAATATGTATCTTAAAGTTCACTTGTTGTGGTAAACAATCCTGTCCAAAGAGAAGTCTGACCGTTGGGCACCATCCTGCCAACGCTCACCCATGGATGTGCTCCTATTCACCTGCAGGCTGGGGAGGTGTCAGGTGGCTACAGGGCCTGTGTGACTTATCTTGGCGACTTTGGGTCACATGGTATCAGTTCAACCTCCAGGAAGGCTGGCAAGTGAGGTCCCCCGTGCAAGTGGTCAGCTGCCTCTACCTGAGCAAGGACCTGTGACGCTAATGAGCCCTCTGACTGGACAACCTGCTATTGCCACCTGCTCAGGAGAGCTGGAGCCATCCATGGACCCACTGGAAGAGGACAACAGAGTCTCATGTTGGGCTCTGCCTCATGTGCCTCTCACTTGCCTGAACCATCATTATGGGTACAGCTGCTGCCAGCCAGAAGGGAAGGCAGGCTCTAGATTCAGTGAGACCCTGTCTCAGGGCAACAAGACAGAGTGGCAACATGAGACCACATGTCTTTCTCTGCCTTCTACATGGACACACATACACAAGCACATTCACGCACACGCATGAAGTGTGGACAGACATACGTGCAAAATTTAAAAATAAAAAATTGAGGGGTTTTCTGGATGCTGCTGTATCATCAACTTTTAGTCCAAATTTCCCAGGTTAGAGACTACAGAGTTTCTGCAGGTGTGACACCCCGAGAATGTCACCTGGGTCAAGCAGTTGGCAGTGTTGCTCAGATTACCTCTATATTTTGAGATTTTAAATCCATGTTTATCAATTTCTTAAGAAAAGGGCTATTGGGGCTGGAGAGATGACTCAGTGGTTAGAAGCACACGCCCTCTTCTGACCTCCATGAGCACTGCAGAACTTGGGTTCACTTCCACACATGCAGGCGATACCCTCACACACATAAAATAAAAATAAATATTAAGAAAAGAAAGGAGCTATTCTTAAAAAAAAAATCTGCCTGTCATTGTAGATATGTGTGTTTCCCTTTAGTTCTGTGATGCTTTCTACAGGAAGCCTCCTACAGCTGAACACTCACCACCGGGCTGTTTCCTCATAGACTGGCTCTGTCTCCTATTTGTGATACTGCAATTTTGTCCCGAAGTCTTCTTTATCTGTAGTAATATGGCCGCCTCACCTTCTTGTACTATTTCTGTGGTTCATATTTATTACCATTTGTGTTTGTTAAGTGTAGACAATTCCGACTTAAGCAGTGCTTTTTCTATGGCCTTTTGATTGGAGAATTTTTTCCATTTACTATGGAATGGACTCAGCAGGTGCTGGACTTCGGGTTACCACGTCAGGGCTGTTTCTGTTCCTCTCCTTCATATCTGCTCCTTTGTTTTTCCTTTTCTGCTGCCTATGGGTGAGTCCAGCTTCTTGCATTTTATTTTCGCTATTTGCTTTTTAGACGTTGCTCTGACGACTTTCTCATGTTCTTCGCTGCTGGGAGTCCACTTGGAGCTGACAGCAGCATGCTTCCTGTGAAACCCAAGTACCCGCCTGGCATGCTGCGAGTGCATCTGCTCCCACCTGCTGCAGTCCGTGCTGTGGCCGCCACAGGTATGGCTGCACCTGCATTATTTTAAATGTGATGCTATGTTTTCCTTTTAAGTAGCTTTTACGACTAAAGACAAAGACAGTGTTGTGTTTATCCACGTGTTCATCATTTCTGCCTTTCACATTCCCTCCCCACTGCTCCTGGGCCTTCACCTGACCATTCCCCTCGGTGGACCAAGGACTTCACTAGCATCTCCTGTGCTGCGTCTGTCTCTGCCTGTGAGTGTCAGGCTCTTTGTTCTGCTTCACCTAAAATACCTTGGTTTTATCTTCATTCCTGCTTATTTGTTTGTTCGTTTGACTTGTTTTTTTCTTGGAGACAAGGTTTTGCTCTGTACCCCTGGGTGGCTTAGAACTACTTGCACAGATCCTCCTGCCTCAGCCTCCCAAATGCTGGGATTACAAGTGCAAACTTCCATACCTGGCCCACTCTTGAAGAGCATTTTGACTGGATACAGCATTCTAGTTTGAGACTTTAAAAAAAATCTTTCTTCTAGCACTTAAAAAATGTTTTTCCAAATGTTTTCTACTCTCCTTGTTTTTGATAAAAACTCAGTGTATGTACCTTCCCTTTTCTTCTTGGCAACTTTGACGATTTCCTGTAACTTTGGTTTCAGCAGCCTAAGTATATGCCGAGATATGGCTTTCTTTCTATTCTCCTTCCTCTGGTATTTTTGCTTCCCCCGGTACCCCAGGTGGCCTGGAACTCCCTGTATAGACTGCTCGGGGCCTCAATCTCATGAGATGTGCCTGCCTGGGATGAAAGGCATGAGCTACCATGCCCAGCTTTAGGTGTTTGTTTTTGAACCCTTCCTACCTATCTATCTTCTTACACATCTTTCATCAAATGTAAGCGGGTTTTACCTATTGTTTTTCAAATATTCTTCTTGGCCTGTTTGTTTCAGCCTGTATTTATGAGATTTGGACCATGGTTCTCTTCCTGTTTTTAATCTTCTCACTTCCTAGGTTTGAAAGATTCTGTCAACTTATATTAAAATTCACTGGGTCGGGCCTGGGGAGGTGCTTAGTGGGTAAAGCACTTACTGTACAAGCATGTGGGCATGAGTTTGGATCCCTTGGACCCATGTAAACTCTAGGTAGGCATGGCAACCTGCCAGTCATCCCAGTGCTCAAGAGGTGGAGACAGGATCCCCAGGCTAGTTAGAGTAGCTGAATCTGTGAGCTCTGGGTTCAGTGAGAGACCCTGCCTCAACATATGAGATGGAGGACAATTGAGGAAGACACCCTGTGTCAACCTGATCTCCACATACATGTGTGCACACGCGTACTCATACACATGCAAACAGGCTTACACATATATGCACATACCCCCCCACACACACACACACATTCACTAAGCCTTCTGTCATCTCCAGTCACCTGCTTGGTGAATCAGAGACCATCTTCATTTCTTCCATCAACTGCAAATCCAGTGGTCTGCAAGACCAGCACCCAAGCTCTGCAGTGAACTAGGACTAGAAGGCCAGTGAGCCCTCAGGATCCTCCTGTCCTTGCACAACCTCTTCCCAGATCCAGTGTGACAAGCTTGCATGACCACACTAGGCATTTTTACATGGGGATCCAAACTGAGGTCCACATGCCTGCACAGAAAATACTCAACCAATGAGTAACTTCCCAGTCCAATGTTTTCATCATCATCATCATTATTATTATTATTATTGCATCGTGCTGGGGATTGAACCAAGGACCTCACCTATACTAGGCAAGTATTCTTACCTTAAGCTCCAACTCTCCAGTCCCCAAATACTTAAAAATTAACCAACACTTCACAGGGTTTGGATGATTTTATAAAATTATTTAAGGATAGCAAAAGTGAAAACATACTACAGAAATTGTGGGGTGTGAGCAAGGCAGTATGTTGAGGCATGTCAGAACTATGGGGCGGGGCAAGGGAGGATATGAGGAATGCCATGTCTGTATGAGACTGTACTGGAAAGGGGGATGGGCAATGATCTAAGATTTGACCTCAGCTGGAACAAGGACTCAAAGTTAAGGGAAGAAAAATGACAAAATATACAAGCAGAAATAAGCAAAACGGGAAACAGAGAAGCAATGAAATCACTAACAAAAGCAAAGCCTGGTTCTTTTTAAAAAACAAATCAAGAGAGTTGGTCAGTTTCTCGCCAGAGTGATCTAGAAAAATCTATGTACGGGGAAGGGTTTCAATACAAAGGCCTAATCTCAGCAGTAAGGCAAACGCATCCCCACATGGCCTTCGAGCACCGAAGGAACAGTTAGGACATGTCAACAACTTCAGGTCCGAAATTCAATAACCCAGGCGGGCATTATTTGAAAAACACAACTTACCGAAGCTGATACAGATGAAAAGGACAGTCTGCATCGCATAACACACAAAGCTTTCTCTACACGGAGCCAAGGTTTCTCGTGTCCTCCATGCCACCGTCCACTCGTCACCCTCTCCTCACTCCAACCTCTCCCAACTTCCAGGCTTCTGCCCATACGCGCACCCTTGTCCATGTGAATCCACCACTACCCTCTAGCCTATGCTGGAGGTTAATGTTGCGTCGCCCAGACCTGCCAACCTACCGCATCCTTTCACATGCTCCTCACCATCAAGACCATTCAACTCCTGGCAAATCCCCCGTGTGGAAGATCTGCTTGGGTCTAAGTTCTGGAAGCTTCCTAGGCTACTCCAACCCTCAGGCTCTCCCTTCTAGGAATTCATGGCAACACATCATTCACATGGTCTTTCAGGGACTAAAGTTAAAACTATATGAAGTAATCTAAAAAGCAAAAAGTAGATCCCTATTGCCTTGTGTAAGGGTCACTTTTCCAACTATGTTATTAGGCAGTGTAACTATAGTCTAAGGCAGGAGTTTGGGGGGGTGGTCTACATCCCTTTAATCAATTATGCAGGGCTTACTAAGGATTCAATCAATACTTATAGTCTATAGAATTAATATGTAAAGCCAGGAACTTATTGCTCTGGTTCTTGTCAGACTCTGCAAACCTAGACTCCCATTCTGGTCCCAATGCCATCTTCAGAGTCATCTCTAAGAAGCCACAGGTCTTTACAGCTATTCACAGAGCACATGGTTAAAATCATCAGAGGTGGAGGGGAGGGATGAGACATGTGAAGATGGCATCAATGGCCATGGGGATGTCTACTTCATGGTCCACTTAAGAAAAGGCATTGAGTGCTACACTCTGCTGTCAATGGGATCTGAAGGCACACAGACAGACAGACAGACAGACACAGACAGCAGTGAGTTCACTTTCTTGTCTCTCCCCACCCTTAATCCCTGTGGGCACAGAATGAGCCAGGGGGCTCTGGGCATAGCAATAAATTCAACTCACAGTTCCAAACATATCTGCATCTTCTATCACTGTGTAGCCTTAACTATTTGATACAGAGACTTGATACTTTTAAAATATACAACTTCCCAATTACTTATAGCCTTTTGCCACTCCATAGAAGTTTCTTACATTAAAATGTCCTAACTGTAAAGTATTATCAAAACTAACTGCAAATATATCTTCTTCAAATAGGTCTCTTATGAAAATAATTTTTCTTTTTTTTAAAAAAATATTCTATTTATTGTTTTTTATTTTATGTATGAGTGTATTCCCTGCATGCATGTAAGGGTACCTGTGCTGTACAATGTCTGTGGAGTTCAGAAGAGGGTGTTCGATCCTCTGGAATTGAAGTTATGGATGGTTGTTGGGTGTTGGGACTCGAACCCAGGTCCTCTGTAAAAGCCACCAGCGCTCTTAACAGCTGAGCTACCTCTCCAGCCCAAGGAAAATAATTTTTCATTCATGCTAAAACTATTATTTTTGAATATACATAATTTTAAGTGGAAAATTCACCAAGTACAGCAAGCCCTGTGAACAAAGTTCTCTCAAATTCCCTCCTGCACTTCCACCACGCACAGCTTCTTTCCATCTGCATCCCTGTCTCTACCAGATAACTGAGGCTGCTCTTCTCTCTAGATGGGCCGAAAGCCTGGGTGTTTTGTCTTCCTAGCCCTTCAGGGTTCTAATCCTCAGGCACTAGGATAACAGACGGGACTGTGGGCTTTATGGCAAGTGAGCTCAGGGAAGTGGCTGGAGGAAAGGTACACAAGCTTCTTTGAACAAAAACACACAAAGTCCTGAAAAAGACAGTGACTATTCCAGCCACTTCCAGCCCAGCCACTGGCCCATGACTGGGATAGTCCAGTCCTTATCCAGGTTGGAAGATGCCCACCCCTCAGTAGCCTGAACCTTACCCAGGTTCGAGAATGCGTTCCTCTACAGCCCTGCCCTCACCCAGCTTGGAGGATGTACCCCTCCACAGCCCAGTCCTTACCCAGGTTAGAGGATGCACGCCCCTCTGCAGCCCGATCCTTGAGGTCCTCAGCTATGCCCAGCTGCCGTTCATGGTACTGCTTAGCCCTCTCCAAGTCCTGCATGCACCGGGCAGCATGACCGAGGCCAGCATAGGCCCGCATCTCAATGGCCTTCTCCATCAGCTCCTGTGCCAGCTCCAGTACGTAGTTGTGGTAGGACATGGCCTTGTCAAAGTTCCTCCGGTAGTGGTAGGCGCTGCCCAGGTTGCTGTAGGCCCGGGCCTCTTCCCGCTTGCTCCCCAGATCCTTGGCTATGCACAGATGCCGCTCATGGCACTGCACAGCATTCTCAAAGTCGCCCATGGCGATGTACACGGCTCCCATGTTGCCGAGTTCTCGGGCTTCTGAAAGTTCATCTTTGGACTGTTTGGCAAGAAGAACGCACTGCTTGTGACTGGCCAGGGCATTGGGATAGTCTCCGATGGCTGTGTACACATGTCCCAGACTGCTCAGGGCTGACGAAGCTGCCTGGAGAGGAAGGATAAGGCAGGGAAATGAAAGTTCATCAGAAACTGCTCTGGTTTGCTTCAGCAGATAAAACTTCACAGAGTTCGCCTGGAACTATCAATCCAGTTCCGAATGGTGTTTCTATCAGTTGGCCACAGACCCACACAAAGCTGATAAAAGCACATCCAACAGTGAATTCCTAACAAGACAATGGCAATTTAATCAGCAGCTTCCACAGCTAATCTCACAGAAACAGGTGACACTTCATGTAACTTTCATCTTAAAGACTTATTGACATTTCTAATATCCACTATGATATTACAGCCCTGCTAATACCTGTTAACCTCTATGGTATAAGAGGATGCCAGAGAAAGGCAAAATTCATTACTATGTGCGCTGGAGCACAGGGCACTGGAGGAGATTCAGACTTGGTCCTGTACTCCTGGGTCCCTCTCTCTAGTCTTTTCCCAGAGAGAGACCACAGCAGTGCAGAGGGGACGCTTCCCACCGTGACTTCTAATCCTTCAGGTGACGCCGCCTCTGCTGGTGACTGTACAGGGCTAGACCTGGACCAGATCAAGAGGAGAGGGCTGGGACACAGCTAACGCCTCAGAATGGGGTAGCCTCCACTCAGCTGGCCACCTGCCTCTACTCACACAGCTCCTCAGTCTCTCTCGCCTTCCAGGACCTCTGTGAGCATCAGCCTCTCAGTATAGAGAGGGGTCACCTTCCCAGACCCCTCACCCTGTTCACTATTCATCTATATCTTGGCCAATAAAAAGGAATCCAAATCCTCTTTGTCTTAAAAGGTTATTAATTCTTTCTTTTATGTGTATGAGTGTTTTGCTCCCTGGTACATAAATGCACCATGTGTGTGCAGTGCCCATAGAGGCCAGAAGAGAGTGCTGGATCCCCTGAAACTGGAATTAAAGTTGGGTGCTGGGAACTGACCCTGGGTCCTCTGCAAGAGCAGTCAATGCTCTTAATCGCTGAGCCGGCTCTTCTGTTTTAAAGATCTTAATGAGACTCAGGGTACAGCTCAGTGGTAGAACATTTGCCTGGCCCGTATAAGGTTCAATCCCCAGCACTGGAAAAAGAGATGAAAAATAAGAGGTCTTAATGAAAATAATCTTGTGTCAAAATAGTATTACGGAGGTACCAAGACCAGCAAAGAAGAGGCTCCATGGTTTCTAGACTCTTACAAAATGCACAAGGTTTTAGGTGCTAGTCTTCCATTTCTAAGTCCTTCGTACAGAGAATGAAAAGGAAGCCATGCCAGGCCTGCTTGTCCTTTTTATTCTGGAACTTGAAAGCGTGCCTCCCCTCCTTCACCTGTGCCTGCCCCCCCATCTCCTCCCCGTTCATGCTGCTACCTCTCTGCAGCATGAACATGTGACTCTGGCAGAACAAAGGGCATGCTTGGTCACAGCGGGCAGGGCACCTTTCTGGGACCTCTAGCTGGAGAGTAATAAGGAGGTGATGCGGTCCCTGCCAGAACAGGGGTTCCTTTATGAGATATGTTCTACATCTGTGCCCTTCAGAACACCTGTATTAATATTTTATAGGTATGAGTGATTGGCTGCCCTATTTTCTTTGCTTGTGAAATAGCACTTCTTGATGAAAATGACCGAGACCATTTTTATGGTGCTTGCGAATTGTATATTTGCAAAGTGCTCCAGTACTGTTTTAAGTTGCTTTTATCATTGCACAGATGTTTCAACAAAAAGATTTAGAAATCAGGGAGGAAATAGAAATTTTCTTTTTTTGTTTTTGTCTGAGTGGTGGTGAGAGCAGAAACAATTCTAGGGCTGTCATATACTACAGCAATTAGATCCTGGCCAAGGGGGCAATGGGATCGATCCCCAAGTAGCATGCCACTAGGACTGTGCTGGCCTTAGGTCCCCACTCCGTGAACCACTGGGAGACAAAGTTAGGATGCCACATGAGCCACTGTACACAGTTTTCTACTGCTTACCCCCATCTCAACAATCGTTGCCTCACTTGCTGAAAGCCATGGCCTCGGCCTCTTTCCGCTCGGATTTCTTGGGCTTCTTTTCCATCCATACCTGGCGAGGTAGGACACAGTCCACAGACTCGCACCCACTACCTTTGCTACTCTACTGGTAAGACACACAGGCCCTTCACTGGCAAGCCTGGGCAGCTCAGGATCAGACACACTGGGCTCAGGGCTCAGGAGCTGTAGCCACTGAACATCCCTGAGTCTCCGTTTCCAGACAGACATTTCTAGGCACCAGCAGCAAGCCAGGAGCTGAGTGTTTTCAAATCCAGCTTGAGCCCCTGTCAATGTGTAAACCATAAATAATTCACTAGCTAGCTCCACAGAGTACATCTGGTTGGAGGCGATGAGCCCTCGGACACTGCAGGAGACGGATTTATAAGGCTCAGGGCAGGCACAGCACCCCTGGTAGCACTGTGCTCAGAAGCTTCTGGTTTGTGGCAACTCCAAATGAGGGCTCTGGGATCCTCTGCTTCTGGTTCTACTTTTCTCTAAATGCCAGGGCGACACAAGAGCTGCCTCACATAAGCTCTCTGAACGTAAGGAAAGGGGTACTGAGGCATCTCTCTCCAGGGTCATGGAGAAGGGATGGGTATATCAACTCTTTCCCAGAATCCTCCCATTAGCAGGCAGTGTTGCTGGCAGGGCTTCTCAGGGAGGTGTCCTGACAGCCTGCATCTCTGGGAAGGACTATGTAGTTTATGAGGCATGCATCATCAGAGCTTCTGAAGTCAGGGAAGCTCAGGCCAGGGAAGGAGTGGAACAGGATTTAGCAGTAGAGGCATTTGATTCAAGGACTTCTTGGCCCTGCCTTCTGCATTCACAATATAGTGCTAAGAACAGCCCCCCACACACTTCACAGACCTGCTGGGATGAGATGGGGCAGAGCCTGTGTGCACTTTCATAAACTGTGTGGTGCTCTTTGACGCACAGCTAAGGTGTGCGTGGTGCTGACAGCTACAGGCTGCTTGGGAAGAGCTGTTACCTACAGATACCAGTGGCAGCCACTGAAAATATCAGTCATCATGACCAAACATCTACAATCCTATCAGATACCACAGGAAATAAAGTCCAATGTTCTACAGTCCCTGGGCAAATAACATGTGATGGTATTTATCACCTAAGCATATTTGAAATTAATCACTTGTCTTTGTTCCTGCTCCTGTAGACTAAGCATAGATCTGAAACAGGGATTCCGGCTATTAGGGGGATCACAGGCCCACCCCCACGCAGATGCCGTGCTTGCCACTAAGGTTCAGGCTGCCTTTGTATATTAATCTCTCTGAGATTTTTGTGCTGAACAGCAGCAGCTGTTTCCCAGCGAGGAAGCATTTGGGAACATCTGTATTTGAATACTCAAATGCACACAAACAGCTACACTAACCAACTATCCAGGCAGAATAAGACAATCCATTTTTCTTTCTCAAGATAGAAATTAGTCATGTTCTTGCCAAAGCATAGCTCCCAGCTGCAAGGCTGAGGCACACAGGGGCCAGTTGCCTCTTCCACCCCAGACAAGTTAGCTTTGGGACATCTAAGTTGGAGCTGGAAACCTGCTCATGTTTCTTCAAACCATCTTTAAGGGTTTTGAATTTGAGAAATAAAATAAGGTTTAAAACTACCCAAACTAGAATCATATCGATGCCACTCCCAAACTAATACACAGTGCCGAAGAGTGCCTGGTTCTCCTCCCATCGAGCACATGTTTTCCTTGCTGTAGTTTTCACAGGGGTTACAGTCCATAATGGAACATAGGAATATGCAGTGTAATTGAAGTTGATTAATTGCATGAGCTTGGGAAAATGGGGCCTGTATCTGCAGCAGGTAGTAGAAACATTGATTTTCTTTTTTACTGTCCAAATCCTCATGTATGATATATACCCTGCCAGCTCCATGTTTACAAACCCAGGATCCTAAATTAAGGACCCACAGCCCAGCAGAGGGACCCAGATACACGGACAGACTCGGGAATAGGCTTAGAGATTCAAACGGCAGTGAGACGATGCTTATCACACTAATTTTGAGCCTCAGGTGCTTCACTCGTAAAATGTGAATATTAATACTTCTCAGGGCTTTGATGGGCCTAATTCAGGACCTGTCACATAGAAGATACTTAAAACTACAGAGTTTAGTTTCTCTTCCTACTCCAGCATATTTAGCCTTAGGTATTTTAGAGATGTGGTAAAAGATGACCAGGAAACACAACAGAAAATTAATTTACCACACCTAAAAAGACAACAGAAAAGCCAGCACTCCTGGCAACAGGAAACATCATCACCTATACCAGCTGAAGGCCAGTACATCACTGGATTATTCCTCTGTAGACGTGTGCCTAAGAAGATCCCCTCTCTGCTTAGGGATTGGATCAGTTACCTTTCTTGTTGCTCTGACCAAAAACTACCTGACAAACACAGCTTATGGGAGGACGGGTTGATTTGGGCTTATAGTTCAAGGGGATACAATTTGAAGAACTACAGGTCCATCACGATGGAGAAGGCAGAGCAGCTGGAGCATAAGGCAGCTGGTCACACTGAATCTGGAGCCAGGACGTAGAGAATGAACAGGAAGTAGTGCAGGTTATCAAACCCCAAGGCCCGTCCCCAGTGACCCACTTCCTCCAATGAGGCTCCATCTTCTAAAAGTTTTCTAACTTTCCGAAACACACCACCAGTCGGTGACCAATTAATTGTTCAAGCATGTAATCTGGGGGACATTCACATTCATACCACAATAGGGACATTTTTTATCTTCAGGGAATTTCAGAGTAAAAAGGAAATACTGTCATAAAATGCTAGAATGGCTAAAATCCAAAGTACTAACAGTGCCCAGTGCTGAGTAAGGTGTGGAACGACAGAAATTCTCATTCTGAGTGGGCTGTGGTGGTACACACCTGGAATTCCGGTTCTCAGGAGGTGTAGGCAGGAGCTTCAAGAGTTCAAGGTAATTGGCTACAGAGGTCAAGGCCAGTCTGGCCTTTAGGTGATCATGCCTCAAACAAACAAATGACCTGTATTAGCTACTTTTTTGTTGCTGTGCTAAAATTCCATGACCAAGGCAAACTTACAGAAGGAAGAGTTTGTTGGGTTTCAAGCTCCAGAGGGCTATAAGTCCATCATGGCAGGAGGTGGTGGGAACAGAGAGCTGAGTACACACACTGTGGCAGGCACAGGAAAAGCAGACAGAGAAGTGGAGATGGGACAAGGCTCTGAACTCCCAGCCTGCTCCCCGTGAGATGCGCTTCCACCAGCAAGGCCACACCTCCTAGAAATTCCATGACCTTCCTAAGATGGTGCCACCACCTGACCAGGTGTTCAAATACTTGAATCTACTGGGGGTAGGGAGGCGCTCATTCAAATCACCACACAATCCAAACAAAAACATTTTCATTCACTGCTGAAAGGAATAAAAATAGTTTGGTTGGTCAGGAAGATAGCAATTTCTTCTATAATTAAGCATATGATTTAGCAATCCTGCTAAGGTATTTACCCAAATGAGCTGGGCATGTTTGGCCACATAAAAACTTGCATACACACAAATCCTTTTTTTTTTTTTTGGTCTTTTTGAGACAGGTTCTCCCTGTAGCCCCAGCTGGCCTAGAATACACTATGTATACCAGGCTGACCTGTAACTCACAGAGATCCACTGCCTCTGCCTCTCGAGTGCCAAGATTAAAAGTGTGACACCATACCCGATGCACACAAATCTTTATAACAGCCTTCCTAACAATCATTAAAAACTAGAAGCAGCTGTTCCTGGTGGCACAGCCCTAGGGTTACAGCACTGTGATGGCTGTCACAGGAGATTTGAAAGTTTGAGTCTAGCCTGGGACACATGACAAGACCTTGCCTCAAAAACAAAACACAGCCAAGGGCTTTCAAAAGATGAAGGGTTACACTGTGGTATATTTATATGATACAATATATGATGTTAAAAAAAAACTTTGTCTATCAAGTCACAAAAAGACACAGAGGAAACTCTAAACATATGTATTGCTCAGTGAAAGAAGTGAGTCCAAAAATGGCTTTATTAGGGAAAAGCAAGCTGTTGAACTTTACAACAGAGAGGAAACCCTACTATAAATACCAATTTTAGTCCACAGCACTTCAGTACTGGCTCATTTGTGATACATATACCATAACAACCTTAACAAAGGAAACAGGCTAGGGAAAAAGGAGGGCTGTGTGAGAACACTGTAATGTCACCCCAATTTTCTGCTCTAAAAATACGTGCATTAACTGAAAAATTACTAGATTAGAGTGTTCCTCCTTAGGGGAGTAGGTCATATTCTAGGAAAGGGAAACAGCTCTAGCAGAGGCATGAAGCAGATGAATGTGTGGTGACTGGTAGACTGAAGTGATTTAGAAAGACGAAGGTGGTGACTGGAGAGGAGATTGGGAAAGGGACTGGACGAGTCTGTACTGCAGTGTGGACCATCTGAGGCTTTTACCATTTCATCTCATCATCACCTCAAACCTTGAATATATATATTTGTCTTGAGACAAAGCTGTGCACAAAGCGGTACAGCGGCATGCTTCAAAGTGCCAGTAATAACAGTGAGGGCGAGGCTGTGCGCAGTGACTCAGGTGTTCACGCTCTTTGGCAGAACAGTCCAGACTATGTGTTAAGTTCCTTCCCTGTATAGAAGGCTCAAAGAGGGCCTGATGGGATCATATTGCCATATACTTCTATGGAGTAGCTAAAACCAAAGAGAGCCATAAAAATATGAAAATGATTAAGTAGAACAATGACTACTTAGAGTATAGTTGGGTATATTTTAAGCATTGATGGTAACAGTAGTTTTTTGGTCTTCTTTCCTTATGGGAAGGTCAGACTCTGCATTCCTGTCTGTGCAAAGCCAGTTGGGGGTGGCCAAGCACCCTGTCTCAGCTAATCAATGTGATTGCTTCCTGGAACATGGCACGTGTTTGTTAGAGCAGGGCACACATCACAAATCTTTTCTTCTGCTACAGATGGTTCCATCAGAATTGATTTGCAAGTTAGAAGCATGTCAGAGTGCACAAGATTCCTGGCTGATCTGTAATGAGTGTACAGTGAGCACAAGAAATAGACCTTTGCTTTAAGCCTCTGAGATTCTGGGATCGATTATTGTTATAGCATAACCCATCTAACCCTGACCAATACCACACTGAGCGTAAACGGGTAACTTTATTCTCCAGGAAAATCCTAGCTAAAGTTAACTATGAGACAGTTAAATATCTAGTGGTCCAGTCATATGCCAGTTATACAGGTTTCTGGATGATGAACTTTTGGGCATTTTTATAGGAAAACCACATTTGAGGAGAACTGGATATCAAAATTGGTCTTAAAGTTTAAAATGCTGTATTAACCTAGATATAAAGGTCAACCTGGCAGCAACATATCCAAGTCACAAGTCTATTTATAGGGAACCAACAGTCACACAAATGTAGAAAATGAAGATTGAATAATGGCCTGATGGCGCTTGTCTCAAATGACATGTGCATCCTATTTCGTATGTTACAGCCTGAAAATCTACCCTGAATCAGTAACAGAGCTGATGAAGTAATTCTTACAAAGGTTAAATGCTGGTCACAAACTCCAGGAATTGTTTGTTCAACAGTCATATGAGGCCTTTTGGAGAAAAAAATAATACAGAAGTGTGATAATCCTAGCCACCCAGCACACCACCTGTGACATCACCCTGTGTCATTTCTGTGGGGACTAGACGGAAAAACTCTCTCAGGTCTCATCGCTTTCACCAAGCAGCGGCTGTGTCTTTACCTTAAAGAAAATGAGAATCCAGAAAGCACTACTCTTAACTTTCTGTTTGGGCCACTGGAAAGATGATGGCTGGACCCCAATACCCCCTTTAAGAGCAAGATAGAATCTGAAAATATGTGCACACTAGCCTATGAGCTGACCCCAACTCCTTGCTGCTCAGAGGCTCCTTTCACATTGTTTCCATGTCTACACATGCTTCTTGGGTGAAAGTAGACAAATCAATGAAGCGTGAACAAAACCAGCTGAACCCCATGCATCTTAGAAGGGGAAAAGCTTCCTAACTGAGGTCTCAAAGAATTGTGAATGAACTGCCACAGACAGAAGGCCTCAGTTCCACACCAACAGGAAAAGGCTTACTAATCGAGTCGTCAGTGGTTACAAATCATTTCTGTACCGTCTGTGCACCATGACTGGTGTCAGGCTTATTCATAATCAACCCTACTAGTTTGTCCCAAAGTCCAAACCTTGGCTTGGAGGAATATATGCAATTACTGTATAAAGCAGTCGACATATCTGAATTCTTTTCTAGTATAGCAGAATAGCTGGTTTGAATCATTACTCTGAGCTTACAGAGCCTTAGTAATAGCTACAGCTTCTCCATGGTAACCTGTCATCTTTTTCTAATACTGTGGGGCCAGAGAGGAGCTTTCATAAAAATTATTTTTATCAAAATTATATTAGGGTTGGAAGAATAATAATATGTCAGAAAGATCTAGAGCTAGACCTAAGAACTGCCATCACAGGTGATAAATTATTTATAATGCCCAGCATTAATACAGCAATGTTTTCAAACCAAGGATTTGTAAATGTCCTTTGCAGATGCAAATTAACAGATTAATAAGGAAACAAGCTTTCTGGTGTAAGAAGCTGGGATGACAGATTAGCTATTAAGAGCAATTTATAGGTCATAAGATATGAAAGTTGGCAAGAAACACTAGCTTGGCTGGCTCTATAAATAGTAAAACTGCACTTGGTTTCCCAGAGGTATCCTGTTAGACATTTTAATTATACCATAAAAACTGCCAGAATTTATAATGATTTCATTTTTTAGAAAACTTGATGCCCAATGTAAACTTGATGCAATACAACAGGCATCCGTGCTATGTGCCATAAACTCCATGCCAGGCTGCAGCAGCCCAAGTGAGTGGTGACTTTGGGATGGCAGAGAGAAACTCACTCCTAGTGTCTCCTCCCTCCATCACATCTTAGCTTCCTCCACTGCAGATGGGCTACCCACCCAGGAGGACCTCACAAGTCTACTTTCTGCAGTTCTGCCATAATATGGTCAAAATTCCAGAAGTTCTGTTAGGAGCTGAGACTGAATGGGGATAAAGCCCCACCCTCTTACTCACTTGAAACTCTGTTAAGATTGTTGGGGAAATTTACTATCCATTCTTTTTTGTTTGAGACAGGGTTTCCCTGTAAGTCCCAGCTGGTCTGGGACTTGCTGTGTAGACCAGGCTGGCCGCAATCTCACAGAGATCTGCCTGCCTCTGCCTCCCCAGGGCTGGGACGGGAGGTGTACGCCTCCAGGCCAGCTCTCACTCTTAGCCTCGCACACATCTTTAGCTTACTAGGTGGAAGGCAGATAGCTTAGTTTTCAGATGAGCTTCTGTGACTCAGCCCACTGGTTTTTCGTGTAACAATTTGACACAGGTTAGAAACATACTACCACGATGTTTTTAGTTCCAGTCCACTCTTGCCAGCCACACTGTATGTCAGTGGGATATAAAATGTTCTGTAAAGGTTGGAATGTAGCCAATCTCCCATCGAAGACAGCGTTTACAGAGTCATAAAACCTGTCCTTGGCAGGGTAGGATATGATGGAGAAATGCAGAGAGAGAGAGAGATGGAAAACACACATGTGCACAAGTACACAAACACGAGGCAGAGGAGACATTCTGGAAGGAAGCAAGCCCAACAAAGGACAGCTTGTGGGCAGATGCCTGTGGGCAGCAATTTAAACAGGGGAGACCTTAACTTGGGTAGGAAAGGAGCCTCAAGGATCCCAGAGAGATCTCAGAGAATTGAACAACTGAGAACGGCTTTCAATCTGTGAAGGAATGTCATCACACCCTCCCGCTACAAAGGCCAAGTTGTAACAGTTGCTGAGACCCCCCCCTGAAACACAGCATCTAAATGTTCAAGAGTAAGTGGGCCGCAACCTCAGCTCTCTGGGTATTCATTTACACCCACAGATTCAACCTCTGCCCTATGGAATGATTCCAAACAGAGATTCCAGAGCAAGAGGCTAGAGACATTTAGAGCTTGAAGAGGCTTTGTCTCACCCAATCCACTGGGTTCAGCCTTCATCTAAAACAAAGTGCACTTTAGATCCTCAGATCACATGTGTGCAGTCATTGTAGTATATACCTGTAGTCCCAGCTATTTGGGAGGCTGAGGCAGGATGACTGCTTGAGCCCAAGAGTTAGAGACAACCTGGGTAAATGCTCTAAAACAAAGGTGCACTTGGATCTGGGGTCCACGTTTCTCCTATAGCCCCCCCAGTGGGATCTGTGGGATCGTTCTTTAGACTTTAGAGCACAGTTTGAAAAGCTCTTGCCCCCCCCCCAAAAAAAATCTCAGTGTTGAGGCTGGAGACATGGCTCGGTGGTTAAGAGCACTTGCTGCTCTTGCCTCGTGAGGACCCTGGCTTGGTTCCCAGCACCCACATGGTGGCTCCTAACTCCAGTTAATTTCTGACAGTTTCATTTTCAATGATATATTAAAATATTTTTTAACGTGGCAATACTAGCAGATGAGGGTTTCAATACACTTAAAATAGATAGTTTTGCTCTCTGAAATCCTTGGTGTTATTTAGTGGAAAATACAATGATAGACTTTGACAATTTTAAGCAAGTTTCCATAACTGTTTTAGCAGCTGCTAATACTGTCTCCTGATTAATCAGCTCAGCAATCTAGGCTGTATGGCGGCCAGTGTGCTTCCTAGGTTACAACCTTGTCTCCATAGGATGCTTTCCTCTGAGGAACTTGCTTTGTTTTCTTGTGTATAAAATGGGGAAAGGATGCCCACCTGCAGCTCCGACAACACATTTAAAGAGCTCAGGATTGTGCCTGGCACATGGGGAGAATTCAGTGACTGTGAACTGCTATTATAGATGCAAAGCACCGATGAAACTGAGTAAATTAACTAATTTTAAAGTCATGTATTTATATTAATTCAATCTGCTTTGAACATTTATTTAAAATGTAAATGTCCCAAACCAGTGCCCTCCTTCCCCTCTCATTATGTCAATTAAAATATCTGAAAATGTCACTTCCCTTGTTTGGCATTTGTCTCCGTTCCTCTGACACAGGAGTTATTTGGGCATGGAAGCACATAAATATTCCTTTTTAGAAATTCCCACAGAGAGAAGATACTATATTAGTCTAAAAGCGAAAAATAGATACAATGAAGAAAAATTAGAACTTTAATTTAGATCCTAGACTATTTTTGAAATGAGCTTATCATAAAAATACACACAATGTCATTAAACATAGGTTATACTGTTAGATAAATTTTCTAATTACAAGTTTAATCAAAGTATTCATTATGTTAATTTAAACCTTGTTTGTCAGTGGTTTGGGATGATGATGAATAAAACCATGCTAAATTCCTGGGAAAGCATGTTCTATAACTGAAGGGAAACAACTAGTTTGGGTTTTTCGGTTTTTTGTTTTTAGGCAGGGCTTCACTATGCAGCCCTGGCTGGCCTAGAAATGACTAGTATTTCTAAGTTAACATAGTAGTAGAGGGAATGAAAGGAAAGGAGCCTGCATGACACAAGGTAATACCAGGCATCTTCTAACTGGGGTAGTTCTGACCATCTCTGTCACTCAGTCTAGCAAGATAAGTGGCATGCAGCAGTCGCTCAGCAAACATCTGTAGAAGCAAACCCAAAGTCACAGGATTAAAGATATCAAAAAATAAGCCTATCCTGCATGGGAAGAATACCATCTTCATGCAGTACCAGCACCCTTCAGCCTTCGGTCCTTAAGCAAACCCCAGGCTCCCTAACACACACACCTGTTTACATTCTCCTACAGATGTGAGAAAACAAGACCTACGCATAGCTCGCCCTGTCTGTACAGAACTCCAGGCCCCATGATGCTTTTCTTTTTGTCTGCCTGTGGCTCCTGTTAAGTCTTTGAAACCGAGACCCCTTTGACCTTTGTTTTGTGCACATGAAATAAGTAAACAGAGCTGCTGTTGTTACTATAGGATTGTTAATATTAATGCTCTTTTTCTAATAACTGTAATCATACCCCAGAACAGAGCCATAGAAAATTAGAGTATAGGTTGTTTCTGAGTATAATGTCTACCAGTCAGTAAGAGCTATCAGACTTTATTTCACAAAATCAGTTGTCAGTTACAAGAGCTTTTCAGTATGAACCAGAACTAAAGGAAAAAATCATTGCAATTAACAATGACAATGGGCTTACTTATTGATTACAGGCCCACCCTGATTTCAGAGATATTAAGATGTGAAAAACGTGCATTCAGAGTCAATGAATATGGTATTCCAGATGCCTTGTTTAAACCATTTCAAATCCCCACAGAAACTATTGTAAGCTACAAATTTTTACCCCAACTTTGCAAAAGAGAAAACAAGCATTAACCTACTGAACCAAAGTCAAATAACAAGAAAAGGCAAAGTCAGGATGTAAGTCTTGATGGACAAACAACAGGGAAAGGCAGGGAACAAGCAGGGAGGTCTGACTGGCTGTGAGGTGCTGTGAGCTCCGTGGGCAGGGACGGCTGACCAGCTGTGAGGTACTGTGGGTTCCACGGGCAATGAGGGCTGACCATGCTGTGAGGCTGACCACACTGTGAGGCAGACCACACTGTGAGGCACTGTGGGCTCCGCGGAAGGTGTTTCTAATTTGTGGTATCTTGTAAAGATGGCTATTGTCAAACTGTGTCATAAACTGGACAGAAGTTCAAAATTTTATTCAGATGGATAAAATAAAAAGCAGAGAAACAATCCCATTGGCATTGATGGTTTCTGAGCAACTTCAGAGTTCTTACTTCTGTCCAGACATAAAAATTACATTTGGAAGTCTTCAAGTCTGTCAGCCTCTTCACAGGTGTAAAATGAGATGTATATTATTTGTGTAATACTCTCCTTGGGATTATATATAAATGCAGAGTAGAAAGTTTAGGATGCCAAGCTTGGCCCTGGCCCATGCGCCTGGCAAGTCTGAAAGCTCCCAGAAAGCTGCTCCCAACTCTGCTGTCACAGCCGTTTCAGAGATGCTGTCCTTCAGGTGTAGGAGAACTGCATACAGGGACACAGATGACTTTCCAAATGCTGGGCTGTGAGTTCAGGGGGATCCTTGATGTGCCTTGACAAGTCTGTGTGCTGGGGGCTCTACAGGAAAGAAAACTTGTTCAACTCCTAGACTGGCAGGGCCCATTTCCAGAAGGTTCCATTCAATGTATTACAATATTAAATAGACACTGCTATAAATCACACTTTTATGGAAACCCCAGAGGTCTCTTTCTGAAAAAAAAAAAAATCTGAGTTTACAAAGAATCAGAGTATCTTGTACCCTGTCTGCATGAGAGCAGGAGGTGATGGCTGGATCACGGATAGAAGGAAGAGCAGGGGACAAGGTAAGGTGGGGAGGCGAGGGCACCTGTGATGGCCTCAACTCCAGATGGGTAGGCACAGCCCTGCTCTGTTCCAGCTTCCAAAGAGAGTGGCACATCCCCATGATAAGCACGTGCTGTGTCATCCTGATTACATCCAGGGTGTATTTACCTCATTTTGTAATTCAGAAGAGGGGAGTAAGGGAGGAAATGAAGGGGAAAATGGAAGGGTAATAAATCCACGCATTTCCCGAGCTTGACAATGGCTCAGTTAGCAGTGACTCCTTATATGCTGGCCAACATAGCTGGAATCCAAGAGAAGCAAACAGAGTCACTCAAGAGAGGGAAGCCAGTCAGCGAGCGTAAGAGAGACAGACCGACCTCTTCTGTGAAGCAGAGAATGCAAGGCAGAGGCTAGGACAGAAAAAGACGGATGCCCGCATGGAAACCTGACCTACTGGAAAGTGCTGTTCATACACACAAAGCTGGGAAGACTGGAATTTCACGTGCAGGAAGCACAGAATCTTGATTTGTATCTAAATAGTTCTTAAAAAGACAAAACTTCAAATTTTTTTTTGTCTTTTTGAGACAGGGTCTCCCTGTAGCCCTAGTTCGCATGGAACTCACTATGTAGACCACGCTGGCCTTGAACTCACAGAGCTCACCTGCCTCTGCCTCCCAAGTGCTGGGACTAAAGGTGTGTTTGATTTTTTTTCTCACACCTAATTTTGGTGTGAGAAAGTTAAATTTGCTGAACTGACAATTAAAAGGCAGAGATCCCCACGTCCAACTTAGACTCCACTTTCCTTCCTTTAAAATAAAAGATTTATTTTTAATTATGTGTATATGTGTGTACCTGTGTGAGTGCATGCACAAGTATAAGTGGGTACCTACAGAGTCCAGAAAAGGGCATCAGAGCCCTGCAGCTGGAATGACAGGTGGCTGTGAGCTGCCCCACGTGTGTGCTGGGAAAAACAGCAAGCACTCCTAAGCCACACCAAGCCACATTTCCAGGCCCGCAGTCTCTCCCTCTTTTTTAGACTGTCCCATGTATTTCCAGGTGGGTTCTAGTTCCCCCTGGGAAGCTGCTAACATCTTCCCTCTCACAAGATGAACAGTGGTCCTCACCCTTCTCATGAGTGCCACTGGAGACAAGCCCAGGGTGAGTGGAGCATTAAACACGTATTGGGTACTTGAGAGCAACAGTGATTAAGTCAGCTGGGGCATCAAGGATGTGCTTCAGGGGTTTGGTAATAAGAGTCTGGGAGATGTATTCATCACTGGATACTTAATAAAATCCTCTGCATAACAATGCCCACTGGGAGCTCTCAGGAACTCGCACAACTGTGAACACCAGCTGCGTTCAGAGATCGGGCACTGCCGTGGCAGAATCTAGGCTGGCACTGGTGGGCACTTTGCACTGAGAAACACTGAGACAACAGACGCTTGATAAAAGAACACAGAAGACTGGAGTTTAGTTATTTGCTCATTCATTCGACTAGCACTCAGTACCTAATGTGTACGAGATCCTGGAAAGGTGACAAGGAATCTGCACCCGTCCCTCACAGTTCAGAAGACAGCTGGGAAAAGGTAAGTGCAATATACTTGCAGGTGAACAGGGCAGATGGAAACCCACAGCCTCTCAGCCTTGGCTAGAAACACCAGTAAAGCAACAAGGAAGGTTATGAACCCAAATGAACAAAAAAACTTAGAAAGACCGCACATATGAGACAGCAGCAAGAATGCTGGAGGACAGAAAACGCCGGGACGCACCGCAGCATATTGAGAGGGGCACAAAATTGGCCACGGGAGACGGCCACTGTCTGGAGAGATGGAGACGAGTCAGGAATAGAATGGTCCACATGCTCTGAAAGCCTGCACTGTGACAGACAGGACTCACTCTCCTCCCACCCCGGAGGGAAAGTCACCGGGAACTTTCGGGGCCAGAGGGAAGATACATACAAGGTGAGAGACCTCCAATGCACAAAAGCTCTTCTCTATCTTTCAGCTTTGCTGAGACCACACAGGGATAAGGCCATCCAACCATGCAGAAGTCCTGGCAATTTCTAAGGCCTTACTCCTAACATGCGCGCTCAGCCAAAGATTACTATATAGAAGACACCTAACTTGAAAGACCCAAATGACCAAAGCAGGGGACGGTGAGATGGCTCAGCAAATAAAGTATCTGCTGCCAAGGCTGAAGACCCAAGTTTGGTCCCTGGGACCCACATGAATGAAAAAAGGGAAAGAACCAACTGTACACACACACACACACACACACACACACACACACACACACAGACACAGGCACACACCCAAAGTCTTAGCAATAGTAACTGCCAGGTCCCTTTCCTCAGGGAACTATTGGGGTGTGCTCCAGCAGCACACAAGTGCAATCCAAAAAGATGACGTCCAAGATACAGGTCACAACAAGGAGACAGATCTTGGATCAAAGGAGAAAGGAGCCTCAAAATGGGGCTGTGCAGGGTTCTACAGACAGGTGTGAAGCAGGACACAAGGCCTATGGGAAAGATGGTTCCTCCAGGACACAAAGGGCACAGACCACCTGATGAGCTTCAGACGCAACAGATAGCTGTGCAGTTCAGCTGGAAGGGCTCAGCAGTAACTGTCATGAAGAGAAGCGAGTAAAACCACAGCGGCGACTAAAGTACCAACTCCAGCTCTGTTGCAGGGCAAGGCCCCAGAGCAATAGGAAGGACAGCTGGCAAGGCAGGACTGAAGGCAGAGAGACAGGGTTGAAGGACGACAGGGCTGGCTAGAGGCTGGAGGGCCTGACCCAGAACAGCATACAGCAGGGACAGAATTGAGAGCCAAGGGGACAACTCTGTCCTGTCTGGAAGCTTGACTGCACAGGTCTGTCAATAAAAGGAAAAAAATATCCAAGGAAGGGAGGGGAGGAAGGGCTCCATCACAGCCACAGTCCACTGAGTGAAGAACTCAGGTTAGCCTGGAAACTGAAGTGGTGTAAGGATTCAACAGACCTAGGATTCAGGAGTCTGTGCGGGGCACTTAATAAGCCAGTCAAGCAGAAGTTGTACCATTCCACACTTAGCAGAGCAGTCACAGAGAGGGGCAGGGTGCTTACCATGGCCACAGCTGAAGCAGACTGACCCCAAGCCAGTCTCTTAACTCTGGAAGTCTTTCTCATTCCCATACCAGCTACCTGCTGAGGGGGCAGTCTGCATCAAGGGCTGGCCAGGACATTTCCATGGAAATGCAGCCCATTTAACCCTCACAGCAATCCTGGGAGATACACCCTATCACCAGTACTTTACAAATGGAGAGGACAAGACTGTAAGAGCCAGGGTTGGTGCATGAACAGAAGGAAACAGAGGCTTTTAGGACACTGGGAAGTTGCTCATATGAACTTGTAACAATGGTGACAGCACGCACAAGACCCATGCCGACTCAATCAGACAAAAACCCAGCATAGAACTGGGGAAATGAGCAACAGGCCCCAACCTTGGCCCAGGAACTATTGGCAACTGATTATTGCTGGGTGAGGGAGAGAAGATCTTCTTTATAGAGTGACTCTAGATAGGCTAACTAGACTCTAGTGGATGAACTTGCACCAAGAGGCATCTGGGTACAAATGCTTGACTGGGTAGGACTTTAGAACACATGAAATCCGGTGGGGGCAGCTATGGAGGGGAGCGCAGATGGGGGGGGGTCTAAATATGAGTAAGATCTATTAAATGAAATGCACAAAAACTCAATAAAAAGCTTAAAAATCCCCAAACAAATAAAAGGACAAATGACCTGAGCAAGGCCATGCAGTCAGCAAAGCCCTGCTGACTCTCTTCAGGGTCCTAGGCTGCAGTACCACGAGCACACGTCACCTCTGAAGTGATTTTGGCTCCTCTGTAAGTCTCCTCGCTTCCTTATCTGATGATGGTCAGTCCTGCCCAATCTACCCCTGAACACGGTGGCATGCAAATATGTTTTTATTTTGTTCATGCTGTCTTCAGTTTCATTAGGAAATCTCAAAGAAATTCAGGTTTCAAACTCCCTAAAAACAACACAATACAATGCAATACAACACAACCCGACCTGACAGCTGAGTGTGTGTATTCCTTCAAAGAAGGCCCTCCCTGAATGCAGCCTTTCTGTGGAGAGCACGTGCAGGTTCAAGTTCCCCACAGACCTCACATGTGGATGCGGTGGAGGCTCACACACAGTTTGCCAGGTTCCTTTGGAAGTTTCCTTTTTGAGACCCAGGCTCTCATCGTAGCCCCGGTGCAAGGCTGTGCAGTTCTCACCGTCTCCCCTTGAACAGCCTCTCAGGGGCTCACCTGGCCTCTACCTCTCCAGTCTGCTACCCTATTGGTTCCCCTAAGGCATAGGTTTTTTTTTTCTTTTTAAATATTTTATTAGCATATGAATATTAGGTTTCATTATGACATTTTCCAAACAAAATCTTTCTCTATGTCTCCCTCAACGCCACCTCCCCACGCACACCTCCCCTCTTTCATGTCACATATGTGCCACACTCCTGTCTCCTCTCTTGTGGTCTCTTAAACTAGTTTCATAGTATATGCCCGATCTCATGACCCCTTATTTACATATATACATATAAATACTAAAAGTTAGGCTTTACATATGAGAGAGAACATGTGATTTTTACCATTGTGAATCTGGGTCACCTCACTGCTATATTATTTTCCAGATCCATCCATTCTCCTGGAAACTTGTCACTTTCTTTCAGTGGAGTAAAATTTCACTGTACATGAATGTCACGTTTTCATTACCCATTCATCTGGTGATGGACATCTAAGTTGGTTCCGTCCTTATTGTTGTAAATAGTGCAACAATAGAGCTGGCTGTGCAGGTGTCTCTGTAATGAGATACCGAATCCTTTGGGTGTCTGCCCACGGGAGGCAGAGCTCATTTGATGGCTGTCTTCAGTTTTTTGAGAACCTTCACACTGATTTCCATAATGTCTGTGTGAGTTCACACCCGACCAGCCCTGCCTAAGTGTTCGTCTCTCCCCACATCCTTGCCAGCATTCTGACTGGAGTGAGGTGGAATCTCAGAGTAGTCTGAATTTGCTTTCCTTGATGGCCAAGGATGAACACTTTTAGAAAGTATTTACTGGCCATTTATCTCTCTTCTTTTGAGAACTCTGTTCATGTTCTGAGCCCATATATTGATTGGCAGTTTTAATTTGTGGTTTAATTTTTACCGTGCTTTGTATATTCTAGATATCAACCCTCTGTTTGAGGCATAGCTGACAAAGATTTTTCTCCATTCTGCAGGCTGTCTATTCACTCTGCTCATAGTTTTCTTTGCTGTGCAGAAAATTTTAATTTCATGAAGTCCTAATTGTTGATTCTTGGGAATGTTTCCTGTGCCACTGGAGTCCTGTTGAGGAAATTCTTGTTTGTGTCTATATCTCATAGTATTCTGTTTTCCTCTTGCAGGACCAGCATTTCACATTTTAGGTTAAGGTCTCTGATCCACTTTGAACTGATTTTTGTGCAGGGTGAGAGATATGGATCTAGGCATAGTTCTGACGATGCTAAGCGTCTGCTGAGAGATCTTCCCTGTGCAAACTAATCCACCTGAGGCCTGGCAAGCACGGGCTTCCACAGTGTGACTCCCACTGTCTTACTAGGGGCAAGGACCCCTACCCAATAAGCCATATGCCCACCCCGGGTTAAACTTTTAATCACAAGAACCATATTTAAGTGCACGTTTATTTATCTCAACTACACTCATGACTCCTTTAAAATGACTGGTTGTAAGATTCGTAAGGAAATAAAGCATTACCGCTGAATGGAGAAGGAAAAGCTGGTCTAAAAAAAATCACAAAGATCTTCAAAACAAATGTAAGATAGGCAAGAAATAGACATAAAAATAATCATTTAAGCAAGTATAGATAACTACTTAAAATCAGAATCAGAAGGGGCTTCCTAAGCCTGAAAAAAATAGAAATCACAAAAACCCCAAAAGATATGGCTATAAAAGTTTACATTTACTTATGTCAAAACATGAAAAATAATGAAAGGAAAGTTAGACGGCAAAACATTTTCCTGGGGGAGAAAACTGCCACAAACAAAGGAAGAGGAACAAGAACATACAATTCATTAACAAATATCGAAAACCCCTAACTATGGGAAAATTTGTCTGCACTGCAAGTGAAGGGGGATAAAGCAAGATGAGGTTCTGCTTTTCCTTTCGAGCAGCAAGGTGTAAAGAATGATTCTGAGCCTCATTCTAGGACTGAGCCACTGGTGAGGGTGAGGTGAGGTTCTCCCACACTGTAGCCAGCAAAGCTCTCTGCAAAGTCACTTGACAGAGCAAGTCCAAAGTCCTAAAGATGTCCTCCATGGAGCGACTTTCCTTCTAGACTGGAATTCAGTAATTTTCAGCGTTGGACCTATTGATGTTTTGGGCCAGGTAATTCTTAGTTGAAGAAGGCTGCCTCTGCCTCCATGATATACTACCAAACCTTCTCCAAGACACCACACCAAAAATGTCTTCAAACATAGTCAACTGTTTCTCAGGAGACAGCAATACTTCCCTGGTGAGAACCACGGCTGTATGTAAGCAGAAGAATGAGAAGGCAAGAAGAAAATTGCTATAGAAAAGCTATGACATTATTGGGCAAGTCATAAAGATGTCAAATGCTCAGTAGTAGCAGGGGGCTGGAGAAACCGCCACAAACATATTATGAGATACCATGAAGCTATTCAAAATAACACTTTTAGGACATTTGTTGAAATGAGAAACACTTGCTCTACCAATTAGACTGAGCCACCTGTTTCAAGAAGCGCCAACATTTCACTCAGGATAGACTGTAGTTCTTGCCCATGAAACAGTTCAATATGGTTCCAGATTGACAAGACAGAAGACACAGTAAAGGTGAGCTCCCCTTAACGTCAGTACTGACACAGCTATAAGAGCAAGCCCACAGGCCATCATGATGGGGACTTGCTCACAGGTCAGGCCAAGAGGCAGCTGAAGAAACTTCTACCCAGCATCTGTTGTCCAGAGCTGAGCCAGGGCTGCAACCAGCAGTAAAGTGGACCAGGAGGCATGGTGCAGTGATGTCCGGATAGAGAAAACAGGCTTGGCTAGCCAGCAGTTCAGCCGACCACAATTGGATTCATGATATAATGTTAAATTTAAAAGAGCGATCTCTCTCTCTGTCTCTCTCTCACACACACATACACACACACTTCCAATTTGTGTGTGGTATATGTGTGCATACATCTGCTATGCTGGTGTGTGTCCTCTACTTTGTTTTCTGAGACAGAGTCTCTCACTGAACCTGGAGTTCACTCATCCAGGACTGGCTGACCAGCAAGCCTCAGGGGCCGCTCTGATTCTCCTGAGCTGTGCTTACAGGTGCATGATGCCATGCTTGGCTTTTCATGTGGATGCTGGGGATCCAAACTCAGATCCTCACACTTGTTCAGCAAGAACTTTACCAGCTGAGCCATCTCCCTAGCTCCCCTAATCTTTCTATTAAAGAAAACAACCAAACTACAGACCTCCAGGGAGGTTAAAAATCTCCCCAAAGGTAACACCTTGCAACTCAGCATTTCTGCTCGTAAATACACCCCTATAGAAACGGAAACAGATACAAAGACAGCAAAAAACTAGGACCACATGGGGGTCCGAGTGGGTGACACAGTATGGAGTACTCTGCCCAGAGAAACAGGGCGGGACCATGTGAAAGACTGCAAACGCTCTAAGGCTTGTCACTAAGAGGAAGCCAAGACTTAAAGACAGATGCCATTTACACTTACAAAACGTGAAACTTCATGTCTGTGCACATGTGAATATTCACAGGACAAGGTCTTTGGGATGGCTGTTGAGCAGTGGCACTGGCAACATTTGGGGGCAGAGTTCTTAGTTGGCAGCAGGTTCCTGTGCCTTGTGGAGCATTTGGCCACTTCTTTGCCTTCTGCACCAGATGCTTCCCACAGCTCCCATCATGTCTGAGGATACACACTAAGTGGACGAAAGCATCACTGGAGGGAAGAATGAGGACATAATTTGGAAAACTCACTAGAGACTCTACCTCTGAATTATTTATATAATTTCTACTTGTAAGATGACAGAAAATAAGACACATTGAAATTCACAATAACTCACAATTGTTTTTATTGAGTCACGAAACTGGCTGGTATTTGTGGTTTCTCTACATAGTTTCTAGAAATATGCACTATTTTCAAATATTAATATTAAAAATAAAATGAACTTTATTTTTGAAGAAAAGGACAAAGACTGAAAAGCATACAGATATAAACAGCAGGTGCAGATGGGAATGGAACAGCGTGTGTGTATCCTTTGATCTCTGTTCTCCAAAGTTCCTACAGCTGCATGTATTAATTTGTAATTTAAAAAATCATTGGCTTTTTATAAATTCTAGTCTTACTACCTCTGAATTAAAACAGTCTGAAAAGAATAAATTAGGAACAAATGGGCAGCAGATAGTGTTGGGTGTCTGACTCCCTTCAACAAGACAGCCTGAAGTCTCAGCCACAGGTCAGCCTCCGTGGTTGCAAAGAACAGTTTAGCACAGGTGGTTGGAGCTGGAGGTCTGTGTGGCTAGCTCTAGAACCCCAAGGTTTTTATATATCTATATCTATATCTTTATCTATATCTATATCTATATCTATATCTATATCTATATATCTAAGGCATGTGCTGGATCACTGAGCTCTGCCTTAGCTCAGGCTGGTCTTGAACTTGCAATCTATCTGCTTCAATAATGTAATGCAGTCTTGAACACTCTACATCCTTCTCCAACCTGTCAGATGGCTGCAAATGGCCCAGGGTCACATTTATATAGCAGTGAAATTGCAAGTGACTGCTGAGACAAGCCACTGGGAGTGAGTCCTCAGAGATGAGCTGACTTATGAAGTTACATCATTTGTTACCATTCACACATGCAATGTTTGATTTATGTTTTGAAAGCAGATTTAGATTTCTTAGAAATTTTCCATTGGTTTGGTCCATCCATCTATGAAGGAAATGAAGGACACCTGTGAGATGCCCATCCATTGGCTCCTGGCAACCCAGGCTCTCTGAACTCAATGGTGCCATCTCAGTTTGGATACTGGGAAACTGACATTATCCAGGAGTACATAGTGAAGAACACAGAGGACAGTTATGTCAGCAGCACTGGAGGGGAGGCAGAGTGTACAAACAGAGTGCAGCTAGGGATGTTCATCACGTGCTGGTGAGAGAGGAGTATGGCCCGAGTCGGAATAGAAATGTGCTGGGCTCAGAGTGCACAAAGAGAACACATTCCTGAAATACTCAGGACCCAGTCCAGAACACCATTAACACAGTACAGAGCTAGACACCAAAATAAAAAACAACCAAAAAACCTGATAGGAGCTACTATATACACAGTGCCATTCTGTGAACAGGCCGGTCCTCACTCCACAGAAGGAGCCAGGCTCAGGCGGGGTAAGTACTTTGTCCTTAGTCCTCAGACAGCAGGCTTGGAGTTAGACCTCAGCTAAGTGGACATCAGAATTCTAAAGTATCTATCACAGGGCCTCTGAATGGATCAGTAACTGCAAAATCCCATCTTGAAGATGGAGAAACAGGAAAGGCAAAGGGCTCTCCATCATTCTCCACCTCAGGTTTATAAAGCTATAAAGATGTGAAACTGGCAGAAGCCTTGGTTGTCGGTGGATGGCAGCCTGATGCTGGCGCAGAGGGACATCAGTGACGCAGACAGTGTCTAGCTCACTCAACTCTCTACCTCATAATTTAGGCCTGATTTTCTTTTTGTTTTTTATATTCTGAAATGTTTCAATAATATAACAATCACCCATGACTTTGGCTTAACAAATTTTAACATTCTTCATATTTACTTCATTCCATACCCCGGAAAATGAACATTACAGATACAATTTCCTCCCCTTTCCAGAGTAATTACCATGAGGATTTGATGTCTCCCACTCCCTGCACATTCGGTATTATTACTGTATATTATGGATCCATAAAATCCATAGTGTTTCTGTATGTTTTCAAATTTTATGTAAATGGTGACAAATTACGCGCACAATTCTGCCGATTTCATTTTCTACATTTTATGTGCGAATTTGCATTTGTGGGGGGGAGCCAACATGAATTTGTGAGTCAGCCAGGAATTGCGGTTATTCTCTTAATCTTCCCACCAAATGGCTGAACCTTTCTGATTTTTTTAAATGGGCATAAAGACCTACCTTACCATGCCATTTAGAGGTATGGTATAAGAGAATACCTATCTTCAGGCCTGGCACAGAGCAAATATTCAATAAATGTTAACTATCATTTGTCACAATAAAATAGTACACGCCCAATAAATGGGAGCGATTTTTATGGAGACCAATAAAAGTTCTTCACATTTGTTTATGAAACCTAAGTCTTAGAATGGCCTTAAGGTCCCCAGTGCCTGGCTATAAAGGAGGGACAATCATTTCCAGGTTATGTTTTCAAACAATTTTTATGAATTCATGAATTCTTCTATATACCCAGGCTTTACTTTGTTTGCTTTAATGGCAGAATCAAACTATTAATTCTTGATCTCTACTGAATGCTATTCTCTATGCCTGTGATCAAGGAGAAGTCTAGCTTGCAGATGTCTTTTAAAGCCCAGCCCTGTGCCCAGTGCAGCCTCTGCTCCTTTATCGTGTCTGTGGACTGATACCATTCCACTATAGTTCTATAACATTCAGAAACAAAGGCATGCTGCTCACCCACGATCCCAGCACTCAGGTTGCTAAATCAGGACTGTAAGTTCCAGACCAGCCTGGGCTACACAGCAAGATCGTGCCCCAAATACATACATACATACATACATACACATACATAGCTTCACATACTGATGCTGAGTGCTAGTGCCAAGCTTGGGCCTCGGCCTGACACAGGCTGTGTGTGACATGCCTGCCTCATCAGGGAGGGCTGATGCTGGGCCTCAGAACACTTCGATCGTGTTGTTGCTATGTTTTTTTTAATACATACTCACTGCTATATTTTTAATACCTTGTGACCCCTCCTCAGACGTAGTCTTGCTCATCAGTTTCAGTCATTCTTCATGATTCCCCTCAACAGCCAATCCTTCCATCATGTTTATGCTGACTTTTCCCATCAGATCTCTGTCTTGGTCTCTTTCTCTCTCTGTTGGACAACAGAGGGTGTACTGTTGTGCCTGGGGGTGTGTGTGTGAAGGAACTGTGTACACTGTGGGAGGTACCAGTCACTATTAAATGCTGACACCACCTGGCCAAGGACGAGCTGTCTATTCCAGGGGTGCAGCGTGTTGGGGCAGAGTGATCAGCTTGCCTTAGCAGCCTCAGCCTGCCTCGTTCTTTACATGCAGCAGCTCCGTGCTGGCATAAACCCTGTAGGAAAAGTCAAATTTCCCCATTTCCCAGATGGCCCAGGAACCCTGAGTGCCATCCCGCTCCGTGCACCGGCCTTTCTAGGTCCTGCGTCCAGCACAATAAGCACCAGGCTGGCTCATCACTCCTTGCAAGTGCACCCTGCCAAGCAGAACGGGGTTCAAGGCACCAAACAAATCAGTAAATCAGGATGTCCTCGGGCACGGTGACGCGGAGACACATAAAACACACACTTTATCATTCCCACAGATTCCTGAGCCTCAGCTCTACCTTCCCCCAGGGAAAATCCCAATCCATTCGGGATATTAATTATGATAAAAATTTATTAAGTGCTCATAAATGCTAGGCACTACAGGGAGTACTCGAAAAACACAGCCACGTAGCTATGCTCTCATTTAAAGAGGATGAAACGTCTAAATGATGGGGGACCCCTGGCAGCAGTAAATACTATTTTATTACTTGCATTTTCCCTATCCTTCTCTTAAAACTGTTTATTATTTATTTAGTCTCTTGGATCTCACACCAAACGTCAAAAACTAATATGTATTGCAGGTAAAATATGACCTTAGCACAGGCACCCATAGTCGCCCACGGTTGCTGCGTCTCCACTGTAGCCTCTGTGAGATATTGCCTGCAGTACCACATATGTCTCTGCTCCTGCTCAGAGCAAAACAGGGAACAGAAAGCGCCAACCCTTTGGATGAACACGGGGAACTCGAAGAGATGCTGAGGAGGAGGGACTCTATTTTACCTCACACACTTCTTCATTTGGGCATCTTTTCCCTCGTAAATATCCCCTAAGACCAGCTTTTCTCAGAGTCTGAGGTCAAGGTGGCACAGCACAGTAATTAATACCATGACAAAGCAACAGAAAATGATGTGTACCTGAAAGCCCAGCTACAATTTACACCTGGTGATTCAACCCAGCTGCTCACACCCCAGGGTCAAGCTGCTATTAAATTTTAATCAAATGTCCCTTCCACTGAGTGGAGCCAAAAGGACCCAAGAGAAAGAGATTAACACAGGAAAATGCCAACCTGAGAGGACTGACCTGGCAGGTGAATTAAATCAGAATTTTCAATGATGATGTTAAGTGAAAAAGAGAATAAAAAGTTGACTGCATAAACACATACAAATTAAACTTTTGAAAGAAGAGTCAACCCTGAAGTGAAGGTATGATTTCTCAGGTCCAAGAAGAAGCCCACATCAGCCCAAATTCTATAGGTTTCCCAGTGCCTAAGCTCCTTTATAAATCGCAGATCCTTTTTTTTTCACCTTTAGAAGCAAACTTAAATGGAGAGAATCCCCTGGAAGAAATGGCATATTACTGTCCTGACCACAGCCTCACAGGGTAGTTTAAGTGTCTAAAGACTGAGAAAGCTAGTGCAGATCCCCAGTACACAAATCCCTCAGTAGCCTGGGTTGTGAAGGGGAGTGGTAAAGAAAACTAGGAAAGGCAGAGGTTAGAGTCTGAGAATCTGCCACAAGCAAAACATGGCTCTAAGAGCCTTCCCAAACCCCTTGAAGCCAGCCTGCAAAGTCTCTTACCGTCCATGGCCGAGATGGTCTGCAAAACTGCTAATTAAAACATAGTGGCCCCCGATCACAGACTGGTGTGTGATAATAAACACATCATCTCAAGAGCGGAGGGAGCCTTGGACTCTGGTTAACAAATGCTCTAGCCCTTATATTTCCTTTATAAAATAGATACTTGCTCACTGTGAGTCTAACATAAGCCGCAGTCACATGGTACTTCCAGATCTGCTCTTTAACTCTGTGGAGAAGTGACGATATACATTCACTTTCTAATCACCTTTCAACTTTAATAACCTTCAGAGCTAATTACAGAATTTGTGCTAGCCCAGCAGCAGCTGAGTGTCCACAGCCAAGGCAAAGGAACCCAGTTCATCACGCTGTTCAGACATTAGGCAATAAAGGAAAATTTAGCCTACTCTGCGATGTACAAATCTGGTTAATATGTCCCTGGGAGTAGATGAGCTCTGATTAGTACTTTCTCTGTTAGATCATTTAAGACCCGGGAGCTGTACTTTGCTTTAAATAGCAATAGAGTTTTATAAACAGAAGGGATGGGTCACCTCATTGGGGATTGGGAAAGTCACTGAATTCTGATCATGGAGAAGCTCACACACCCCACCCCAGGAGCTATACTGCATCCTGGCTGACACACCCCACCACAGGAGTCACCCTGCATCCTGGCTGACTTGCCCATTAGTACTTTAAAGCAGTACTGCAAGAAACACCCACTAAGAAGTGATCTAAGTTCAGAAATAAGGAGGAGTCTCTTCTGAGCAAAGGTAATAAGCGGGAAGAACAAAGGGAAGGTAAAGTGAGGGCAAGTGCTTCATTCCAGATAACAGAAGATGTCACTAGGGAGGTAAGTTGGGACAATCCCCCAAATGTAAATGACATTTAAACTGTCCCAACTGGGGGTCCCCTATTATCAAGGCTGTCATTTTAATAACCTTGGGGGGAAATTCTGAATATAAACAACCAGCAAACCACTAAACCCTTTGACAGAGTCACCAGACTTCACCTGGGCTGAGTAGCTGTAAAAACTGAGGGGGGGAAAGCTTTTAATAAAGAATTCTTCGTTGCTGTGGCATTTTCTATGGGTTAATTCATCCCAAGAATCACTGAGCATCCCATGAGAGGAATGCAGAAGGATCCAAAATCCAGAACACTGGCCCCAAAGAACTGTCTTGACCAGCATGGCTACAGAAAGAGGCAAAGACGACACCTTGCATCAGAGAGTGATGACAACGTATTGCTGCCCCTCACTTCATCATGCAGGACCGTGGACAAGTTAAGGATGGAGCCTTCTAGCTGAGTGTCCTCTGGCTGTAAAGTAACGATGGTAATGCCAGACTCTGGTAGATGTTACCTGGGTAAACCCACCTCGAAATGCCTAAAACAGCTTAAATCCATGTTGGCTAAGAAACAGAACATGGGGGCGGCAAAACTTTGGTAACAGTAAAACATTTCTGAATGTGCCAAGACCAAAAAGTAACTAAAAATCACACATGTATATTAGATAGTTGATTTTTAAAGTGCTACTGCATAGCAGTTTTCATTGAAAATTAATGGATTTTGCCTTAGAATTAGGACAGAATTCCCAACATCATAAATGGCTCTATCCAAACTTTCTGCCATTTTGTACTACATATTTGACAAAATGTACTCACAGCACTGATGATTGTAAACTCAACAAAGCAATCAATTCTGAAAACTGTCCTCTGTCCCAAGGTATCAACTATTCAATTGAGCTTGGCTTTGGGTAAAATAAACAAGCATGTCTGTCTCATTAGTGTGCAGACTTGCTTTCATCTTTAATAATGCTGCAATTAAGTGTACACCAAAGAATTACTTACAATAAGTGTTTTTATGATTTACTGGCAGTAAATGTTTGATTTATATACCTACTTTATATGCATATATACCCAAAGTTACATCAAATGTCTTGGGTAAGAAGGAACTGCAGAGGGAAATTTAAGAAACTGCAGACAACATGGCACGTGTGCAGAAGAAAAAGACTTCCCAGAACCACCCAAGCCATCATCAAAAGAACACCAGGCTCCCTTGCTTATTTTCTGGTAACAACTCTCCCAATATCCACATCATGACAGGAGTCTGACCAGCACAGGCATGAGCACCAGTGGGTAGAACTATGAGATCTCTGAGGAGCATGCTTGGCCCAGATCTGCTGAAGAGGCAATGTGGCAGGCTACAAGCCGGGAGAGACCAAGAAGAGCCAAGGTTTAATGAAGGTAACTGTAAGGCCTACTGTCGTTCTGAACCTGTATCGACAGAGATGCAACACATCCAGATGGAGCTGAGGTATTGCCAGCATTCGAGAAGCGACTTGGTGGATTGCACATGATGTAAGAGTTAACAGCCATGCACAGGTGACAATGGTGTGACTCTAGGAAAGCTGCTGCTTACAGCAGGATCCCAGGCAGCTGATGGAATTTGGAAGGAAGACAGGCCTTAGGACTGTGTGGACTGGTAAGAGACAGAATCAGTTCTAGGCTTTAACTCTAGTATTTTGGACTGGAAGGATGATTGGAAAACCAGGCAAAAGCCCAGGTCAAAATGGCAGCTACAGAGCTCGGGGAGCCCAGGAGTAGCCAGGTAAAGCACGATCTGGGGCAGTAACCCCACTGGCTCCAGGCACTGACTCCGGCAGGCACTGATGAGGTAAGGCTGAGTGTCCGAGCTGTGGTACCGGTAGTTGAGCGAGAGAAGACCAGAAGCGGCGTGGCGCATTTTCCCTCTCAGGACACTTGGAGACAAGCTACAGTGGTCTGAAGTCCCAGTACCCAGCCTGGCCTCCACCTCTGGTCTTTTCTTTTGGTCATGCTTGATACTCCTAAATAGAGATGACCGGAAGAGCCTGCCAAGGGCAGAACATGGCAGGAGCTGGCATGCCTCTGAGTACTCTCTCCTGGTGCCCGCTCTTTTCTGTCTCTCGGAACCTCTGCTTTCTCTCGAGGGCCTGGCTCATGTGCTACTTTCTCTGCAAAGGCGCCCAGCATCCAAGCCTCTGCCATAGCCCTTCCTACCATGCTCTGATGGCCTAAACTCTATGTCTACACTTAGCAGACTACAGCACAAGAGTGGAGGGACTGGATCTGCCCATTCTATTTTAACTCCTTTGCCGGTAGCAGGCATCTAGTGGTTCCTGGGTAACAGTGAATGAAACTGAAAACCCAGGAAGTAGATAAATTCTACCTTATTGTTCTCGCTGAGCCTAATTTGGCTATCCTTACAGCCACCACCCTCGACTCATTCCTCCACCACACACCCACTTCTTACAGCTCTGACAGCAGCTCTGTGTGCGCCTGGGCTCACAGGGCCGTTGCTCTTTAACGAGCATTAGTGCCACTGAAGCCTGACGTGGGACTGAAAAAATAGCACTAAATCTTTTATGGACAAACTGCGAACCTGCATGAACAGCCAGACGTTCCCCCACTGACCCTGAGCTCTGCTGAGCAGATGTGAGAGATAAAGCAGGCACACCGCCCACACGCTTTCAACAGAGAATCCCAAGTGTAGCTCGTGGCTGCCACTGTGGGTAACCCAGAAAATCTACGTGACCCGAAGGTGATTTTCAGTTCCTTTCCCTTTGTTGACAAGAAAAACGTAAGCCTCTGGGCACCCTCAGTGTCTGAAATGACATAAAAGTGTTTCCTCTTCACAATGCATTCTGCATGTGAGACTTTAATGACTAAACCTAATGTACAGGCACGAGGTTCCACTACAGACCCAGTAATTACTACTTCTGAGACTGGCCACCGTGCTCAGCTATTAGAAATGTTCCAGAGCTATCTACTTTGTACTGAGCCAGAGAGGGACGGGCTATTCATCAGCCTTAGACACATGCAATAGTATCTGTCAACTCTTCTACAGTGACAAGAATCTCTTGAATCTGACTGTCAATGCTCAAGATGACTCTGACGGCGACTGGGGGAAACAAGACCTCAGTTGATCTGCATGAGCCCTGTTCAGCCTCTTGATAAGGATATTAAACCTTGGAAATGGGAACAAATTATGCACACATATTTTCATTTGGTTTTAAAATATGCATAGATTCATGTCTTAAAATGGCTCTTTGGCCTAAGACAATGAAAGAACTCCATTTATAATGAGGGACAAACATTAGTTATGCTGACAAAAAAAAAGAGTAAATTTGCTTAATATGTCCTTAGAGTCTGACTTGTGGAGGAAACATGTCTGGGAACGGAAGGTCCGTCTGTCAGGATGCTCTCGACATGACCTAATACACAGCAGGTGCATCCCGTGGGAGAGTACTGGAGCCAGCATCTGGCCCAGCATCCTGGCTTCATTAGCTGCTCTTCTGTCCTTCTTTGTGAGCCTACTCAGTGCCATCCCCATCCTACAGTAGGTTCCTTCCTCCAAGAAGGGGTTTCATATGGTGTCCTATGTATGAACCACTTCGGCTCAGCAGGTGTGACTAACAAAGGCCAGGTGGAAAGCATACTTGGCTTTCTTCTCAAAAGAAAAATTAAAGAGAAACTGAAATCGAGATGCTAAGATTTGCTGTTAGATGTTAACATCCACCATTTGCTGTTAGATGTTTGCAGATGCCCCTTTAACAACTGCAGCATCTATGATCTTTCTCAGTGAGCTTCAGCCGTCTGTTGGAACTGAGTCACGTGTCCTTAGCTGATCTGCTCTCATATCCCTGTTTGGCCACAGCAGTAGAACTTCATGAGTGATTACAGCCTGAACTTCCCAAGGAGGTTTCTTTGAAAAGATCTCGGTGCTCGACAAGAGATATTTCATAGCAATCAAGTACATTACCCAAGTGGCTAAGTTCAAGATTGAATAGATTTGCTACCGACATGAATAAGTGCCTTACTCTAAACTCCAAGATGGAAACTGTAAGAAGGGGTTTTCCAAATTAATATAGCTAAGGTCTCAAGAATGTCACAAAACCTGGCATGATGAAGAAGTAAAAGCTCATCCAAATCCTAACAGACTGCTGCTGTTCCATGTGGGCAAATCCTATTGGATGGACTAATATTTCTGCAGATATTAATAGTGTACACACCATTCTATACTTTATTTCTTTTACCCTGGGATCATTTCTCTCCACAGACACCTGGCCAGGTCTGCAGGCTGTTTTTGTCACATCTGGAAGTTGCTGCCATTGGCAGTTAGTGGGCAGGGTCCACGTACTGCTGAATACCCACTATGCACAGAGAAGCCCACAGCGCAGGAGGCCACCTCAGCAGAGTGGACAGCCCTAGCCACCTGCTACTTCAAGTTTTACTGTTATGTGCACTACACCTATCTTACAGAGCCCTTCTCAAGAATCTGTTCCCAAACCCCAGGAGAGCGGGTCTATGACTCCACCTTCCAGTCATGATTCATTATATCTCAGTGAACCCCGGAACCTGGCAAAGTCAGTCAGATGCCCTCTTTTCAGAAGATGTTTTCTGGCTGCAAGGACTTCAGGCTAGAGTTTCTCTGACACTAAAGGGCTAAAAATGTTTTAAAAGGGGCTTAAAATAAGGCAAGTTCTGGATGTTAGGTGAAGGCCTAGGACCAGAGCAACTATAGAAAAGCAGAGGTCCCTTGAGCTGTGGGCACTGGGGGAGAATGGGAGAGGGGAGATAGAGGTGCCATGAGAGGCAAACAGAAAGTGGTCTCTGTTCACAAGGTCCCCCAGCTGCCGGCTAACCCTCGCTCTCAAGGACGCACAGGTGCCCATTCGTCCTGTGCTCGTATCCTCTTTTTTGCTTAAATTAATCTAAAGAGTTTTCTTCACTTCAAAGAACTGTTTCCTGAGATGTGGGTGTAGGCTCAGTGGGAGAGCTAGCCTAGCAGGCAAGTGTTCCTGGGTCCCATCCTCAGCATGTACCTCTCTCTCCCTCACAAAAAAGCCCACACCTGATCAAAATAAGATCAAAACAATTGTCCTCAACCCCGCCATCTGCAACTCCAGTTCAGAGGTTAAACAGTCTGCCGCACATTAGTAAGAGCAATAAATTTGTGCTTTGCCTAAACTTGCTGCCCATGAATGCCATACCCAACGTCACAAACTAATTTCACATCTCACAGAAAACAAGGTGCCTTAAAAATTCCATTCCATTACCCCAGGTTACCCATTCCTGCTTCCAGTGAGGGAAACATCTCCAAACAACTCCTCAAGCTGTAGTAAACAAATTCTCAGTAATAGACTAATAATACAAACAAGAAAATAAAGTCTAATAATGACCTATGGGAGGGCAGAGTTGCGCAGGCAATTCAAAATGGCACCCTACTTATCTATTGGGATAACTGCCAACGATGAGCACATCCTTGAAGTGTGCAGCCTGACAAGCTTAGACACACATGCACCCACAAAACACCCCCTTTTGAAGCAAGGTGGCCATGTCTCAGCATTGGAAGATTCCTCAAGCCCAGCCACAATATCCTTCCCTCCATCCCTCTCTCTGATCATCCTGCCTTCAGCCCCCAGGCAACCACTGACCAACCTTCTGTTCCTAGAGATTCATTTTTGGTGGAGTTACATTGGTGGACCACACAGTATGTACTCTATGGGCAGGTTTCTAGTTAGAGACTTATCCATGGTGCTGCATGAATCAACAGTTTGTTACTTTTTATTGGCAAGAAGCATTGTATGTTGGGATATGCACATGCGTTTACCATCAGTTCACCTGTTGATGGACATTCCTGCTGCCTCCCCCTCCCTTGTGTTTATGAGACAGGGTTTCCCTGTAGCCACAGCTGGCCTGGACCAGGCTGGGCACATCTCACGGAGATACAGCTGCCTCTGCCTCCTGTGTACCACCACACCTGGCTCTGTTTTTAGATCAGTCAGTTCATGTAGAAATCTTGTAGCAATCTCTGTGTGGACATGTGCTTTCTTTTCTCTCAAGTAAATATGTAGGAGAGGAACAGCTGGCCCGGTGTAAGAGTGTGTTTAACTCTTAGGCCAGTCATTTTTTACTGAGTGAACTTCACTACTCTTGAAACATTTTTTATAGTATTTCATCCAAATTGTCAGATGTACTGACTAGCAACGTTCCTTGGCTGTCTTCTGGATACACGGAGTGATATTTCGATCCTCATTCCTGATGCTTATATTGTGTCTTTGTGCTCTGCTCAGTCTAACAGTATCAATTTCATTGATCTTTCTCAGTGTATCAGCTTTAGGAGTTAAGAGCTTTTCTGTATATTTTCTGCTTCCTATTGCACTGATTTTTGATCTGATCATTTCTTATACTTACATCGGGTTCAGTCTTCACATCTTTTCCTGGCTTCCTAAGGTGGAAGCTGACAATGAGACCCCTGGTTTGAGACCTCTTTCCTAACAGGGCTGCTTGGTGCTGTGAACACTCCCTAGGTCGATTCAGCAGCGTCCCACAGGTGCAGTCACTCAGTACAAACTCTGTTCAAATGTTCATTCTAAATTGTTTTTGCCCATATGTCAGAAGAACTAGGTTACTTGAGGACATATATGGATGAAGCGGAGGTGGAAAAACTGGGTCCAAGACTCAATTCCCAAAGCCTCTGCCTTTAGCACCACGGGGTCACCAGGGAGTCACCAGCACAGCCAGCCTTCCACATGTGGCCATGTGTGTGGCTACTCCTGCCTGGAACACCCTTCTTTCACTCAAGCGCTTTCAAGTTCACCTCAAGTTTTACCTTATTTGGGGAGAAACTGTGATTTTTTATTTTCAAAGATGTTACTATTTCTTAGGGGTCACTACATTCCAGGTATACAGAGTCTTATTCAATCCTTAAAACAACTTTGTACGACCAACAGCGTAATTGCTGAGGAAACGCCCAGGGTCGTAAGCTAGTAACTGGGTGAGTGGCAGAGGTGAGATTTAAACCATTTTCAAGCTCCTAAACTCCTGAGGAATTTGTGAATGCCTCACTGGAGATGATCTTTAGAACTCCCTAAGAGACTTTAAATACACATATGCTCAAATGGCTGCGTCTCTACACTAGTAACAATCTGGAAACAAAATAAAATTGAAAATGAATTTTGTTATAGTAGCATAAAGAATACAAATACTTTTAAAGTAATAGAAATATCTTGTATGAATACATTTAATTGGCAGGCCAAAGATTTCTGCACTGAGAACTACAAAATATTACCGGAAGCAATTAAAGGAGACAAACAACTGGAAAAGACATCTGTGTTCCTTTACTGGGAACGTGGTATGAAGACTGCAATATCACCTAAAGCAACCTACAGATTCCGTACAGTCTTCATCAACACAGCAAAAGATTTTTTCTTTGCAGAAATACAAAAGTGCACTGTCAAACTCTTATGGAATCCAGAAGAAACTTCCAAACATGAAATAATCTGGAGAAAAAACAAGTTTGAACTCGCATATTCCAGGTTCGAGATTTAGCAGAGAGGCCTAGAATCACAGAGAAGAAGAAAAGGCCAGAACCAAACCCTCACATACGTTCTTCCACCAGAGCATGGGGCTGCGATGGGAGAGGAGAGTCTTCTCAACAAATGGTGCTGGAGAAGTGGATGTCCACGTGGAGAATGCAGCTGGACCTTCCTTGCAACATATATATACTAACTCAAAATGTATCAAAGGCTAAACATAAAAGTTAAAACATAAAATTCTTTGACTAGAATACAAGCAAAGGACCTCACAACCTTGGCTCTGACAGTGGTTTTTAGAAAAAGACACCAAAAGCAGAAATGAAACAAAAATAAACTGTGAATTTTATCAAAATAAAAAACTTTGTGTGCATCAAATGTCATTTCCAACACTTTGGGGGAAAGGATCATCTTCTTTAGTCCAGGCTAATCTGAACTTGAAGTGATTCTCCTAGCTCTGCCTAGCAAGTACTGGGACTATAGGCCTGCACCACCACCAGGCTCCAGTGAATCTTCTGCAAGTACCTACACATGTGTGCACGTGTGGAACTTAGGGCGGTGCTCCTACATAATGAACACTGAAGACACCATGGCTCATGAAGAGACAAAAAAGCACAAATGTTACATGGTTTCACTCACACTCACAGTAGTCAAAGTCACAGAGACCTGAAGTCCAAGGACAGGTATGAGGCTAGGGGTCGGGATGAGGGGTGGCTTTTCAACAAGCACATGGTTTAAATGGGGAAGACGATGCAGTGGGGTGGACGGCAATGAAAATGAACCTAATGGCATAGAGCCGTGCAACAACAGTGATTAAAATGCTAAGTTTTGCTGTACATGTTTTATTGAAATAAAGAATGAAAATTAAAATAAACATCATCAGACTTTAAAATGTTAGGTCACCCCAAGATAACAAAGACCCCTCTATTCATAGGAATTGTTTTAAATTTTTCTTTAAATTAATTAATGGTAAATTAAAAATTGTTTAAAAGTAGAACTACACTTCCTCAGATAAGATAATAAAATCAATTTCAGTGGAAAAGATAAACCAATATTGTAGCTCTGACTGGCCTTTAATATAAACAGTAACTGCTTCAGTTGTTTTAAGATGCAAATCAAAAAATTTAGATTAACTAAAATAAAGGGAGACTAAGTGGACCAAGAGGGTAACTTAGAGCCTGGAGAGATGGCACAGGAGTTATAGCACTGGGTTTGAAGAGGACCCAGGTTCTGTTCCTAGTCCCCACATCGTGGCTCACAACTCTCTGTAAGTCTAGCTCCAGGGCACCTTTTTCTGGCCTCTACAGGCACAGTGCACATACATACATACAGGCAAACATTCACACACAAAATAGAGATGAATAAATCTTTAGGGAAAAGAAAGAACATAACTAACTTTTAGCAATTACAATGAACTGTCAAGAGTTCTCACTAAAGATGGACTCCAAAGCTCTTTTACTCAACCTTACAGCTCTGTACTAATACAGGCAAACAAAGTAGAAGACCCACCAGCATGTCTGAATACTGCAGTCAATGACTTGTCACCATTTTCTTATCCTAACCATATATTTGAGATTGAACAAGTGAATCCAAGGGATCCTGAAGACAGTGTTATAGAACAGTGCGGTCAGGGGCAGCAGACAGGTGCCCAACAGCTGCTCATTTTGAAAGCCCGTTCACCAGCCAGCCCTTCAGTTCCAAGACAAGTGAACTAGGAGTTGAGGATGTTGCCTAGGCTTGAGAGCAGCTCTGGGGCCTCATTAGCACCCTTGGAGTCAGACACAGCACAGATTCACAGAAATACCTTCTACCAGGGAACAAGGATGCTTTCCTTCTCCATGAAAGAATTTTAAAAGTTATAATTCTTTAAAAGGTTTTGAAAAGCTTAAGAATCAAAGAAGGTCAAAATTCTCTTTGTAATAACTGCCTCATGATGTGGTAATAAATAGGATCCCCACCACCCACAATGTGTCTGGACTCCAGACAGAATATGTGAACAGCGGGCACCTGCTCTCCAAGCTGGCCACCAGCTGGCAGTGCGGTGAGAGTGAAAGAACGAACAGGAGCTGCCCCAGCAGCCAATGCCAGCATCTCACAACAGCAGGCTCCGGCGTGGGACTTCCGCTGTGAAGGTATCAGAACCCAGCAGAGAAGTCCTGGTCCTTTCGTCTACATTGATTACATCAGCTGGCAGGATGATGTCCAAGTAAGACAGGAAAGGATCCAAGAGCAGAGCCCTGTCCACAGAAAGGCCCCTTCCAGCCAAGCTCGAAGGCAGCTGGAGCTCTGTAAGAGGCTTATTGATCCTTCTGGAGCTTTCTGTAGAACATTAAATCTAACTCAAGGGATTCAGACAAGACTTATTACAACCCATTCACAGGTGACTGGAGTGCAGACTCCATCTCCACACAAGGGGGAGGTGCGTTGTCTCTTCATAGCTCAGCATGAAACATTTCCTTTTATTGCCTCTTTTTTTTCCTTGTGCTGAGAATCAAAGCCAGGCACATCTAAGGCAGTCAGCTACAATCCCAATCAGCCTGAAAGTGCCCTTCTATTCCCAAGAGATACCTGTGTAGCAGGAGAGTCTTCAAAACCTCACCTTCACGTGCCAGCTCTGTTCCCAGCCGACACTAACGTGTGAGGGCACAGAGAGCCTGGGAGGGGTCCGGCAGGCACAGGGCACCTTCCCCTGCACTGGCAGCTGGGAAGGGTCTGAACATCACGTCAAGTGTGAGTTGTACTGAAGGCAGAAAAAAGCTTCCCAGAACTATAAACTATTACACTCTCATTCATTACAATCCCAGAATTTTAATCTTCCTCAGCCAAGAGAAATGACCTAACAGGATGTCTAAGATCATTACTCAATTCTGTATGTGAGTTTTTGGCAAAAAAAAAATGTTTAAGTGAGAGAGATGTGTGTGCCTACGTGGACCGCTTGTACTGGTGAAAAATGCAGCAAGCATTTTACTGACATGCATTATAATAAATATTAACATATAACTTCAGTGAGCCTTCTACTGGCACATATTTAGATGTCCTCTAATGTCGATACCTCAGCTTTCTGTTTTCAACATTCTCATCATGCCAAATATGACTGGTAGGGGGCAGGGAGAGGGAGAGGGAGAGGGAGAGGAGGAGGGGGAGAGGGAGAGGAGGAGGGAGAAGGAGGAGGGAGAGGAAGAGGAGGAGGGAGAGGAGGAAGGAGAGGGAGAGGAGGAGGGGGAGGGAGAGGAGGAGGGAGAGGAGGAGGGAGAGGGAGAGGAGGAGGGAGAGGAGGAGGGAGAGGGAGAGGAGGAGGGAGAAGGAGGAGGGAGAGGGAGAGGAGGAGGGAGAGGGAGAGGAGGAGGGAGAGGGAGAGGAGGAGGGAGAGGGAGAGGAGGAGAGTGAGGGAGAGGGGGAGGGAGAGGAGGAGGGGGGAGAGGGGGGGGGGGGGAGAGGGAGAGGGAGAGAAGCAAAGGCAACCCAAGGGCAAGCAAGTTCAAAGAGAAGACCAGAACAGCTGAGCCTGTGTCTTTATTTGTTTGTTTGTTTTCAAATGCAAGCAGAGAATAAGTCTAGGGTCCTATTTCTAACTTTTATGCCCAAATTTCTGCAGAGGTCAAATGCACAGCTTGCATCTATAACTCTTGTAACGCCTCCTAGACTCACAGGATAAACCCTCTACAAGAGTGGCTCATATCTGCAGATCACAGCTGGGAACAGCTCTACGCCGTGTTCAGTTTACAAGTCCTTCGGGATGCTGTGGAATGTTAGCAGCTTGCACATGGTTTGATGGGGAGTAGCTATTCAACAGTCATCAGGAACTCAGTTCTAATAGGCCAAGCACAGCCATTAGGACAATCCAGGGAAATAGATGTCTGGAAGGGAGGCATTTATTTGTTCTACGGAATCAAATTTAAACATCAGGCCATTTACACATCTAACAGAATAACTGCTGTAGCTCCAACAGTGGCAGAGAAAAAAACAAAACATGGTGGGATTTCTTTCTGTGAATCGGTGGCATCTAAACACACTGTTAACGGACACAAGGCTGAAATTACTTATCCTCGACTTAGTGACATGCGGGGCTACAATGAGTTAGAACGTCTGAAGCAGTATCCAGGAGAGAAACGAGAATAGGGCCTGTGCTGGGCAGCCTCAGTTGCCAGCTTGACACTCCTGCCTCCAGGTTCCTGCTTTGAGTCCCTGCCTTGCTTTCCTTTGATCATGGACTAAGCACACACTGTAAGTTGGTTTTGGTCAGTGTTTTTGTCACAGTGAGAGAAAAGTAACTAGGACAAGGGCCACTGTCTTATACAAACCAGCTTTGTTTTTGAGGCAGGGTCTCCTGTAGCCCCAGCTAGCTTATAACTCATTGGCCTCCACCTGACCGAGATCTGCCTGCCTCTGCCTCCTGTGTGCTGAGATTAATGGCAAGTGCCACCATACCCAGGACATAGCTCTTTTTAAAGGAAACTTCTTCACCCCACCCTGCTGAGAGCCATAGCTAGCCAGATGTGCCACAGGGTCCGCTGCCTGATCACGCTCGACTCCGGCTAGACATTCAACTGAAGGACAGCCAATCCAATTTCCTACTTTTCTGAAGAAAAGGTTTCAACCAAAGGGATGAATCCATTTTCAGGAATTTAAACAAATAGTAAAAATGATTTTTGAGAAAGGAGGGGGCAGTAGGCAGTTTGGAGAGAATCTAAAGCTGTGAGAATTTACCCGGAGAGGCTCACCCTGGCAGATTTTGGGCATGGGGATGGTGGCAGGTCTAGTGGTGACAGAATGGCCCTTAGCAGCAGAGACCTAGAGCATCACAGAGGCATGGGGCAGAGAAGGCTGCTGGCCCTCCTGGAGCCTGTGTCCTCGTGCATTTCACACATTTCTGTTTCTTGAAACCAAAGGCACCCAGGTATCATATGTCAATCATGACATATGAAGAAGCCAGGACTCTGTAGACCTGAATGGTCAGTGAGAGGCCGAAGCCCAACACAGAAATGTAGGCAAACACATGAAATAATTTAGTGACTATCCTAGTTTGCTTCTCTGTTGCTGTGATAAACACATGACCAAAATCAATGTCTGGGAGAAGAGGGTTTATTTGGTTTACAGGTTACCATCCACCATTAAAGGAAGCCAGGGCAGGAACTCAGGTAGAGAATGGGAGGCAGGAGCCTGGGGCAGACACCAGAAAGGAATACTATTTACTGGCTTGCTGTCACAGGCTTGCTCGGCTAATTTTCTTATACAACCCAGGCCTACTGGCCTAGGGATGGCACTGCCCACAGTGGGCTGGGCACTCCCACATCAATCAGCCACCAAGAAAATGCCTCAGAGACATGGAGACAGGACAATATGATGGAGGCAATTTCCTAACTGAGGTTGTCTCTTCCAAGGCGATTCTAGCTTGTGTCATTAATAAAAACTAACCAGTTTTTATTAAAAATAAATCTTGAAGATTTATGAACAATAGTTTTCTTTTAATTAGAGTTTCTTAAATGAGGCTACATTGGTTATAACTTAATTTTTTTAATTTTTTAAGATTAATTTGAGAGACAGGCTGGAGAGGTGTCTCAGCACTTCAGAGCACTGGCTGCTTACAGAAGACCAAAGTTCAGTTCCCAACACCCACATGGTGGCTAACAACTGTTGAAGTCCAGTTCCAGGGGATCCAACGCCCTCTTCTGGCCTCCACAAGCATTGTATGTGTGAGTGCATGCGTGTACTTATATACACGCAAGCAGAATACTCAGACACAGAATTAAAAAAAAAAAAAAAAAAAGCTTTATTTTTAAGCCAGCCATGGTGGCACTCTGGAGGAGAAGCAGGCAGATCTCTATGAGATCAAGGCCAGCCTGTTCTGCATAGCAAGTTTCAGGTCAGCTGGAGCTACAGGGAAATGCTGCCTCCAAAACCTTTTAAAAATTAATTTAAAAATTTAATTCTGAATTATATTTCTTTTTTATTGATAATTATTAATGTCACATCTGCATATTAAATTCTGGATTTTTTTTAGGATAGTAATTCTAAAGACAACCAAACGCCAGCAGGAGGAATAGGTCCTCCCTGTGGATTTACATTAGAAATCGAGGTTTTCTTCCACTCTAGCAATTCTGTTTTACTTCAAGCATGCACATCACAAGAGTACACGGACGTCAGAGGTGGGCACTGGGTGCCTCCATCGCTGCCCACCTTACTCTTCAAGACAGGATCTCCCACTTAGCCTAGAGCTCATTGTTCTATCCAGACCAGCTGGCAAAGCAGCCACAAGGATCTGCACTGGAATTACAGGCGAGCAGCACCACAGCCTGGCTTTTTCATGGGCACCAGGCATTCAAACTCCAGTCCTCAGATATGCATCTACCCATCAAACACATCCCTAGCCACTATTTTATTGCTTTAAGTGGAACCACATATTATCACTTAATTTTGCTTCTATTTTAATTATTTTCATTGTCATTCAGTCTAGGGAGATGCCAGTAACGCCTCACAAAATGCACATTTTTATCAGTGTATTGTTTATACATGCTTCTAGAATACTGCCATATTGTTTAATAAATATGTTAATATCTGTCCATTACATAGCTAGTGAAATAGTGAAAAATAAAATCAAATGATGATAAAAAGCAACTCGGGGGTTGGCTCCCTGGTTGGATATATATATCCTAAACATCATTCAGACATTAAAAATTCACCAGCAATATATCATGCTACTCAGAGCCCTGAGTAGCATTTGTTACAAGAACACAAAGGACCATAACTAATACACGTTCTATAGCCCAATACATCATTGGCTAAATGACAATGAAGAATTCACTGAGATTGCTGGGGAACCCATTGGGATCCAGCTCCACTCCATGGTGTCAGCTGCATCATTGGATTGCAGGAGTCAGAGAAGCTGGTGTGTTATCCATGGGCTGAGAACAAAGTCCCCAGACTCAGACATGCAAAGGAAGCACCTGAAAAAACAGAATTTACTTCTAAACTAGAATTACAGTGCTGAATTTTTCCAGTGAGGCCAAGAACTTGCAAATAATAAGCTCTTAAAATATAGTCACTGGCAGACAATGAGATGTGATCACCTCTAACCTGAGCTGTGATCTTTTCCATTAGCTCTGAGGAACAGACTACTGTGGACTCCAAGTGCTCCCATCTCAGACTTTGATATACAGAATTATGAAGGTTACTTGCGCTCTAACAGAAAAGGATCACCTAAGGTATTAACTTAGCCCACTGAAATGTCAGGTGGGGAGTTAAGGCCCACAGGGAGAAGCCCCTTCTCCCAGGGTCACAGGGAGAACTGACATCAAGGCCACCCCCAGTTCACATATCATTTGTTTCATAGCTTGTCCTTGACTGATCTTCCGGTTATTCTCATAATATTCATATTCATTCTCTCTCCCCTCCTTGAAAGATCAAAAGGGTAAGGAAGGAAGTAGCATTCACGCTGACGTTGACCCCTGGTCCACCACCATCACACAAGTCCACACAGGAAAGAACCACAGCCCCACCCTCACTGCACCTCCACAGTTATCAAAGCAAAGGTCATTGACTTCTACGTCTTTTTAAATTTTTATGCATTATTTTTTATTTTATGTACATGAGTGTATTGTTGCAGATAGGTATGTGCACCTGTGTCATGCAATGCCTGCAGAGGTCAGAAGAGGGGGGTCAGATCCCATGGAACTAGAGTTACAAATGGTTGTTAGCTGCCATGTGGGTGCTGGGAACTGAATCTGGGTCCTCTGCAAGAGCAGTCAATACTCTTAATGCTGAGTCATTTCTCCAGCCCTGACTTCTAAACCTCAAACTTCATCTTTCCACTAATAATTCTCGTGTTTGAGTGACGTCTCAGCTAACATGAGTTTAAACATAGGCTTTTTAACCTGGCATGATGGTGTCGTGCTTATAATCCCAGTAGTCAGGAGACTGAGGCAGGAAGATCATGAGTTTGAGGCTTGGCTAGGTTGCATAATGAGATACTGTTAAGAAAGAAGAAAAAAAGGAGGGAGGGAGGGAAGGAGGGAAGGAGGGAGGGAGGGAGGGAGGAGGGAGGGAGGGAGGCAGGCTCCAAGCTATAAAGGAAGATTGACTCTGTCATTTTGTAGACATTCTACAAAGAATAAGACAGGTATAAGGTACAAGTGCCTTATACAATGGGATAGAGCTCACAATGTGATAATGGCAATGCCTCAGAGCACTGAGGCACAGACAGAGATTCTGTTAAATGTTAATGAAGAAGAACTGGACCTTTCAGAAATGATGCCACCAGACCCATCCTTCATACTGTGTCATTCTTATGGACAGTGTGCCTCAGAGCACTGAGGCACAGACACTTCCTAAGTGTGAGTCTGCAAGCAACAACTTTCTTTAGCTTTGTTTGAAGCTGTCATTATTTCGTCATTGTAAAGTATCGTTTTGCACTGAATTCCAGGTTGCCAGTGTTTTCTTTCCACACTTCAAAGGTGTGGTCTATTGTCTTCTGGCTCCTGCTGCTTCTGAGGAGGAATCAGTTGTCACCCTCACCTTCGTTCCTCCAGATGTGGTGACCAGAATAGCTTTTCTCTCAGCTTCTTATCAGGCCTTTCTTTATTTGACCTCAGCAGGCTGATTACATTCGTCCCTTTGGATGTGTGAGAACGTGAGGGGGGAGGGGTCGGGTTCAAACACTCCTTTCTGTGTTAGGTCTGGGCTGGCTGGGAAGGCCGAGGGCACAATGAAGAACACCAAGGAACCTTCAGTTATACCTTGCTAACTGTGCTTCATCTATATGTAATTTGTATATTACGTATATTATGTATATTCCCCTCATACATGTAAGTGTACCCATGTTGTGCAATGCCTGCTGAGGGCAGAAGTGGGCATCAGATTCCCCTGGAACTGAAGCTATGGATGGTTGTTAGCCACTATGTGGGTGCTGGGAATTGAACCTGAGTCCTCTGGAAGAGCAGTCAGTGTGCTCTTAACTGCTGAGCCAGTTCTCCAGTCCTAACTGTGTTTCTTGATGGCTAAAATGCTCCCTTTGTGGCTTGACATTCTTTAAGCTAAAGTTAGATCCTTCCCACCACATCAGAGATGAAGGCACAGGGCACTTCCCTAATGACCACATATGTCCACCAACCAATAGCCTGATAGGCAGGGAAGAAGAAAAACACAGGAGCATCTTGACCAGGGAACCTGCATAGTCATGTGGTTCAAAACAGATGTGGTGCCCATTGGGAGGAACTTAACAATGATATCACAAGGGAGGAGGCCATAAGAAATGTCTTTAAAATCCACAACACAGAACTCAGTCATCCGCTACTCCCTTTTCAGGTCAACCCACGCCAATCTCTCTCTGGAGCATGCTTGGCTTGGCTGAACAAATGTCTGCTTAATCTCTGCTGCTCAGCTGAATTCTTTCCCTCAAGAATAGCCGAGGAGAAACCTTCACCCAGCAACAGGCGGCATTTGCTAGCATTCTTGGGTCTGTTTTCATAAAACTTAGGGAGTTCCTTAATTTTCATTTCTTCAAACATCTGTATGCCTGAATTCTGGGAATTCAAGTCTGTATATGTCAGGCCACCAGGCAGCATCGAGCAGTTGTCGTCGTTGTCATCGTCGTTGTCGTCGTCGTCCTCCTCCTCCTCCTCCTCTTCCTCCTCCCTCCATCTTCTTACCTCTGCTTCTGTTTGGAGGATCTTCACTGATGCACCCTCGGGTTCATTGACTTTTCTGTGTCTAATCTATTTCCCATTTGTGAAACTATTTTTTCCAATCTAGAGTTTAATTTGCTTCTTTCTTCTGCTCCCATTGCTTTCTTTATTATATTTTGTTTTAAATCCATGAACATCTTTACAACAGCTGTTCTAAAGGATCCATCTGTTGACTCCATCATCTGAACCAGTTACATGTAGGCCAGTGTGTCTATTTCAAGACTTGTTTTAGTTTGTTAGGATGGGTCCTAGGTAGCTTCCTTCAGGAAAGATTAGCCCTACTCCTCTGATGCAGCCCTCTGGGACCCCCAGCTCTTTTGGGGTTCCACAGGCTTCTGTCAAGCTGGCCCTGGTAGTTCCGGTGGTTGCTCAGCTTTCAGGCAGTCCGTTCCCATAGTTATTATTCTTGACTGGATTCACAGGAGCCAACCTACAGCTTAGCAGTCCCCGAAGCCTAAAGAGGACCACACATTCATTGCTGGAGGTCTTTCTCTTCACTGCCTTTTCCTGTCTCTGACCCACAAATTCTAGATACTTCAGACTCTCCAAGTCACAATGTATTTCTGTAATTCAGTGAAGCCACTGTGCTCTGCCTGGGTCCCTCAGCCAACACTAGGCAGAGTAGCCTTCAGGGTGGGGGTGACCAGAGGCTTGGTGCCCTGCTTGCGGGGCTCAAAGCCCTTTACTTCCTGCCCATCATCTCAAAACAGATTCCTCATAGAGGATGGCCAGTGCCGCAGCTGTTATAGTGGAGCTCATGACCATCCATCGTGACTGAAGTAAGATTCTCACTTTTTTTACGTTTTGTTTTTCTTAGGTTTGTGTTCTACCTGGTATGGATCTGTTCGGTAGAACATTCTGTACCCATATATTATGATCTTTAGCCAATATGGTAGCCAGAGATCACACGTGGCTACTGAGAACTTAAGATGTTAGTAGTGATTTTTTTCAGCTTAAAAAGTATATAGCTTGGGGAAAAAAATCACTCTATTATACAAAGGCAAAAAAAAAAAAAAAAAAGACAAACCACAGGCCAGTGATCTTTTTTCAACTAAGCAGACAGCGGAAATCACAGAGTGGACACTGACCTACCATTCAGGGGATGATGACATTCGGGTATGTGAAGTGTTTCCCGCAGGCTTGTGTGATTGAATACTTGGTCCTAAGCTAGTGGTGCTGTTTGCGGAACCTCTGGGTTGTAGGACCTAGTTGGCCATTCCAGATGACTAGGCTGGGACCTGGAGGTTACAACTAGAGCCCATCTCCAGCCCCAGCTCTATTTCTAGTCGGTACCTTGTGAGAAGACCCACTGCAAGCTCTCAGAGCATGGACTGACCCAGTCCGGCCACTGTGCTTTCTCAGCCCATCATGGGCAGATACCTTGAAAGAAATCCTTTCTCCCTAAGGTGTGTCTGCTAGGTATTCTGTCAGCTATGAGAAAAGTGACCAAGACAGCAGAAAGCTGCAGAGAGAAAATGACCTAAGCACTTCCTTCCCTGTCACAGACACTGCCCAACTCAAGGCCAGGGTGAAGATAAACCCAAATCATGTTAACAAACGGCTAGAGGCTTGGTGTGGTCTAGATGAGGCAGGAAGCCCTGGAGAACACAGACAGAGAAGTTAGTCACCCCCAGGTTCCACCCCAGCAGACTGTCACAGGCGTGTCAGCGGAAAAAGGAATGGACACAGGGTGCAGATATGGGCACACTCCCACGAAGCCCCACACCTTCACCTTCCCTTGCCTGAGCCTGGAGAGGCCTCTCTAGGCAGAGGAAGGCCCTTGTCCTTCTGGGACCTCCCATGCTTCCTGCCCGCTGCCTCTCCAGGCCACTGCTGACCTCTGAGGATGCAGCGTCACCTGTCGTGGCAGCTTTTCCTGCACAGCAGACTGCCGGGCAGCATTCCTACTCCAGTCACTAGAACACGGAAACAAGTCTGTCTGCACTGCAAAACATAATCTCGTTAAAGAGCGGGAGCTGAGCCACGCAACTCTGGAACCTAGTGTTTTGATGACTTGTTCTCAGACAAACACAAAAACAACCCTAAACAATACTGAACTCCAGCTGGGGAGTTTGTTTTTATAGCCGTCTAAATTAGTACTTCTCAGACTACTTTGTGTATATTAAAGGACTGAGAAACACATTGAGAATAACAGAAAGGCAGGTTTCTCACCACTGAAGGGGGCGGGGGAGGAGGAGCTGTGGTGCACAGTCCAAGCATCTGCAGGGACTTGGATTTTTCGTGCATGGTTCCTAAAATATTTTATTATTTTTATTTTTTGTGTATGAGTGTATTGCCTGCATGTATGCAAGTGCATCCATGTTGTGCAATGCCTGTGAAGGTCAGAAGAGAGTGTCGGATTCCTCTGGAACTGGAGTTATGGATGGATGTTAGCTGCCATGTGGGTGCTGGGAATCAAACCTCTATAAGAGGAGTCAGTGCTCTTAACCACTGAGCCAACTCTCTAGCCCCCATGCATGGCTCTTAAATATACTCCAACACAGAAATAGCTAGATATATATGTGTGCATTACGTGTGTATTTGTGAATGCTTACACAAAAACAGGCATTTTATATGTATCTGTATATGTTTATATCACACATACATGATGAATACACATAGACTTGACCTCAGCTTAGTTTCCAGAGAAGATCCCCAAATACTGATGCCTCATTAGCAGTGAGCACAGCCACAGTTGAGATCTTAATTTCTAAAATCCTTTTCCCCCTAAAAGAGAGCCAGGGCAGAAAGGGGAAGAGCTCATTTGGGGCCCGATCGGGGGAAACAGAGCATAAGCCTGGAACGTCCTTCCACACCAGAAAGCAAAAAGGCCCAGAGAAGAATTCAAGCTTGTTAAAGGGGATGCAGGAACCCTGGAACAAGGTGAAAAGCAACGTAACCAACTTAGCAAAATCAGAAAATAAAAAGTAAAAACCCATGCACCGATATAAACAATAGGAAGGGATATAAAGAGGGGCAGAGTTGTTTTTATATAAAATACGAACAAATACATACAGAAGGGCGAGGAAATATCTCTTATCCAGTCTCAAATTATAAGCTACCAAGTAGAAACTAATTCCTTCCCAAATGCCAGTGACTAGAAGCAGAGCTGGGGTCGGAAGTGGGACCTGGTTGTAATCCTCAAGACCCAGCCCTAGTCACCCGGGACAGCCAGCTAGGCCCTGCAACCCAAAGGTTCCACAACCTCCCCAGACAGAGCCACCAGCTTGGGACCAAGTGTTCAAACACACCAGCCTGTAGGAGACACTCCACATTCAAACGCTAACACCGGATGTTAGCTTACTGTCAACTCTGTGATTTCAGTTGTCTGTTCCTCTCAGCACACCCACCCTGAAGCACAGGTCAGGTTCACCTCCTGGAAGTGACCCATTCCATACGAGGGGCCTCCTGATCACTGTGACCCAACATCACTTCTGCCGATATTCCTGAAATCTAACTCTGAAGAAACTCAGAGAAACAAACCCAAACAGAGGGATAGGCCATGAAAATGGTCATGGTAAAGGGAGGCTAAGGAGCAGTTATTTATTTATTTATTTATTTATTTATTTATTTAGTGCATGTGCATTGCCTGCATGTATATAAGTGCACCTTTATTGTGCAATGTCTGTGGAGGTCAGAAGACAGTGTGTTGAATACCTTGCAACTGGGGTTATGGACAGTTGTTATGCACCATGTGGGTGCTGGGAACCAAATCCAGGTCCTCCACAAGAGCAATCGGGGTGCTCTTAAATGGCTAAGCCATCTCTCCAGCCCCCCTAGATTTTTTTAAGGGTAGAAAACACTTTTGCAGTAATAGCAAATGCCAATGGACATCACCAGCGTTATATTTATAGGCATCTGAGAGAATGTGGTATTTTTCTGTATTTTAGGGTTTTTTTTGAAAAAAAAAATGTATTCTTTGAAATTTCCATATATGTACACAATGTACCTTGATCACATGCACCCCCAGTCACTTTCTAACTCCCCAGATTCTCCCCAACATGTCTCATTCCCTATTTCACGTCCTTTTAAAAAACTTTTATAACTCAGAGTCCAGTTAGTGTGCCCATGTACACACGGGGGGTGGGGGTGGAGATTCAGTGGCACATGGGCAACTTACCAGTGGCTGTACCCCAAAACAAAAGTGACTCTCCCTTTTCCCCAGCAGCCACAGACTGCTAGCAGCTCCTCTGCTGGAGGCAGGACCTTGAAAGCCCCTTCCCACCCTTGCTAGAATTTTTAACTGGCTCCGCGCTGTGCAGGTGCCCATAGCTACTCGGGAGTTCCTGTGTGCCGCAGCCCATGCCATGTCCACTAGAGAGCGTTCACCCTGCTCCTTCCCATTCTCTGGCTCTGACATTCTTTCTGCCCTCTCTTCCACGATGTTCCCTGAGCCTTGGTCAGGGAGGAATCCACTGAGATATCCCACCAGCTCAGCACACAGTTGTTTATTCTCAGCACTTTGAATAGTTATGAGTCTCCACAATAACCACTAGGTCCTGGATTTGAACCTCAGTATTAAATTTTTAAAAATTCCAAAGTTGAGAACTGTACTATGGTTATATAAGCAAATATCCTTATTCTTAGTAAAAACAAACTTTAGGGATTTGTTTCTGTGTTGTTTTGTTTTTGACAGCATCTCCCTAGGCCCATCCTGTCCTGGAAGTAACTATGTGTACCAGGCTAGCCTTGATTTCACAGAGATCTGCCTGCCTCTGCCTCCCAAGGGCTGGGATACAAACTTTAGCTTTTAAGGGTCAAAGGTAAATATCTATAATTTACTCTGAAAAGTAAACCAAAAAATATATGCAAAGAGAACCTGAGGTGAAGCAAGGAGGTTAGTGAGGGGATGAACCTGAGGGCCAGCAGGCCTGGGCTCTGCCATTGTAGGAAAGGAAGAAAAGATCCCACAAATGGCTTCTTGCCCCTGTATATTTTAAGCACAGGATTTATAATTGTTTGGTTATGACAAGGTAAGAAAGTGTTAATGGTTTGAACCAGAGGCCATTTAAGAAATGGAATTAAAATAATAAAAAACTGAGGTTATCACCTGGTTCTGCACTAAGAAGACCAGGCTCTGGGGCTGAGAGCATAGTTCAATTGGTAAAGTACTCATCAAACATTCCTGAAGCCCTGGGTTCCATCCCAGAGCTGCATAAACCTGATGTGATAGTGTATGCCTGTAATCTCAGCACTGGGAAGATCAAAAGTTCACGGTCATCTTTGGTGATGTAATGAGTTAGAGGCTAGTTTGGGACACAGGAGATACTTTTGTTTTAAAAAAAGGGTCAGGCATGGTGGGGCCACACCCTTTAGTCCCATCACTTGGGAGGCAGAGGCAGGTGGATCTCTGTGAGTTGAAGGCTAGCCTAGTTTCCACAGAGAGTTCCAGAGCAGCTGGGACTATGGGGAGACTCTGTCTCCAAAACAATTTTTTTAAAAGGCCAGTCTCAAGGGTATTAGTGAAGCATTTACTATCATATACAGAATGGTGAAGGAAGACTCTTTCAATGTGATTTTAAGAGTTGCTCTAGAAACTGAATACTTGTTCTCCGAAGACAAGGGTCAAATGGCACAGCAGAAACCATCCTCAGGGATCTTCACTGCAACTCAGCTTAGTGTGCGCTTTCAGCCCCTGTGGAACACAGTCCTGGGTGCTCGGCGCACCCACCATCTGTGACTACTGCCTCCCTCAGCATGCTGGCACCTCATTCCACTCAGTGGAGTGAGCGGTGTGCTCTCCAGCAGTCTGTCTCCACTGAACCCAAATGAGCTTGTCATAGTAATTACATAACGCAGCATAAGCTGATGAGCTATTAGTGCAGGAACCCTGTTCTAACAGCCACATCATCCACCCAAGAGATGGAGACATCGATGTGAATTTGATATAGGTGCCATGGCTATGAAATATCACAGAATTCATGAGAAACTGAGGGTCAGCCCTTAGATGCCTTTGTAAATCATGTACTTGGTTCTTGCCTCTTTGAAAATATAAGTTTAGTTATATCACAAGGACAATTCTGCAGAATCCTATGGACTATGGCATACCACAGCACTGACCCAGCCCCTTAGGGTCACTGTGACAGAGCTGTTTGAGTTTTAGTTGAAATACTATATGCGAACAGGTAAATATCTTTGCTATGATCCCTAGTCTAATGATTTCCTCATTAATCAAACAATTACTGGTGCCAATTCAAGGGGGATAGATTTCTATTTTAATCCATATCTGTGACCGGAACAATAAGAGGCTGGAAGTAGTCACGGCAGAACTAACATCACGTTGAATGACCAGACCTGACGCACTGCTTCCCTAACATGCAGGTTGTCACAGGGTAACAGTGAGGCATGTAATTCACGTGTGGGAATATCCAGATAGAACTGAGTGCAGGAATCCTAAAATCCAATGGGAGAGTAATTTTAAATGGAATCTAATAATTGAGTTTGCATATTTGACTCTTAAAATTTTCTCATGTGTATTTTATAAAAACATCAATTTTATAAATCAAGAATAGTCCCCACCTGTAATGTGCTAAGTCCTTCTTCCCACTACGCCTATCTTGATGCCCCTATTGAGTTCGACAAGTCAGAGAGCTGGACAAGGTGAGAGTCAACTCCAGGGAAACACTGGGAGCTTAAGGCTTCAGTTTGAAAGACAACTGTAACCTGTGAACTGTGCTTACCGTGTTAGTGGACTCACAGCTATGCAGGGTCTGGCGGGGCCAGGAACACAGAAAGGGGGCAGGATGAGACAAAAGTAAAAGTTGCTGGCTAAGAGGGAGGTGAAAGGCAGGAGAGCGCTTCCCCTCAACAGCCCACTTGATTCATTCAACACTTATTGAGTATCTATTATGTGGCACACTCAGGAGACATAGCATAGAGATTGGGACGGGAAGCTTCTGCCCTTGCGGGAAGTTTCATTTCAAAGGTGAGAAAAAGATACAGTTAAATAGTTATGCATACATATATTATCACACACTAAGATGTCAGGGATTGTTAGATTGTTAGCAAGAAGCTGGGGGCGGGGGTTAGGGAAGGACAAGGGGAGAGTGGTTGTGAGCAGAAACTGGAAGAGGGAACCAGACTGCTAAATGAAGAAAGGAGAAAGGAGGGACTGCGATTCACACTGTGGGATGCTGGCAGCCCACAGGGCGCATTCTACCCAAACACACCTCTCCCAGCCACCCCCTCTCAAACAGGAGGAAGAGCAACTTATCTTGATTTCTTTTAATCAGAAAGAAGACAAAGTATATGGAGAGAGAAGAAACACAAGTACACACCCCAGCATGCTACACCAGGGACATACTGGTAAGCGCCCCAGTGACTCCAGCTCTCCTCGAGACTGTCCTCTTGTTAGTGGGGCACAGAGAGGGCAACTAAAGTCTGAAAATGTACCAGTGCAGGGCCAAAAGCTGAGCTTCCCTTCCCCGGGACAAGCCAAGCCGCCTGCTCTGAATTCTTAGCACCTCTGCTTCCAGGGCTCTTGATACATTATTCAATGTTCTTAATTCATTACAAATTACATCTAAATTTTCTTGCTCATGTTCATTTATGGAACATTTTTATCTTGTCATCTTTTTTCATGTGCCATGTGAGCAAGAGACTCCCAGTACAACATACCCTTCAGAAATGAGCTAATGGCACAATTTGGTGTCAATTTCACAGTTCAGTGAAGTGAAAGTGATCTAGCCGGCCATCCACACACACACCTAGAAGGAGGTCTACTGTGGGTAGCCATCCACACACACCCAGAAGGAGGTCTACTGCGGATGCCCAGCCTTGATGGGGCCCGTGTCATGCCTACAAGCAAGATAAGTTCAAGTGGAGACATTACGTATTAAGAGAGAAAGCAGTTATCATTCAAATGTCCTCGGAGCTAGCAAGAACAGAGCAGGGAGAGGCAACAGCCAGGCTTCCATTTTCATACTCTAGGAAGTTGTTCTCAGAAGTCACGCTTGCGTTCACAAATGGCAGGGTGCAGAAGCTTCCCTTTAGGGTTTCTATAATGTTTAGAAGCAGAAATTTTCTTTAGCAGATGCATGGAATTGAACATTGTAACAGTTTTCCATGCTTTATGATGGGGGAAAAACAAAATCACAGGCTTGCCTGGCATGGTGGTACATCCCTGTAACCCCAGTACTTGGGAGGTAGAGGCAGGAGGATCAGGAGTTCAAGGTCATCCTCAGCTACATAGTGAGTTTGAAGATAGCATGAACTATATGAGACCCTGTCTTAAAATTAAAAATTCAGAAAACAAGACAAAAATGCAGACTTCCAACTATATTTAATGTAAAACCAAAACTAGTGGAAGATTAGGTGGCTGTTGTTAGTGATTACAGTAATGCCACTCTCTCAGTATTTGGTGTAAGCATGTGTGTTTCTGTGTGCAGATTCTCATGTATGTGTGTGCAAATGCATGTGAATGCACATAGGGACCAGAGAACAACCTCAGCTATCATTCCTCAGAAGCCTTGGACCTTGCTGGGTCTCTCATTGGCTTGGAGTTTGCCAATTAGCCTAGGCAGGCTGGCCAGGGATCTGCCCATTTTTGTCTCTCCAGCACTGGGATTATAAGCACCTATCACCACATGTAGCTTTTTTTAAGATTTAAAAAAAAATTGTGTGTGCACATGAGTGTGTATTCACATGCGTGTAATGTACGCATGACTTCAGGTGTCCAGAGAGGCCAGAAGAGGATATTAGATCCCCTGGAGCTGGAATTATAGGCAGCTGTAAGTCTCTTGATATGGGTGCTGGGAATTGAACTCAGGTCTTCAGCAAGAGCAATAAGCACTCTTGGATGTCAAGCTGTCTCTCAGGCCCATGCCTAGCTTCTTATAAGGGTCCTTGGGAAGGAACATAGGTCCTTGTTTATTGACTGAGCTATCTCCCTCGTCCCCCTGAAATCATCATATATTATCACATAGTAATGACTGCATTTCATCTTTAGGTTGTTTCTGCAAAAAGAGTCCCGATTAATGATTTCACAGTTTCTAGGAAACATACTGTGTATATTTTCATTGATATATAATCGTACATATGTGTGTGGTATAGTATGACATTTCAAATTGTGACTACAACATTTAAAGATTGAATCAGGGAACTGGCGTGCCTGTCACCTACAGTGCTGATCATGTCTTTGTGTTGGAGCATTTAAAATTCCCTCTGCTAGCTATTTGGGGATGCACAAATATCTGTTGCCAACCACAGCTATGTAAAGTGCCATGGGCTATGAGAAGCGATTCTTCCTAGACAACTGAACCCTTCAACCTGATAACCATCCTCCCCTCCCCTACAGCTTTTCCGGGCTCTGTTGACCTCTCTCTCCTCTACTTCCACATATAAATGAGAGCATGCGGGACTGTCTTTCTGGCTCTGCCTAATTTCTCTTAGTGTCCTCTAGTTCCATCTATACTGCTGGAAATGACAGAATTTCATTCACTTTTATGGCTGGATAATATTCCAATATGTATATACACTACATTTTCTTTATCCAATTCATCTGTTAGTGATTACCTAAGTTGAACCAATATCTTGGCTACTGTGAATAGTGCTGTGATTTTTCCCCTTCATTTTATAAATGAAGAGGCTGAATCTGGGGCCATAATATGTTTATGAATGGTATAGCCAGAACATAAAATTGGGCTTAAAGGAAAAGACTCCAAAGAATCACCAAAAGAAAGAACACCTCACTAAACTGCATATTTATTAGTCAAAATTAGACTTATCCAAAACCACACGATGCTTTAAAATGATGCTAAATGTTTTCATAAGATGCATTAAAAGAAAAGAAAAGGAACTCAAATATATGTTAAGCCCCTAGGACTTTGTCTTGAGCATTCGATTACATGAGTGAGGTACCTTCAGCTCCTCACTGGGCTAAATACACACTGCCTCTAGAATAAAGGTTAAAACCTTTACCTGGTCACCAGACTTTTCACTGGCAGGCCCCCTCCCTGCCAACTTCAGCTCCTCTAGTAAACTCCCCTTCACCTCCGAGACAGGATGTCTCATGTATATTAGATGGCCTTCAACTCGCTATATTACCAAGAATAACCATATTCTTATCTTATCAAACTTTCCCCAGACTCCAGCCTTGAGATTTTATTTTTAAATATGTGTATCGGAGGTGGGAAAGAGGAGGGTTGTGTGTCTGACTGCAGTGCCTATGGAGGCCAGAAAAGGGTATCAGATCCCCTGGACCTGGAATTACAGGAGACTGAGCCACCTGATGTAGGTGCTGGGAACTGAACCTGGATCCTCTGCAAAAGCAGTATGAGCTCTTACCCATAGATCCATTTCTCCATATGTGAAAGAGCAGATTAAATCCACCTCCTCCACAAAACCAAAAGTAAATACCGAATTCTGCTCCTACTATTTTTTGTTAGCTTCAGTGGTAGAAAGTCTTCATCTCAGAGAGCCCCAAATTATTCCTTTCGTATATACTGCACATCCCTATGAGGCGGGTAATGAAACAGGAAAGCAGTTGTCATTCAAATATCCCTAGAGCTGGTGAGAACAGAACTCGAGCTAACGTGAAACCAGGCTTTCATTTTCATATGGTAGACAGCTGATTTTCAAAAATCACGCTTGCATTCATGTAGAGTGGGGCTCAGAAGCTTCCCAGACATAAGAGACAGGTTTAAATTTTGCTTACACTTACTGAGTAAGCTATTTGACCTTAGCTATAAAATAGGGAATCAAGATCTCCAACTTAGTGTAGTTTTGAGGACTAAAGAGTTAAAAAGTGCAGGCAGCCAGCCAGCAGTCTGGTGTGGACGCTATTCCATGAATGTGTGCTGAGGCGGTGAGCCTGCTTGGACCCCAGCTCCTCTCTCATCCAGGTGCCTGGGATTTTTGTGAGGGCTCATCATGCCATTTTTACATGAATGCTTATACTGCTACTGGTTTCAGGTGTTAGTATTGTATGTTCCACTGGGATTCCAGGGCAACCGCATGTGGTAATAGTTAAAGTGCTTGGCACCTTACATGTATAAACAATCTCACTGAATCCACTCACCAACCTAAGACAGAAACTATCCCTATTTTTCAAATGAGAAACATGAGGACCAGCAGAGTTAAAGAACAGGCCAAAGTGGCAATCTCATAAGTGGTAGAGCTCAGTTTTCATCCCAGCCCTGGCTTCAAAGTGCCTGTTCCCCTCACTGTGGTATTGACTCTGGACAAAATGACAGGAAGCAGGAAGACCAAGCATCATAACTCAGGACAACAAGACAGGATGGTGGGCAGGGCTGTGCTACACCTCAGTGGTATCTATCTATCTATCTATCTATCTATCTATCCATCCATCCATCTACCTATCATCTATCTGTCTATCATCTATCTATCTATCTATCCATCCATCCATCTATCATCTATCTATCCATCCATCTATCATCTATCATCTATCTATCATCTGTATGTGCGTGGGCCTGAAGGTGTGAGCGCAGGTGCTGATAGAGGCCAGAAGAAGGCATCAGATCCTCTAAAACTGAAGTTACAGGTGGTTGTGAACTATCTGATGTGGGTGTTGGGAACCAAACAAACCCTGGGTCTTGGCAAGAGCAACACAAGCTCTTAACTGCTGAGCCATCTTTCCAGTTCCTGTTTTTATTTTTAAAAGGAAAGAGACAGAAGAATCCAGTACCCGGCAAGGAAGAAAATGCAGCCCCTGCTTGAGTCAAGTGCAGCACTGGATGCAGCCCATAACTTGACTAACACCAGGCCAAGCATGGTGCATCAAGTAAGCAGGCAGTGCCAGGGTCAAGACATCAGGACTCTTCCACAGTGTCGATGCTACATGGCGAGGCTCCTGGTTGCCTGCTAGGCCCTCGGGGTCAACGCTCAGCAAAGAATGTCTCTGGAATAGCTTCTGAAGGAAAACAGGTGGGACTGTCTGTCTGTCTGTCTGTCTGAGCTCTTCAATCATGGAAAATTGAGGGGTGTCATCCTGCAGCCAGCTCTTCAGTGTGAGTGTTCTCACCGCAGGCTGTATGAGGCGCTGGCACAGGGATGCTAATGAGAGTCATTTGGGCTGGCCTGAGTGGCACCAAACAGTGGCTACACAGCCTGAGGCTGTGGGGTGGACACCTGAGAAAGAAGGCGGTATGGTGTAGTCTGCAAGCCGCACACAGGTGGAGGATGGTGGGATAAGCCGTTTGCCCATCTTCTGAGTATACCCAGAGGACACTAGACTGCAGGAGAAAGGGAGAACATTGCCGGTGGAGGGGGCCGGGGAATAAGGATCCTAAGTCTTATGAAACAGAGTGCTTTATCTTGACAAAGAAGGGAAGAACAGTGTCAACAAAGGAAACAAAGGAACAGGTCAGAGAGACTAAAGAAAGTCCAGCCTTCTAGAGGTGAGAGCATGGGTGAGGCAACCGGTGTGATCCTGCAGACCAGAAGTCACTGAGCATGGTCAGGTCTGCAGTTCCCTGCACAAGCAGCTAGCAAATGGCTTCTTTGTAAATAGATCTGTGAACTGCTGGGAAACAATATCATTGTCCGATGGCCTGAAAGCAGCAGAACACGTTGTCCGTGGCTTGCTTATACAAAGGCCTGAAGCCTAGTCAGTATCAGTAAGTGGCCTGTGATAAATGACCCCTTCAACTCCACAGTAAGGCTGGGGACAGAGAGGGTCTGAAGTGTCCCTAATGGAAACAGCATGTGTTCTTGTATTTGTATTCACGGAACACACCACATGTGGTGCCCACACATGGCTGCAAACTCCAGGAAACCTTAGAGCCCCCATCTATCTCCCTGACAGGTCTCACTGTAGCCAGCCTGGAGACCAGGGGCCAGGCTAGGGCTGAATTTACTTTAATCTCCACAACTTTCCCAGGCTCTTCTTTGACATGGGAAAATGAGAGTTAATTCCAGAGGCGCTCTTAAATTAAGGAAGACATTAAGACTTTAAATCGGAATGCACGCTGTTCTCCATACTGCCAATAACATGGGGGTCAGAAGCGACTGGTGCCCACCATCATGACCAAGGACATAGGTGGGTAGCTTCGTTGCTTTTCAGTGGTTAGTAAAAAGGAAGAAAGCCCTGGAATATGACTCCGTGTGGGTTACGGGTCTGTCTATAGAACACTCCATGGCAGCCACGCTATACACTGACACCTGTGTACAGGGAGGAAGTGAAAGGCCTTTGGGACCTGCAGAGCCTCTGTTCTGGGGCAGAGTAAAGAACCGCACTCTTAATACACACCACGGCTCTCTCACAAGTCTGATTCCTAACTCTTTCATGCGTCTCTGCTTTTCCACACAGTAAGAACTTGCAGAAGAAGGGGGCATTTAGCAAAGGGGAAAGGAGGAGCTACACAGGCTGCTTGTAAACCAGCTTTACTGTGCGAGCACTTCCTTCCAGCCAGAGAGACTGCACATGTTAATTCTGACAGATAAGGCTTGGGGATTACATTAATTCCTTAATCCTCCAGATCCTTCTATAATTCTTTGTATTTCCTAATGACTTATCCCCCAAAGACAGGGACAATGGGAAGACAGGCTAAGTACCTTAACCAGGGAAGGTAGAGCAACGCAGCAGTCAGGAGCACTGTGCGTAGAAATGAGACAGAACCAGGTTTCATGTCCTGACCCTGCTCTTTGTGGGCTCTGACCCTGAGTTTTCTCATTTGCAAAATGAGGACAGGAAGAATATCTGCCCCACTGGGAAGCTCCGAGGATTAAACAAGGGAATGTATAAAAAGCTCTCCCTCCAGTATCAGGCACGCGGAACGTTCACGCTAGTTATCTGTACCTTACTTCTCACTGGACGCCACGCGACCCACCGGCCCCAAAGATCTTGGGAAGAGGTGACACAAAATCTCCCCTGGGTAATTTTTTTAAATCTTTAAAGCTAATTTTTAATTATGTTAGTTGTACATGAAGGCATTCTCCCTCGCCAGAGACAATTTAAGTGAATTCCTACTTGGAGTCAGGGGGCTGAGTGAGATAATGTCTTGCTGTCTCCAGCAGCTCCAGGAGCTGATGAATTTCCCAAGGACAAGGGCAGAGGGCAGCACCTCTACTAGGACTGTGCCCGACAGTGTGTGCCAAGCCTCCTTTCCCTCGAGGCAGGCTGCGTGCCCTCATGGCTGCCTCTTGCACTCACAGAGACAGCCAGCCCTTGATGGGAACTCTGTCCAGTAGAATGAGAGGATGGATGTGTTTCCAGTTCAGGAGACTTAATAAAGACGCTTTATCTGTTTTACTGAAAACTCAGTTCTGAGACATTACCTCAGAGGTCAGACCTGAAGACCCGCCATTCACTCTGCCCTTTTGAGACAAACGCACTATTTCTCAGAGCAGCACCTTTGAGGCTTTTGCTTCTCCTGTCGTGATTGAAATGAAGGCTCTCAGCTACTTCAGTACAGATTTTTAATTAATGCCCAACTAAGGAATTAGTTCTGTACATAAAAGAAAGGTGTCTGACGGGAGGAGTGACAGTGTGATCCCAGGTGATAGCTGTGGAGATTCACAAACTAGTTTCAGTGGAAACTGTAAACTGTACAGTCTAAAGCATCATGACCTCTGCTGCGTCTAGAATTCTGGAGCCATCGCACTGAACCCTCACACTGCTGACCTCAGGTGAGCTTCCTCTAATAATCTGTACAGGACACAAACAGAAAAAGAATATTTGGTCGTCTTTTATTTATCCTTCCTCTTTTGGTATTTCAAAATGAAAAACTCTGATTTTTCTCTCAAGATTTTAAGTTTACTTTTTTATTCTCTCTATAGTATCAGTGTGTGTGTGTGTGTGTGTGTGTGTGTGTGTACTGTATGCATGTATATGTGTTCACATGTATGTGCACAAGCACGTACCTGTCAAAGTCAGAGGTTGATGTTGGGTGTCTTTCTCAATTTATCACCACTTTACTTTCTTGAGACATAGTCTCTCAAGCTGGGGCTCATAGACTCAGCTAGACTGGCATCTACCTGCCCTCTCCTTCCACAGCTCTGGGATTACAGGTACACATCACTGTACCCAATTTTTTCTTTTTACATTGAGTGCTGAACTCAGGTCCTCAGGCTTGCACAGCAAGCACTTTACCAACTGAGCCATCCCCTCAGTCCCTATATCATCATTTTTAATGAGAATCTATTATAAGAAGCACTTGACACATACATTTAATATATCCCATTTTCTCTTTAATACCCTACTAATCTGCCAAACAAAGTCTCTCAAAAAAAGAGAGGCAATTCTTGTAATTCAGGATTTGAATATTATAATTCTTTGGTTCTCCAAAATATTAAGATATCTACAAACTTAAAAGTTCTAACTCAAAGATCATAAAAGTTTTTGTAATTCAGTTACTTATATTAGGAATCAGAAGGACTGTGGTCTAAAGAGATGGATGGGTAATGACGAGCACTTGCTGCTCTTGCAGAGGACCCAGATTTGGTTCCCAATGCCCATAACAGGTGGCTCACAACTGCCTGTAACTCAAGTTCCAGGGAATCTGACACCCTCCGGCCTCTGAGTGCATGTATACTCACATGGTGCACATAAACTCATGCACACATGCATACACATAAAAATAATCTTTTTTTAAAAAAGAAATCAGATGGTTGATTCACTAAATGAAATAGACAAATTATCTTAAACCCCAAAAGCACATGTTCCACATGCAAAGAGATTAACATCAGAGTTGGAGTCACTTATCTACACAATACATAATTCCATGGGGACATCTGCCCACTAGGAAGACAGGCATCTTGGCTTAGTGGGGCTGTAATGGGACTGGATAGAGTGGCTGAGGAGCAAGCCTCAAGGCGCAAAGGGCAGGGCCTACTGCGTGCCTTGATGGCAGGGCTGCCCCTTCTGCAGCCAGAGGGAACAGAATATGATGCTAAGGAGTCCGTCCTTCCTCTCCTTTCCTCTGCCATCATGCTCCACATTACTGCCTTGGTTGTTGACCAGGTCTTCTCACAAGACATTCAGAATCAAGCAGTTACTGGCCCATAAAGAAAAGCAAAATCATCCCATTCCCAATGGATTCAGATGAGAACTGTAACAAAATCAGGTATAACTCCAAGAGAAGACACTGGAGGAGACACCACTGGGTCTGTGGAGTCACACAGATAGCTACTTAAGCTGAATCCTGGTCATTGGTCCTACTGGATGGAGTGTAAAGGTTTTAACCTGGAGATTTGGTCATATTTAAACTAGAAATCTGATTTGTCTTTTATCTGCTCTGTATGAAGCAAACTGATTGGCTCAGTAATAAATATGTAGAACCTTTTGATAAGAAAGAGAAGAGAAGAGAAGAGAAGAGAAGAGAAGAGAAGAGAAGAGAAGAGAAGAGAAGAGAAGAGAAGAGAAGAGAAGAGAAGAGAAGAGAAGAGAAGAGAAGAGAAGAGAAGAAAAGAAAAGAAAAGAAAAGAAACAGGTAGTCAAGGAGCACAAGTCTGGGTTAGAGTTATGCCCATTCTCTGAGTCTCCACTTGTCAGCTAAGTGGCTTTACCATCAAAAGACTCAGTATATCACAAGGCTATTTCGGACTCAATGGTCATAGCATGTAGGAAACATGATTATGACAAATTCTCATTGTTTATGCCTCTAATTAATCAAAAAATAGAGCATGAACTCACTATTCACTTTTGAGTCTATCTGGAAAACTTTCAAAAAAGGAAAACAAAAGGAAGCTCAGACAGGGGCCATAAAAGGCCCCACAGCAAAGTTGGAAGTTACTGGTTTAGAGTTCAGGTTAGCCAAATCCTACTCACCACTGATATAAATAAAGTTTTACTGGAACACATCCATACCTATTTATTTATTATCTATGGCTGCTTTTCTGCTACAAAGGCAGAGTGGATGAATTATGATCATAGGCCCAAAAAGCTCAAGTGCTTGCCATCTGGCCCTTCACAGAAAATGTGTGCCAATGTTAGGCTCAGAGAACAGTGACAGAACTAGAAATGTCTGTGCTGGAGTAGGTCCTAATCCTCACAGCATTGGAAGAGATAAAAATGGAGTATGAGTTACTAACTAAAATATATACTGATTCATGGATTAACAGTAATGAACTTGTGATCTGATAAAACGATTTAAAGTTTTTGAACTATATTTTACAGTCAAGTATATAGAATGCCTACCATATTCAATGATATGAAAATACAGAAATGCATTTTTTTTTGAGATAGGAACTCATGTATCTCAGAGTGGTCTTGAAGTTGCAGTAAGTTTAAGGATGATTCTGAACTTCTGACCCACATGGTGCACATAAATCCACACACACACACACACACACACACACACACACACACACACACACACCTACTTCCTGAATGCTGGGATTAAAGGTGTGTGCTACCACATCTGTGTTTATGTGGTACTGGGGATCAAACCCAAGGCTCCATGTATGCTAGGTATACACTTATGAGGGTACCATCCAAACCAAGCCCAACCAAGCATCTCCAGCCCAGCATGTCTGCAACATTAAAAGTGCTATGAGATGTACAGTAAAAGCAAATCTCGAACCAGAATCAACCTGTGTGTCTTCTATATCCCATGTGGCTAAGAGCAAAGTGCACACCAGGACTCCAAACCTTCATCCTAGAGCTTAGGACATAAATAGCAACAAGTCACTCTGTTTAGATGAGAAAATTCGGCTGCATTACACAGGGTACGCATACAACTCAAAAACAGTCCTCCAATCATTTGGAATCATAACTTGTGCACACGAGCTGACTACGTGGTAAAATGCCATAGCTGTCTTTCCAGAACAGCCCCGGGCCAATATGGAGTAATTTCATTTCTATCTTACACTCCAACTCATTTGATAGAGCAATTCCAGCAGGTTTTCAACAGCTTTCTCCCCATTATCCAGGAGTAGCTGGAGCTCCTGGGAAACATCAGCTAGAACTCACTCACAAAACCAGAGCTTCAGTACATCACGTAAAGAAATGTGTGGGGAAGCTTCCAGCCACCATTTGTAGATAGCCACACCTGCTAGTCTCTATCCCAGTGCGGAAATGTGCTGAGTCAAGATGGCTACAGGATCAGGAAAGGAGGTAATTCTATAGTACCAAGCATTTCCACAAAGCAGAAGCCCAAGAATTAAGCTGTAACTGTTAGTGTTAAACCCATAAATGCAATGGGGCCACCTCTTCCTTCTAAGTACATTTATCTCAGAGACAACTGACACCAGAAAGGCAGCACTCACTCACAGGAAGCTAGCTGCTGGGATTTTTCTTTCTTTTCATTTCAGATAGCCAGGTTTATCTCCATTAGCACTGCTGGAGTCTTTTAAAGATGGGGATATCAAGACAAAGACGTGGGTTTGTATTCAAAGGCTACAAAGACCTGGTGACGTTCCTTGGCAGAACCTAACTATAGGGACAGGTGTGATGTAGTTAAGTCACCTGGCAAGCCCAGATCCATTTCTGCCTCTCTCCCCCAAAGGGAGTAGTTAATTACATGGTTGAGCTATGGTTTAAGAAATATGTTGACAGATTCATCTCCAAGTGTAGCCAGCAAAAAATGAACAGTGTTGTGTGATTACAAAGATACCCAGACACAGCGTTTCAACTCAACACGGAAATGCGATGCGAGCACTGCTGGGCCCAGGCTACTCGGCAGCTCCAGGGTTCTAAAAAAAAACTTCAGACACTTTAAAGATGCCCACAAAGTCTGCACAGATAATCCAGAGAATGGACCAAAAAGTAAAATGTCACATGAACACTTGGTGTTTTGTTGTTGTTTGTTTTGGGTCATCAAGTTTTGCAAGTTGCTCAGTATGATCTCAAATTTGTGATAACTTCTGCCTCAGCCTCTTACGTAGCTGAGACAGCAGGCACACACCACTGCACACAGCTTCACATAAACATTTTATACTCTTCAAACAGAGTATATGCTTTGATTTCTAGGAAAATTTCCAGACATGGCTTATAAAAACATTCAGCAATATAAAACAACATATCAAATTAATCAAAAATTTAAAGAACTTTCTTTCAATAATGTAATAGAAGCATTGCTTGGATTTCTAATCTAATAAATCTGGGCTTTACAGGTTTCAAACCCAGAGAAACAACCATAACACATGACTTCCTTGTACTCACTTTAATTGTGGATGGAATTTTTTGTTTGTTGTGTTTTGGGGTTTTTTATCCTCTTGAGACAGGGTCTCCCTGTAGCCACAGCTGGCCTGGAACTCACTAGTAGACCAGGCTGGCCTCGGTCTCACAGAGATTCAGCTATCTCTGGCTCCCAAGTGCTGGGACTAAAGGTGTGCTCTACCACGCCTGGTGGTACGGAGTTTTTAAGAGAGCTTTTGTTCACATTCCAAAAAACTAAGCTTGCAAATTACCCAGATCATCGCTAGATGGCAGTGTCATTGGAATTCAATTGCCTACCACTTTCTAACTTTAAGTCATGCATTTATTCACTGCCTTCTATGTGCAAACAAAGCTCTTTGGGAATAGGGACTTTTCTGTCTTAGTTATAACTGTGCCCTCAGCGTCCAGCACCACACACGATGACTAGTATGCAGCTCCTGAATATGCAGAGGGGCAAATGCTGAGAACTTCATTCCTTAAGGTGGTAGAGTAAAAAGATAGCACTAACCTGACTAGATGCAGGCCTGTGGAGTCTGGGACTCTAAAGAGAATAAACAGAGCTTCTCTGGTGACAATCAGTGCAGATGAAAACACACTTTGGTTGGTTTAAGTAACTGAGACTTTTGAGTTATTAGTGCAGCTGCACCCTCATCTGTCCCGTCCAAGATACAAATAATTTGGAAGCACTTGCAAAAGAATGACTAAGTTAGGTATGTCTGTGCTAAATGGAGGTCATATTTTCAAAAAATGTGGCTCTCTGTTAGTAAACAGACAGCACAGTAGTAAAATGGGGATCAAGGGGAGACTCGGACATGCTCATATGAAGAGGAGAAGGTCCACACAAAAATTAGGAGAGAAGAGAGAGAGACTACATACAGTTTGTTACCCTCACTTAGCTCCAAAACACCAATCCCATGGGGCCAGAGTTGGCTCTTACCACGGTCCTCAGAGATCTCACTCTTCCGATATACTAATGAAAACTGTTCTGTAGAAGAGCTCTAAAATGTCCCCCTAAGAACACACCCCTCTGGCTCTTTTTACATCAGAAACCAGCTAACTTGCAAACACATACTATGCTTGATCTGTCAGCGCCCTAAAGTAACAGACACGGCTTCTCTGTGTCTTCACAACTGGTCCTTCTGACAGCGCTGTGCTTGAATTGGGATGAAAAACTTGTTCTTGAAAATGTAAACAAGGCTGACTGTGCAGAGTGAACAACAGGATTCATGTTATAAGAGCAGGTTACCTGGATTTTCAAAGGCATGTTGCCAGGATTTAGTCTTCTTCCCTTTCATAACCAGCAGAAGTCAAAGAACATTCAAATTGAGGATGAAGGTGTATGTTATAGGCAAGGTCACTGACTTTCTTTTTCTCAATTGTAATAGAATATAAGCCCTGTTATTAACACTTATTTTAAAAGATTTCTTTTTAACCTTTATTTTATGTGTGTGTATGTGTATATGTGCATTTGTGTGTATGTATATAGCATATGTGTGCAGTGCCCATGGAGGCCGGAAGAGAGTGTTGGACCCCTTGAGCTGGAGTTACAGATGGTTGATAGCTGTCATGTGGGTGCTGGGAACTGAATCAAGGACCTCTGTAAGAACAGTCAGTGCTCTTAACTGCTGAGCCATGTCTCCAGCCCCTGTGAATGCTTTTTATATGTACTTTTACTTATTAAGTTTTATTTTTATTTATTTCATTTATGTGTATGTGTATTCTGTGTATGTGCTAGTGCCTATGGAGGCTAGAAGAGGTCTTTGGATCCCCTGAGCTGGAAACAGGTGGTAAAATGCAGGAGATGGGTATGTTCCACTGACATGTCCTTTAGAAGCCACTGTGACTATGATTTCTGTGTTCACCCACCTGTTTTCTTGAGGTCAGTGAGTCAGGACAAGGTGGAAGCTCATCCATCCTATCAGGTCACTATTCACTGCCCATACTGGGTGTCTCTTAGATAATACATTAATAGAATATATTTAATAGAACTTCCAAGATGGGGAAGCAAACAGTAAACACACAGAGCTGCAGGCACGGCTTAACTTCTGCCTAAAAGGACAATTTGGCTATAGCTGTAGAAATGGGGACAATTTCACATTTTGGTATTTTCAGTTTAGACATGGAGTACTAGAGGCAACAGAGTAACGGATGTTAGTTCAGAAATACCTAGTATGTCACAAAACTGAGAAGTGGCCATGTTGCTAAGATAAAATGTAAATGCAAGAAAAATCTAGCATAGACTGATGTAGATAACCTCAGATCAAATCACATTTCTAAGAAAAAACAAGGTGTTGCATGTTCAATGGATGGAGCATCAAATAAAAAAAGACAGCTCGATGGGTTTGAACCGCGAGTTCTCTGAAAAAAGAACTGGCTAGTCACGTGATGAATGATGTCTCCAGTCCACTAAGAGAAGCTACGATGCTACGATGGGACAGCAGATGAAAGGGCTTCACTGTTTGCTTTGACAGTGTTGTGCTTGGGATAAAGGGAGGGATCAGAGGTTAACAGCATTGGCTATTCTTGCAGAAGTTCCCATCAACCACATGGTGGCTAACAACCATTCATACTTCCAGTTCCAGGGGCTCTAACAGCCTCTTCAGTCCTCCATGGGCATTGCACATATATGGTACACTTACATACATGAAGGAAAAACATGTATTCACATTAAAAAATAAATTAATTTTTAAAAGTGTTGTGCTGCATGTTAAAGACACTTAGATATTTGGCATTAAAAGCTTCAGTGACATGCTCACATAGTTTCCTCACAGGAAATCTCAGAGCAGGGAAAGGGGCAGGAGATGCTGTCTGGAGAAGAGGCACAAAGCTAGTTTTCAGCCCCAACCCCTCTACTTCTGTGGCTTTTCCACTATTCACAACAGATCAACTGTCTACACATTTATCAGGAAAATGTCTTCCCACAATTCCAATCTGTTCAGTGGAGGCTGTTCTCTTGGATGAATGCTTTAGAGAAAAGGCAGGAACAGATGTGGAAGACATAATAATTTATTAGGAACTAGTGGAGCTTGTGCTTTTGGGGGGCAATCACACATCCTACAGTGAGATCCCTGTGGGACCTGAACATGCTACTAAAGACCTCGTGTTTATGAAGCAAGAACAGATGAGGAGAAAGAAGGCCAGTGTGTGAGACTTTAAGCTGTGGACCATTGTGCCTTTCAGGGGACAGATTCTGAACTAACTCTCTAAGACATTATTGTATCTGTTCTGCTGTTTAGCTAATGGAACAGGAGTGCATCCTATCCATCTAGAAAATAACAGGGTCAAAAGTCTTTCACTTATTTTTCTTGATAGGTTTATGGCAGCAGATAGTAACACCAGCAAGCAGGACAGCTGTGAGGGAGAAAAAACAACCCACAATTCTGTTTCTTTGTGGCAAGAACTAGAATTATCAAGAGGGCTGTGTCTGCCAGCCAGGCTTTTCATCATTTCTAAAAGACAAAGGAGAACTCATTTCACCATGGTGGATCTGGAAAATTAGAGAAAGACTTCTTGAAATCCATGAACCAAGAAAACAAAATAAAACCACCAAATCTCTCACTGGAAAAACAGCATCCTAGAAATGAATGTGTTCCTGTGTAACTTGTCCACCAAGACCCGGTGCCCAGTAAATCTGTGCTGAAAGAATGACAGGCCAGGGTTTCCTGGGCTCAAGACCAATTCAGCTCTAGACTAAGGGTCACCGGGAGGCCGAGCCAGAGGGCCACCCCTGCTCATTCATGCCACCCCAGCTGTAATTCCAGGAGGGCCCAGCACCACAATCTACTCCTGTTTCAGAAACCTCACTTTCTAATTTATTTCCTCTTCTTACTCAGGGTCCAAAAAAAAGAAAATGCACTGTATTTATTGTGTAAGAACATGACTCTTCCCTTCTCACACAGGCTTCGGAGGCTCCTCCCCACCCTCTGTGGGATCTTCTGAGCCCCTCCTGGCCTACTCAGGAGGTGGTCAAATTCCACACCTGTCTTGATAGCCTAGGTGTGGGGCAGGACCTTGGTTTAGACCATTTATTTTTCCAAATGATAACCAACCACTCAACACATAGTTCATGAGTGTCTACTGCGTGCAAAGCCAGGTTCTGGATGTTGGGGATACAGCTGAGTGCCCCCCCCAAACATTCTGTCACAATAAAATGCCATTCTAGTAGGAGGAAACAGACTACTTGAAAATAACTGAGGGATGTTGTAGTGAGTGCTGAAGACACTGAGTGTGTGGAGAGAAGGTACTAGGAGGCAGAGGGTGAATATCATCACCATGCTGATCTGTAGGGGCCTCACCAAGGCCCAACTCCTCTGCATGATGGCCATACAAAGAGGAAGTCACCAGGTCCTGCAGCCTCACGTGCCACATCCAGGAGTGTGGCTTTTATTCTTCCGGAAAAGGAGAAGTATTTCAATGGCTTGTTTGTGACAGGTCTTGCTGTATAGCCCAAGCTGACCTGGAATTCTCTACATAATCCAAGCTAGTGTCAAAGTCATGATCCCCCCACCTCAGTCTCTAGAGTACTAGGATTAAAGGCATGTGCCACTTTGCCTGGCTATTTCAGTGGTTTTGAATGACACACTCTTTCTGATGTGCTACTGTAAGACAGTCTTCTGGTTGACAATAAAACCTATTCCACATAAAAATAATTCAAATATCTGAGTAGTCCTCCTTAGCTCATCTCTCCCTTCATGATTAGTACTTTAATACACTTAAATTTCTGGGAACACTACAGAAAGAAACCTACTAAGGTTGACCTTAATTTGACCTTAGATATCATTTACCCTCTAGACCCACAAATCTTTTTATCATTAAGGGCTAGAAGTACAGCTCAGTGGTAGAGTACTGCCCTTTCAAGCATACAGGCTCTGGGTTCCATCTCCAATGCACACCCCACACCTTGAGGGGCGCAGAGGGGAAGAGAGAGGAGAAAGGAAGGAAATTGATCACTTTTAATCACTGGAATGCCTTCTAACCTCTCACAGAACCCAGGCCAGGAAGGAAACACTGGATTAGATGATCCTTAAGATCCTTTGATACCTAATATTTAAGGTTCTGTATCAGAAACATTTTGACAGGGGCCAAATATGATGGCTCAGTGGTTAAAAGCACTCATTGCTCTTGCAGAGGACCTGAATTTGGTCCATAGTACCCATGTTGGGCAGCTCATAACCACCTGTAACACCAGCTCTAGGGGAGCCAATGCTCCCATTAGCCTTTGTGGGCACCTGCACATATGGGGCATATACATGCACAAACAAACAAACAAATAATAAATAAATAAATCATTTGGCAGAAGACTGGTGTGAACTGAGGTTGCTTAGGTGAACACAGATTGTTTCAAAAACCAGGTGAAATAACCTGGGCTTCCATCACCAGCACCCTACTGTCTCTCTGAAGTAATAACAAGAGAATCAGCAATACTTAGAAACAAAGTCAGGATGAAAACACCGCTCATCATCTGGTGCTACTAGGCAGAACCAAAGCGAAGACCATCAACTCCAGCAGGGACTCTCTCACGATATAACAGACGCACTACAGCTTGAACAACCCACAGCCATTTGTATGTGACACAAATGTTTATTTCATCTATTGACTTTGTAAATGGGAATTGATGCGAACAATAGATCAGATCCACTAAACTAAGAGTTTTCCCGAATTACAAGAAGGCTAAATTAAAGTTTCAATTTCAAAGCAATATATTCATTATCCAATTTGTTTCTTTGATCTCTTACTCACATCAAAGTATCTCAAAGAAGCTTTATATGTCCAAAATAGCTCTTAGTTTCAGAAGCGTAATATAAACTAACAGCTTATTTCTCCAGCTTTATCCTGATATAATCAAATAGGGTGATTTCCTTCTTAAAGTTGAAAAAGATGTCTATAATACAATGAATGCTAATGAGGAGCCTGGCACTGACAGACCCTGGAAAGAGGTGGCTATTTGTTGAGCACCTGATGTAGGAACCACTACCTTCTCATGTGTATTACATACATGATGATACCAAATGTGTCAACCCACAGGTCTTAGTGGGCAACCAGGGTTTTCCTTATGGGAAGGGGCCCATTCATGAGATCTGGAAACAACTCAGAGGTTGGACAGTTGTGAGGTAATCAGAAGCATAGTCTGGCTGACAAGAAGCAGGCCGGGTGCAGAGTGGAAGCCAGGCAAGTTACAGAGCCCAGTTAAAGAGTCGAGGGCAAGGTGTGGAGCAGAAGTTAGGGCTGGAAAGAAAGGGTGAGAAGAGAGCGAGGTCTGGATGAGTTCCAGAATCAGGGGTGAGATGTCCAAAACGATACTCAAAGAACTGCTAATAGGCAGGAGATGCATCTCAGTGACAGAGCACTTGCCCAGCACACATGGGGCTTTGGGTCCGATACCCAGCACTGGGAGAAAACCATACTTGAGCTAAGCTTCCATGGCCAAGTTTTATGTTATGTGTTGACTGAGATGAGTAAGAGATTTCTTGGCATCAAGAGATCACTGATAAATGGTCTCCAAGTACTAAATCTTTGCTGTGTGCCATCCATGATGGTCAGGTGCTGAAATGAAGGCACCTGTGACATTTCATGGCCCTTTGAAGTATGTTTTGTTTTTATTCCCATTTAGAAAAGATTTAGAGAGGTTGACCAGCTAACTCACCTTATTTTTAAACAATAAAATGATCACATTTGTGATTCACATATTATATACAATAGCCCCAAACAAACATCTGACACCAAGTGACACAAAATGATTATGAAGTAGTGTGTACACTGTTTGTCTTGATAATAAACATCCAACTTTGAGTGATGGTCACTTCAGTGTACAGATGGGGTCTGCTGTTATTCCAAATCTGCTTTTCCTCTATCTGATCTTCACTGGGTTCCCATGTCAACTCTTACATGCATGTGGAGCAAAAAGATCAAAGAATGTAGTGCTTTGTGTTCTCAGTCAGGTGATGTTGACAGATGAGTCGTCAAGTCTGTTTGGCAAGGGATCATGTTGACCCAGTATTTATGGAAGGCTGGGGGTATGTGTGGAGGTGGAATTTGACCTAATGCTAATCTCAAATCAAACGAGTAGGAGGCTAAGGTAGAAGCCTGGTCCACAGACACAGCTGTGGTAAGTGATAGTGGAAAAGCGATTCGGAACTGGGTCGTGAAGGGTCGTGGTTAACGAGTTCAGACTGATTTGTGGGCCTCAGTAAGGCACAGCTGGCTGAACTTGATGCAGGGGAGGATGTCATGTTTAGATTTTCATGTTGAAATTCAGCTCCCAGGTCTTAGTGAGAAGGGATCAAAATCAGAGAAAAGGGAAAAAAACCAGTTCAGGGATGGCTTCTTCCAACATGAAGTGGCACAGGCTTTAAGCACTCAAATGTGGTCAGCAGAAGATGGTGAGTTTCTTCCCACAGAGTTACTGGGAAGGAGAAGGATTTAGGACAGAAACAGGGACAGGGAAAGACAGACAGAGACAGACTGAGATGGACAGAGAAGCACAGAGAAATATTTCCTTTATAATAACACACAAATACATGTGTATGGGAGAGATTTCATATACAATGAAACACAATTACGTGTGAGAATGTGTGTGTGTGTGTGTCTGTGAGGGGGGGGGCACTCAGATCTTCCTGCACAGCACTGGCTGTTGAGAATGGAGGGCCACAGCCTGCTGGGCTTTGGCATGGGCATCTGTGGAGCCAGAGGAGTCCAAAAGACAGTACAAGAAAAACCAGAGCCAAAGAGCAAGATTCAGACCTACAGAACTGAAGGGGCTGTGACATACAGTCAGGGGGACAGAAATAAGCCTGAAATATAACTTAAAATTTAAGATCAGGATCCAGAATGTGGGGCAGGAGCAATGGCTCAGCAGTTAAGAGCACTGACTGCCCTTGCAGAGGACCCAGGTTTAGTTCCCAGTACCCACATGGCAGCTAAAAAGCTTCCATAACTCCAGTTCCAGGGGATCTGACACCCTCCTCTGACTTCTGTGGCATTGCACAACCTGCGTGTGCTTATATACATTCAGGCAAAATACTCCTACACATAAAAAAAAAAATAAATTTTAAAAAATGGTTCCAAGACGAACACGTTATCGTTAGTGATTTCTGATTCCTCATTTTCTTCATGTATAACAGCACTGAATACTAGATTGAACATATTATACTATCAATATTCTATTTTTACCTGTAAAATGATTATTTCAAAACAATAACATACATTTATCAATGAGCTCCCTGAGACTAAGACAATACGTGAATATACAAATACTTCTAAAATAGAATCCACGGACATCGCTAGACAACCGAGAAGAATAAAGTGATTAACATGCATTTATGTATCATGTGCTCATTGTTTTTATAATGAATTACTATTAGAGCATGCAGAAAATACACAATTAATGAAACTGTAAGGTTCATGCATTGCCCCACTGTAATTGCAAGAACTGTCTTACAGGGTCATTCATGCCCAGCAGCCAGCCTGTGATCAGCTGTCTACATGAGGAACTGGTAGCTACAGTTTTTCAAATGGCTCATCAGTGCTCATTAATTTACTTCCTGCAATCAGCTTTTGTGAAGGGAAAAAACGAGAGGGAGTAGGTACCAGATACTTCCTGAAATGTGTCTTCCGAGAAGCATCTCAGGCCACACACCTGCCGGCAGAGGTGTTGCCACCACCTTCTGTGCAGTATTGCATCAGAGGAGATGTTGCCTGTGCCCAAGCACACATGAAGGCCTGGAGAACGGCGCCTTTAGTGACTACAACAGATTTGGTTATTTCCAAGGGACCAACAGCTGCTACTCACGAGTCACACTCAATGCCAGGTTGCCCGTGATAGGCTACAGAAACTCATTCATATACTTAAAATTCTTGGGACAAGAAACACAACCCCAAAGTCCCCCATGGTGAATAAGACACATGCTCAGTGAAACTGTGTAGTAACCACTAAACCATAGGGAACCTGGACTAGAAAATGGCCTTAGCAACATCCCTTTAATAGCACCCAGAATTAAGGAAGCCCAAACAGCTCAGAAATAGCAATAATTATTAGAATCATTAAGAGTCTTCTTGTGGAGTTTGCGGAGATTGAATGGGGAAAGAGGACACAGTGAGATACGGATCCTGCATCATTTGTCCTGCCCTTCCTTTATTACTTCCCCAAACGAATCCTATTTAGAACAGCACATATGGAGGTTCTGCTGCCCGGTGCCCCATTTCCAAAGCCCCCACCATGCTCACTTATCAGGCGCTGAAGCCGCTGCACTCTGGGGCAGGGTAGCAATGTCAGCTTCAATTTCCCATTCCTCCGTCTGGGGATGTGGGGATAACTCTGGGCTCAGTCAAGCTCACAAGCTTAGGGAAATAAAATGTTAGTGAGCAGGATGCAAGCAGGTCAGTAGGCACTTGCCCCCTGCCTTCCTCATAAGAGCAGTCCCAGGCTGACCTTCTGTGGATGGGTCTAGTGGGCACAGATATCCCAGGAGAGACCTCGGATAGGTGAGAGGGGCTAGGCAAGATGTGGGAAGCCATGAGCTACAGCCCCACTGACGTTGGCTGGGTGTAGTCACATAATAAATGAACCGAGCTCAGCTCCGATCAAAGCTGTCAGTGGATGTGTGCTGCTTCAGACAAATGAAGGTTTATAGTTGCTTTGTCATACAGCATTACTATGGAAACAGATATGCAAGACCATTAAGTATTGGAACACGGTTTACTCACTAGCCCTACATAAGCCCAGCTACCCCCAGAATGGCCACGTGACAGCAGCTCAGGGACAGGAGTTTTGTATGAATGAAGGTTTGGGAAGCCACTGTTTTCGGGTGTTTATAAACAATCAGTTTTAATACAGAGATAATCATATATTGGACCTTTCCTGTGGTTCTGCCTTTAAATAAAAAATTAGAAGACACCAAGGATGTTGAATTACAAAGATAACACTTTAAAAATTGCAAAACTCTGTTGGGTACATGTGGGAACTAGCAGGGTACTATGCTAAATGCTGGATCACGTGACCTGTAACAGGCTTCCTAGCTCCAATTTCTGTGGTTTCTAGCTACCTAACTAGACAGAAGCATAGGTTTCCAGCAAGAAGAAAAAGGAGGTAGATTTCTATTCCTGTTTCCTGGCAAGACTTCCCCAGCAGGCTTCTCGGGTGCCTAGTCTTGGCATATCAATGGAGAAGAAACTTTATCAGCTGTGAAATCCACTCTATTTAATAAACAGTCACCCAGGACACTAAGGCAGCCAGGTGCCAAGGCAAACCACACTGTAGTGAATGGGAAGAATGCAAGTCAAACTCTCCACTTCTGAAATGTGGGAACAGGACCCAAGTCACTGCCCTTTTGTGATCTGTGTCTGATTCTTTGTAAATGACATGAAGTAGAAGAGAAAGTAAACACAGATGCTTGAGAGTCATACTACCAAGCATGTAAGCATATAAAAGAGTTTGCATTCTTCAGAGGAGGAATGTGATTCAAATGAAACCTGGACTACAAATCCTATCACCCAATCACAACACAAAAATCAAACCTGAGGTCTCGGATCACAAGTGGGCATCCCTAGGTGTATTAATGCAATAACATCAGTTAAGAGTGTTTCTAAACTCAAATGTCTTTGTTCAAGGCTTCAGTAATTGTTTTTGCAATCTCTGTAAAATGATTTATATCCCATGTCCCACTGTAATGGTACAGGACAAAGATCAAGTCCTCAGGGACCAGGGCTGGTCAGCTGCACTGAAATCCTTTTACTGACATTTTCAAAGTTTAATATCAGGTATTTTATCTTATTTAGACCTAAAGGGCATGCTGAAGCCCAGCACGCCATCAAGAACAGAGTTTTTTATTGTCCCCTGGTATCACAGCCACGTGCTCAGCACACCACAGAGGGAAGGCAATGAGGGACAGGAGGCATGCTGACCATCAGGCCCAACCTCAGTGAAAGCTCACGTGACATGAAAGCTTCGAGTTTAACTGAGGCTCCACTGAATGGTCCTCACAAGAGCATTGGTATGGAAACCCCCCCAGCTCACTTCCCAAGACTTCTAGAAACAAGGACATGGAAGAGAAATGTGAGCCTGCCGCCTTGCAGTGAGCGCGGGAGAGGGTTCCACAGGTTCAGAGACCGTGTGGGCATGCCAACAAACGTCCTTTGCAAGACTGATTCATGAGGCTAGGTAGAGATCTTTTCATCCGGGCCACTGAAACACATCCTTGATGGCAGGCTGACTGAGACTCATCTATGTTAATGATGTATGTGGGGAGGGGAGCCAATTGCCATGGTAATGCACACTTAGTAGCGAGACCATTGAACCAGAGCCGGCTCTGTGACACACTAGTTTGAAAATATTTGATTCTGAAAGAGAATCAGTTTTCCTTTCAAGTGGTAATGAGAATTCCAGATCTTCTACAGCCGCGTTTAATGGGAAGTGCAACGATCCTCGCCAGACCTCATGTCTAATTCCTACCTTCTCCCCTTCACAGATTAACAGGACTGAGCTTTCTGAGGCTGTTCCTCATTTAGACCCGAGCTTCTTGGTTGCTCCTCCAGGCACCCTACTTCATCATGGTCTGTTTGAGAAATGCAGTAATATTTCTTCTCAGTCAGTTATTTAATTTTGACTTCTATTTTGGTGAAAAAAGTCACATATCTATTTATTATGGCAATCTATTTTTTCTGACCCATTTTTTATTACTTAAAAAACAACCCTTAGCACTCATGATCATAAAGAAAGGCCCCTATATCTTTAATAAAACGCCTGATTCGGGTCTCAATGTGCTGGCCAGTGAAGGTCTGAATGCTGCCAACACCCAGCGGCCTTCTGGCAGCATATGGCCTTCTAAAAGCTGTTCCCTGGCAATAGTCTTTCACGCAAGCACTAATTTTATTATAGCTAGTTTATGATTTTCCCTTATTTCCTTGCTATTTTTAAATGTGAGGCTGTAACAGGAGGCTTGTAGAGACCCAGGAGACGAAGGAGTTGTGACTCGCTGTTGGGTTTCTGTGGCACTGAGGCCTTGGAAGCTAAGGCAAATGCATGTTAAAGAGAATTTGAATTCAAGGTCCCTCAGGGGAACTCAGACCAACCAGAAACGCATTGCTTCGCTCTCTTTATTCGACTTTTAATTTCTGCTTTCAAGTCCTTGCGGCCTCTCAACACTCGCCCCAGCTTTCTTCTTTAAAGTTATTTTTGTGCGTTGGCTGTCCTCGCCAGACCTAGTTAGCTGCATTTAATAACATAGTCTGGGGGATGAGTTTTGACTGTTAATAAAAATGTCCCAATAACAATTTCTTCAACACAGTAAAACAGCTTCGGATGTAACTGAGGACTTGCGTTTTAAAAGGCCAAGTTTACTTGAAGTCCTTCCACACACTGGGATGTAAGTTTTTAGAAGTACTGGCTAATCAGGAAAGGTCTGGAAAAAGAGGGACTTCCAAAGATGGTTCATTGGGGTAAAGAGAACCGTGTTTGGAAAAGATGGGGATCTGGAAAGTCACTGCTGTTCTCACACCAGGCTTAGCTTCCAACAGCTGGGGCCAGCAGGGCAATCGCATGGGAAAACTCTGACCCCTCCAGTCATCCCATCAAGCTCTCAGCAGAAATGGAAGTGCCCAGGGTTCAGCGCAGGAGAGCTCCAGGAGAGGTCCTGTGTTTGGGCAGAAGTGGGCCTTGTGGAAGCCTCTTCAGACAGAAGTGAGGCCTGTAGACTAGCTCAAACCCAACCCTAAGCTGTCACCCTGGTTTCTTCATCTACAAATGAGAGGGGTATGGGTCTCTTCTGGAGTCTCTCCTCCCTCTGAAACATGGGTCTAGAATTTTTACTGATTTTATTATCACCATGATCCCCGGACAAATACACAGGAATCAATTATTTCCTGTTGGTTACCATAACTATGTTCATTTACTATTCCATTAGCTCACGGTAGGGGAAGACAACAGAAGAAGAAATAACAGATACACACTGAAGAAGTCTTTTAATCCTAAAGTTGCATTTCTCAAAAAGAGCAAAACTTGCAAAGGTGACTAGTCAGGGTTATAGTCCTCAACGAAGTACAAAGAGATGAGAAAAGTCACAAGCACACTGAACTGTGGCTCTAGCAACACTATGAAATAGCAATCCCAGATGAGACATTGCCTCACAACTGGGCTTTGTCTGGAGAGGCTGAGAGCCCAGACTGACTCTGGAGCTCTTTTCCAGACCATCAGTAAGTGCAGATTACACTCCACCATTGAAAAGAAAAACAACCTACAAATTTTAAAGTAGCTTCTGTAAGGACAGAGGTCAGGCATTAAGTAACATTTATTTCTCATTAATGTCATTTTTCCTTCGCCTATCTCCATTACTTATGTTTTACTTTTCCTAACACTAAAACTAAAGGGCAAATAGATATGTGACCTAGGTGTGACTTTACACACTCCTGTACTGCAGGAAAAACAGGTGATCAAGCTGCTTTATCAAAAAAGCCACTGATGATGACTCCTCTAGGGATCTGTGACCCAGACCAAATTGGCCAGAGTCCATGGCATTCACTAAACATCACATGCAAACACATTTAAAAGCTATTGGGTGTACTTATAAACACAATTAAACACTCTCAGATTAAATTGCAAGTGAAATTGAAGGCAATCTCTGTCCTATCCTCTGGCTGCATGTGATTCTATAACCCTAGATGCCTTGTTCCACCTTGGCTGCTCACTGGGCTGAGCTGCTGTGGAAAGTGTCTGCCTATGGCCTCACAGATGGCATCAGCCCATGATTAACCACCTCTATAGGCTGAAAACCTCATTCTATGTGGAGATCAACAGAAAGGATAAAACAATTTCAGAGCATTAAATATACATGTACTGTCTAGCTCTTCTCTCAGAAGATGGAGTCCATCAGTTTATACCTATCCACTAGCCCACCACTGATCCATCGGTCCACTAATGTCTACCAGTCCACATCTGTCCACAAGTCCACTAGTCCACATCTATCCAACAGCCCACTACTGTCCACCAGTCCACTACTGTCCATCAGTTCACTATTGTCCACCAGTCTACATCTGTCTATCTGTCCATTACTGTCCATCACTCCATACCTGTCCACTGCTATCCACCAGTCCACTGCTGTCTGAAGCCTACCAGAACACTACTGTTGTTTAATCAAGTGTAATTGAGGCGTTTTTAGAGAGTGGTAGTTTTATATGGTTTATAATCTCAGTAAACAAGGAAGACACAAACACTACATTATCCGCAGTGCAGTATAAAGGCCAATGGACTAAGGGATGGAGAGATAGTTCCATGGTTAAGAACACTGTCAGCACTTACAGAGGGCCAAGCCTTGATTCCCAGCATCCACATGGCAGCTAACAACTGATTGTAACTCCAGTTCAAGAGGAATCTGATGCCCTTTTCTGACCTCCATGGACACTGCACAACATGGGTGCACTTTATACATGCAGGCAGAACACTCATATACATAAAATAAAAATAAAAATAAAAAAGACCAAAGGACTAATGTTGGAAGTCCCTGACAGAACAGCCATTAGCTAGCTGCATGGCCTTTGGCAAGTCTTTCTGTAAGCGCCTGGCTGTTTCTGCTATCAAATGAGGGCTGAGCATTCTCCTTAGAGATCCCAAAGTTGTGATTCTAAATACACAGTATCAGGAACCAGATTTTTAATGAGAAACATAATAAACCACATCCAGCCAGGACAGACTAACTTACAGCAGAGGAATTCATTTTCTAAGAGTAAGCAGAACAAACCTGGAATTAAACAAACTCACTCCAAGGTGCTAGAGTGATATCCAGGCACTCGGCCGGCCAGCACTGAGGAAAAATGAGCCCGTGTCCAAACCACCCTTACAGTGCTATGTGGTACATAGTACATAGGACACACTTTGCTAACAATGTGCTTTGCACATGGTAGACGGAAGTAGGAAGCAGTGCCAACAAACTATATCCTGGCGTCTTCTGCACCAGACAGACAGAAATTAAAGTCTTGAGCTTCTAACAGTAGTGACACCTCTTGAGTACCTCAGGCTCAGGTTGAAGCTGTTCAAGAACTAAGGCCTAAGAGCAGTGCTGGACCAAAGAAAAGCCAGACTGAGATCAGCTCTAAGCACCTCATATTTACTAGATTAAGATGATCTACTCTGACTCTAATTGCCTATCAGATATTAAAGAAGATGCTGCCCAGAGGAGAGTGATATTCCGAGATTCTCTCAACGTTTTTATATACAACAACCAATACGTAAAAGAAAAGGGAGCCAGGCACAGCAGGAGCAAGACAAAAAGCAGAGAGTGGAGGAAACAAACCCATGACTCACTACAGAAGAAACTGGAAATAACTAAAATTAACATGTTCAACTAAAAGCTACTAAGTCTCATCAGAGAACTAAGATGTACTTTAAAATAATCAAATTCAGGGATGGAGAGATGGCTTGGAGCTTAGGAGCCTGTGCTGCTCTTGCAGAAGACTCAGGTTCATGTCCCCAGCACTCATATCAGGCGGCACACAGCTTCCTGAAACCCCAGCTTCAGCAGATCCTATGCCTCTGACCTCCTCGGGTCCCTGCATTCAAATGCACAGCCCTCCCAAACACACACACGCATGCATAATTAAAAATAAAATAAAATTTAAAAAATAACCAAAGTCAAAGTCTAAAAATACAGTAACCAGATTTCAGACTGTGATATACAAGACCAACAGCAAGCTAGATGGAGCTAGAGAAAGCATATGATCTAGAAGTGGTGAGATGGTAGTAAAATATACCTGGGCTAAGACATACAGAAATAAAAAGGACAGAAAATGCTGTGTGAATCCTGAGACCCAGGGAATGTGGCCCAGAAGGAAAACTCCTAGAGCGCAGCCTGGATGGGCAGAGACAGAGCGGGGGAACAGTTGGAGAGAAGATGGCTGAGATCTGTGATAGGAGAAAAAGCATCCAGCCACAAATTCAAGAACCTCAATAAACCTCACACAGAGCAATTAGAAAGCAAACCATACCCAGGCAAGTGCGTGACATCGTGACTCCACTGGAAAGACAAGGGAAAAAGCCAGAAGTGGGAAAATGAATTATCATCTTCAACAACAGTAACACTGACACAGGATTCTCAGTAGAAGGGGGAAAAAAAAAAAAAACAGAGGAAACAACCTGAATGAATCAACACACAGTATTCCCATTCACATAAGGGAACAGCATCCAGAAAGAGAACAGGTGAATTATGCCCCAGAAATCAAACCAAATCTTCTAGAAGCTACTGAGAAGCCACAGTTCCTGTGGGCAGCAGTTACCCCTCAGGGGTCCACACTGAAAAGGGGCCCAAGCAGACTCCTGAATTCCCAATAATCCAAGGTCCTGACTGGGTGGGGGTCAGACAGGTATATTCACCTTGCAAATTCATTAAAAAAAATACTTTCTCACTTTCCCTTATGTTTGTTACATTTAAATATAAGTTCACTTGAACAAGAATGCACAGTAATATATGAACCAAGTTTAAAATATTTTATTATTTTTATTTTATGTGTATGAGTGCATTGCCTACATGTATGTAAGTGCACCCATGTCATGGAATGCCTGCTGAGGTCAGACGACAGTGTCAGATCCCCTGGAACTGGAGTTACGGATGGTTGCTGGCTGCCACAGGAATTGAACTCAGGTACTCTGCAAGAGCAGCTAGTGCTCTTAACCACTGAGCCATCTCTCCTGTCCCTGAAGCCCGCCAACTTAAACTCACAAATGTGCTTTACAAACCATCTTCACCTCTTCCCGCTCCTCTAAACCCCTTCCTTGGGTTTGAAAGGTGGCTTCAGAAATGGTAGTTTTCATTCATAATTCATCTATGGAATATTATCTCCATAGAATTTAAGATCTTTTGGGGAATCAGTTTTGAAGATAAACACAAAGCAAAAACAATCTATGCGGGAATTTTATTTATTGAGAGTGACACCAAAAGTTTAAAAAAAGATAGAGAGACACTGGTCATGTGACAGAATAAGGGAGGGAAGTAGCCGAGGTGGAGAGGCAGACAACAGGCATCTGGCAGGGCGAAGGAAGACTGGCTTCTAATGTTAAAGCACAGTATGGTTCTTAGTAGTATATTTCAAAATAGCTGGTGGGAGGAGTAACGACACCAACATAATGAAATGACGGGGGCTGATGGTGCAGCTCAGTGGTAGAGCACTCGATTAGCACGCGAAGAAGCCCTGGACTCGATTCTCAGCACCACTAAAGGAGGAGAGGAGAGGAGTATTTTAGGTAATAAACATTCCAGTGTGTTGTCTGATCATTACACTTTGGATATATGTACTGAAATGCACACTGGACCCTATTAATGTGCATTACTGTGTTTAATTACAGTTTCTGTTGGGTTTTTGTTTATTTGTTTTGAGTCAGGGCCTCTGATGGCCAGGCTGGCTCTGAACTCAGTGTGCAGTCAAGGACACCTTGAACTTTTGACCTCTGGCATCTATTTCCCAAATTCTGGGATTATAGGCGTGTATTACCATGCCCCGTTTTATGCAACATTGGGGATCGAACCCAGGTCTTTTTCCATGCCAAGCAAGTACACTACAAACTGAGTTATATTTCCAGCCACAATTAAGTTTTTTTTTATTAAAAAGGAGACAATATCTTGAATCCCATTTGTGAAGTTCCTAAAGTCCATTTTTTGAGAGAGTAAACATTTGATGAACACAGAAGAATTGTAAAATAGGATGGACCACTCAAGCTTCATTATATTAAACTCTCTAAGAATCTCCACATTTCTAAAGCTACTCTCAGGATGGCCACCAACCTCTTGTGAAAGCTTTGAAGGCTTTTCCAACTGTGTGTGCACTCTACTTGGAATAGCGAGAAAGCATCATTAAGCTAAATTTCCGCCCTTTGTGAGCGTGCCTCGGACAATAAAGCTGGTATGCTGTTTGTGACACAGACTGTTTAAGCAATCTTACTGACTTGGCAGTTACTCTTCTTAATCGTTTTCTTAAGAGTACCTCACATGCAGTGAGGGTGGTTTTAAAGCACTAAACAGTGTCAGGATCCAGAGCCTAGTTCAGGCTTTACAGATGTGGGCAGGTATGGCATACAGCCATGTGGTCAACCCTGCTGAGCCTTTAACAGTTTCTGACAGAAGGACACCCACTTAAACTCATCACTGTTTCTTAATGAAATGTACTTTTCTCTGTTTGTGAAGGAAGACACTCCACCTACTTGCTAGAGAGTAAAGTTATTCTGTAATGGGTAAAGAAACAATCGTTTATAACCCATAGTGAGAGAAAAGAAAAAGGAGAAAGGTTTACAATGCAGCTGCCTAGGCCTCCACTAGAAGACTCTCAGGTGGGCTTAGAAAGACCAGGGACTCTTACCTGTATGGTTGAAAGCCCTTCCTCACCACAGGACTAAAACAAGCAAAGTAACTTATTTACAGAGAGCTACAAGTGCTAGAAGACGGTTTTATAGACACCAGAGAAAACAACCAAACAGGCGCCATCACTAATATATCATTGTAGATACACCTCAATTACAGTCACAGCTCACTCTTGGCTAGCCTAGGCAACAGAGTTAACGCTGAATAATACTGCATTGCTCTGCCTTTGGGAGATGGATGGCCCTGAATTAGGAATGAGACCTGCCTAGGCAGTAGGCTGTTAAGCCACTACCCAGCACATCAGTAAGTAGAACCCTAGTGTCCTTTACGATGGTGGGACCCGCTCCCCTTTCCATGGTGAAGACACTTGAGACTTAGACACCTGAGAGTTAACTCAAGGTCACATGCTAGCTCAGTATCAAAGTAGGTTCTGTTAACAGCTAATTCCTCTTGTTCTTAGTATTTCCAGAGAATCTGAGAATGCTTACTAAGTATCTTCTAATCGTATTTAGCCTCTTGGTTCAACTACTAAAACTTCCTATAAAAGATAGTTACAAAGTAACAATGACCACAAATTCTGAATGAGATCAATATAATGAATGAGCCAACTAATTGGTGAAATGTTATCAGTGACTGAAATGGGAATGCAGCAGACTGTGGTCAACCTCCACCTTCTCAGAAAGGCAGAAGGACATGCTCCACTCTCCTCCAGAGACCAGTGACACCTGGTCAATGGGTCTGCAGAACCTGAAAGCAGATTGAAGAGCAGCCAGCATCCAGGGTAGGGAGGTGGGGATTCGCTTTCTACCCCGGAAAGGATGCCCCTGGGATTTATCAGTCCTTTACAGTAATTAGACCAAAGTGCTTTATTCAGGGAGAATAAAAGATTCTGATTGCTACTTCAAAAACAAGCTGTTAGTGAACTGAAATTGAAAATAAGAAAGGATTTCTAATTCAGATCACCTGTAGCAGGGGATGGGCAGGGCAGTGTTCCTACAATCTAGTCCAATCAGATTTTAATCATTCTAACCGACGATGACATGAAATTAAACAAATCCTACAGAATTAAAACAGACTACAGGAAATTATTTCTGTTGTTATTTTTGCTTTTGGAAATTATCTTTTTAAAAAGGACATAGTCAGAATTACTGATTTATAATGATAAACATATCAATCATTACATACAAATAATAATTGTCAACAGTCATTGTTTTAAATGAGTAGGAACCTGTTAACTATCAACAGATTATATCATAATAGATTAAAAAATATAACTATTTTAAGATCTTTAGAAATGCCACATTTTTTTTTGAGACAAAGTCTACAGTAGCTCAGGTTAGCTTTGAATTTGCCATGCAGCCAACGCTGACCTCGACCTCTTGATGCTCACTTTGAATTTGCCATGCAGCCAAGGCTGACCTTGACCTCTTGATGTTCACTTTGCTCAGGCAGTGGCCTTTTCTGGAGCATTCACTGTGAAGCCACCTGTAGGAAAGGTATACTGGCCTGGCAAAGAACACCCCACTTGCTTAAACATGCAGAGTGGGCCATCTCTTCTAAAGCAGAGGATATGTGAGTGCACCTTGCATGCCCCCCCGCCACCCCAGACACCCAACCTGCCTTCACGGCCAAGTGCATCAGAGATCTGGGGCATTTAGTTGATATTCAGCCATATCTGAGTGTTTCTCTGTAGTGTCCCAAGATGTGCTGTGCATTTGGAGTCAGGACCGAGAGGGATCTGTGATGTGGCTATTCTCTTGCCATGGAGTGTACGGACAGGGGCACTTGGTGAAAGTTATTCCACACGAATCAGGCTCCATGACAGGTCTAATGACTACAATAACTACTTGCCCCTCTTTCATCATTAAGTTCTCTGTTCTTTATTTATCTAATGCTTTATGGTAAAACAATTATGTAAACAGAAATCAAGAGTACTGTATAGAGAGTACCTTACGTATTCACATGAAGGGTCTGTAATTCCTAACATCTTGCTAAGTGCACTTTTGCTAAACATGCTTTATCTAACCAATTTTCATCAGTCTATCTGTCTTTGATACATTTTAAAATATCCTTCACTCCTAAGTATTCCAGCATGCATAACCAGAGTTCAGCATGAAACATTCATGCATAAGAAATGTGCATGCCTTCATTACACCACCAAAGAGCTTACAGACACAGGCAGGTACCTAGCTAACTCCATAATCCACCCTGTCCCCATTTCTCCCAGTGATAGACACTGACCTGTTTTTAGCACAAACCAGTGTTGCTTGCTCTAGAACTTGTTGTTGCTGGAATAATAAACTATGCTCACTTTTGCACCTGACTTTCCCCCAGAGTCTGACGACTTTTAGACCTATTCCTGATGGTGTAGTTAATGCGTCCATCTTTCCACTGAGGAACATTCTGATTTTGCTGTTGTGAGGAAAGCTGCTGTGAACATCCTTATACCAGTCATTCTGTGGACATGTGCTTTCATTTCTCTAAGATGGGGACTGAGGGGTGGGCTGTACGGTTGGAGTGCTGCAGAGAAAAGGAAACCATAAGACATATTTTCTAAAGTGGTTGCACCAGTTCATGCTCCCAACAACACTATAAAAGAATAAAAGGTATTTCAGCCATGTAGGCAATAAGCATTACAGTTCAATATTAAAATGTATGCCTTAAACAATCATATGAATTTTTAAGAAATGAAAAAGGAAATAAAGCAAACATGGTCTTTTACGTTCAACACTGCACTTCTTGGCTCTTGTGTGGTTTCCCTGAAGATGTTTCCACTTAATATTGTTTTCCTTCAGCCTGAAGCACTTTTCTATAGTATAGGACTCTTGATAAATTTTCTGGTTTCTACTTATTTTTAAATGTCTTTAGTTTCCTTTTAACTCTTGAAAATGATTTTTGTTAGCTGTTTGGAGAGCTGGCTCAGCAGTTAAGAGCACTGACTGCTCTTGCAGAGGATCCAGGTTTGATTCCCAGCATCCACATGGTGGCTAACAACAGTCCATAACTCCAGTTCCAAGGGATCCAACGCCTTCTTCTAACCTCTGAGAGCATTGCATGACATAGGTACACCTGTATGAAGGCAATACACTTAAACATATAAAACAAAAATAATATTTAAAAAACAATTATTTTTGCTGGTTATTGAATATGGAGTTGACAGAATTTTTTCAGGACTTGAAAATGCTTGCCCTGGCCCCTGTTATTTCTGGTAAGAAGTCAGACCCGTCTCTACTGCTGTTCCTCCTGTGGGTAATGCATCATTATTCTCTAGAAACTTTCAAGACTTTTCTCTTTTAATTGGTTTACACCAGTTTGGTTTCTATTTGCATTTATCTCGTGTGAGGTTAGCTAAGCTTTTAGAATCTGTCTATTTGCTTGTAACCAGATTTGGAAAAAATGTTAGCCACTATTTCTACAAATATTCTTTTTGCATAATTTTCTGTTCTTTCTGTACCCACCACATATGCAAATGCACATGTATCAGGTCCTCACCCATAAGCATAGAGACTGTCTGTTCTTTGGGTTCTGTTTTCTCCCTGACTTTCAGATTGTATTTTACTGACACATTTTCAAGACTATGCTTCTATTATCAAGAGTGTCCCACTGAGCCTGTTCAACAAACAGCTTGTCTGTCCTTCAGTCTGTCTTCCCCACCTACAGCTTCCACTGTGTCATTCAGAGGTCCCTTTTTTACTCCCTATGAATATATTTTCTTTTACATATTTGAACATATTTATCGCTTTTTTTAAAGATAGGCGCTCACTATGTTGCCCAGGATGGCCTCAAACTTCTGGGCTCAAGTAATTCTCTATCCCTCAAGGGGCGCAGACATCCACCATCACCTAGGCTCAGAATCTTTTAAAGCCCTTTCTATTCATTCCTTTACTTAGCTTTCTTAGGGTTGGTCTAATTCAATGTCTTTTCTCTTGAGTCTGAGTCACATTTTCCTTTTCTTCATTCTAAAGTCCTGGACATTATAAACGACACCCCATAGACACTTGCAACTCTGTTATACTGCTCGACAGACTATCAACTGTTTGGGTTAGCAGGCGTTCACCCAGATGAACTCACTCAGCTGTCCTGAAGCGGGCTGGCTGCACCTCTGCTCAGAACTCCTGCTTTCCCCTATCAGCTTACCCGAGGGCCATCTGCAGATGGAGTCGGAATTCACACAGAGTGTGGGGCTCCCGAGTGTGGCTCCCACAGAAGTCACACAGACTGCGGGGCTCCCGAATGTGGCTCCCACAGAGTGTGGGGTCTCCCTATATGGCCCTCTCCTTTCCAGGGTTTCCTCCTCCCTTTCTGGTTGCCATTAGAGCTTACTGTCTTCTGATTCCTCAGTGAGACCATAGCTTTCCATGTAACTTTAGTACCACTCTGGGACATGAGCCTGAACTCTAGTAAAAGGGAAAAAAAAAAAAAAAGAAGAAAGTTAAAAAACACAAAACACAAAACTAGGGAATTGGCCCAGTGGTAGTCCCTTCATCCAGATGCGGGCCTCTTCTCATGCCTACCTGCCTGTTTTGTATTTGCCAAGTCTGCAACCATGGTGTGTGGCAGGGTTGATCCAAACTGCTTGCCATGATCTAGCATACACAGAAGGTGCTCTGTCAGATAAGCTTACTTCATACTGACACACTTTCTGTCATCCGAGGGAAGAGAACACCGACAAGAGACTATTAGCTTATGGAATTTCTAGAGCAAACTGCCTTGCTGTAAAGGCCAATATGTCAGCCACTAGGCACACTGACTACAAAAACTCAACATACCGTTATTGAGATTAGGGAATTTGGATGTTTCACTTTCTGTTTTGTTCTTCCTTTTCCTTTTTTCAGCATTGAAGATAGAACCCAGGGCTTCATGCGTGCTAGGCAAATACTCTGATACTGAGCTATACCCCCAGCCCTCTCCCTAGCTTTTTATTTTGAGACTGGGTCTTACTAAGTTATTCAGACTGGCCTTGAACTCATGATTCTCCTGCCTCAGCCTTCTAAAAGGCTTAGACGACAGGCCTGGACCATCAGAGTCAGTTTACTGTATTTAATTTTAATTTATTTAATTTAAATTACTGCATCAGTTAATAGCTGCTTCGTTGAATGATTTGGTTCTGAAAATTATCTAACCTTGTCTTGCTGTTTTACAGATGATGAACCAGCAGTTAAGGAAGCTTCCAGAAAGGCTTGTGTATGACATATGGCCTCAAGTGGAAAACCAGATCTTTGTAGACCTCTGCTTTATACAAGAAGGGACTGTAGGCTGCTGTGGCTGGAAGAAGCAGCTGAAGCCATGATGGGCAGGGTGCTAATAAAGAATAACTTCAGGAAATACAGGTGGGAAAATGGAGCAGCCATGGCCACAGCCATTTGCAAACATACCATACTTCACACCAGCTTCCTAGACTCACTGGGTATTCCATTTCTTTTGAGGTGACAAATATTGCATCAGCAAGTAGAAAAAAAGCTCTTTGTAACTCAGGGTCCTAAGGTGGCTCAGCTGATTTATAATGCAAAGAACACAACCAAGAAACTAGGCCCTGCTTCCTTTCTCCACAGGTCCTGCCCTCTGTGTGATCTGAGTTGTACTTAACTGTCCTATTTCTCAAAAGTCTGTGAGATATGAAGCCCAGAAGAGGTTGCCCAGCCTTCCCCCGTGAACTCAATACTCCCTAGGAGGATATGGTTATGAGAATATGGCTCTCTGCTAAAACAGAATGGTTTTTACCTTTTAAGTCACTCTCTTGTACTAGCAGAAGTAATTACCTCAACTACATTCTTTCTCTCTGTCTCTGCCTTACATTCACACACACACACAACTCAAACCACAGACCTTTATATGGATTTCACATTACTACTAATGCAAATTATATAATAATACACACAGTGCAGAAAATGTCTGCAAAAAGCTCCAAGAAAAATAGCATTGTTTTTGGAGAAAGTGCTGTGGTGAAGATGATGTCATCAAAAATCATCCAATTAATTTCCTGCAGCCATATCCTACAGGAAATCCAGAAGGCTCGATTTTCTGTCTTTTTACTGTTCTTACAAACCCATAGGTGTCATAAATTGATAATGATTATAATTCACCTCCATTCTTTATAATCACAAAGAATCAAATTTCACTTTATAATATCTTTTATGTGAGAGGCATTATGAGATGGTAAAAGGAATTCTTACTGAATGTCAATTTTAGATGTTAGTTACTAACAGCAAAGTTAATTGCAAAAAGAGAGAGGAAAACTAAACTTAGTTGGTATTTACTAGTTGGTTTCTTAAAGTTTCCTCTCAAAGAACCAAGAATTAAGAGCTCCAAGAACCAAGAAAAAGAAAGAGCCTCTTTTCTGACTGTCACTTGGACGATTCTCCTCCAGGCCACAGGCATTCACTGACATTGGCCTGGAGTAAGAGGAGTCGCTAGGATGTTTGCACTCCCAAGGACAAGAGCAACACCATCCTCCCCCTCACAGCGGAGGTGTCACAACCACTGGATGTAGTTGTCAATATAAGTCAGTCATGGCTCTTTCCTTCCAGAATCTCCCAGTTCTACCAGGAGGAGTCCACCACCACAAACAAATGGAAGGGAATCCTAGGGCTGAGGGATCTCCAAGGACCAATACACCCACTGATTTGAAAAAAATCTAAAAGACTAATATTAAGTGTTGACAACAACCTTTCAGGTGAGAAATTTGGGACGATATTTTGATTTTGACTGAATATTAGATATGACACAGGTTAAAAGAAAAACTAAATGGGATTACATCAAACTTGTACGTGAAAAGCTTCTATCCGGCAAAGGAAGTGAGCACCAAAGTACAGGGGCAACATATAGAAGGGAGAAACTTTCAAACAATTGATTCGGCAGAAGGCTGCAGCTAATATCCAAAAGACATGGAATTCATACAATTCAAAGGCAAAAAGAAGGAAAAAATGGGGCAAAGCCTGTGAATTACGTGCATCCACTTTAATATGTATACACTGAACGATTTCTATTGACTCTGGGAATGTCATGCGTGTGCATGGTTTATTTACTCCTATTTGCCCCAACTTCTCCACAGTTCTCTCAGACCCCCCACCTTCCCAACTTCATGGCCATGTCCTTTTTTATTGAGATTTCCCTGTAGACCCAGCTGGCCTAGAACTCGCTATGTAGACCAGGCTGGCCTCAATCTCATAGACTGAGTGCTGGGATTAAAGAAATATGCCACCACACCTGGCTCTTTTTTCTTTTCTTTTTTTAGTACCCCACTGAGTCCAATGTGTGCTGCCCATAGACTCCTGGGTGTGGGGCTATCCACTGGATCATGGTCAACCCACCAGGGGCCACATCCTTCAAAAATCAACCCTCTCTCCCTAAGAAGCTATCAATTGTCAATAGGTCCTCAGCTAGGGTGGGGAGCTCATGAGTTCCTCCTCCCCCCCATGCATGAATATGTTCTATTTTAATTTTTATTGAGTTTTTGTAGAGTTCATCATACAATAACTCTTAATCAAATTTGAACACCCCTCTCCCATCCATCCCCCATCAGCGTCCTCACTGGACCTCATGTATTCTGCCATATGTGTTCAGTCCTATCCATTTGTCCTCAAATGTCCTTCAGTGAGAGTTCATCCACTGGAGTCCAGTCAGCCTACCCAGAGACCACAGGAAAGATCCACTCTCTCACCGAGTAGTAATCAGTCTCCAGTAGTTCTCAGGATGGGCCGGCCCACCACCCATTTCCCTTGCCCCTTCTCTGACTGAGTTGGCAGGGGGCCTGTGCTTGATACCACCATTGCCCCAGGTTCACATGTGCACGCTTCCAGGGGCCTGAAAGCCCCGCTTCCCTGTGTTCATGAACCAGCCCTGGCTCTTACAATCTTTCCTCCCCCTCTTCCACAATGGTCCCTGAGCCATGGGTGGGACACGTTAATAGGCACCCAAACTCAGGTGCACCCAATTCATAAAAACAGAACTCCAGGACTATAAAGCATAGATTAACCCTGACTCAGTAACAGTGAATGACTTCAATACCCCGCTGTCTTCAAGTGAACGAAGAATAAACAGAGACATCTGAATTAAATGACATCTTACATCAAATGGACCTGACAGAAAACTATAGAATATTCCACCCAAGCACCAAGGAATATGCCTATTTTAAAAGATTTTATTTATTTATTGTATATGTGTGTGAGAGTGTATATATGTGCACCCCATGTGTGAAGGTGCCCACAGACACTGAAAGAGGGTATCAGAATGACAATGGGATATCACCACAAACCTGTGGGATGGCTACTATGAAAAACACCAGGGACAGCAGGTGAACATAGGAAGAAGGAAACCTCTGTACAGTGCCAGTGAGAATTCAAACTTGTACAGCAACTGTGCAAAACAGATGAGACACCTACAAAAATCAAAATTCCATTGCTAGTTTATAGCAAAGAGACACCCACACACCCACGCTTGCTTTAGCACTGTTCATAACAGTCATGATCTGCAAGCAACCACGGGGACCCTCAATGAACGACTTGGTTTTTTACAATTTGGCAGAGACACAGTCAGAAAAAAAGAAATCACGTCGTTTCAGCAACATGGAACTGAAGGACATTATGTTAAATGAAATAAGGCAGGCAGAGAAAGATACGCATCCTGTGTCCTCACTTGTTTAAGGAAGCAGAACGAGTTAATCTCACAGAAGCAGAGGAGAAGCTTGGTCTCTGGAGGCTGAAAAAGGGAGGCGAGAAGGGAGACAGGCAAAGGTCCACATCATGAGGTGAGAGGAATCAGTTCTAATGTCCTACAGCACAGGAAAGCAACCATACTCCACACAATGAATTATGTATGCCAAAATAACTAGAGGAAGAGTTGAAGTCCTAACACAGAGAAATAACATGGAGGAAACAGAAATACGGACTACTCCAACCTGACCGTTACACTGCATGTGCAGGAACAAACGGCCACATCACACCCCACCCCATAAGTATGCATAAACACTACATGTCAATTAAAAACAAAAGTAAGAACTGAAAATATAACTACAAAGATATACTCATTTCTTGGCATTTAAAAAATGAGGGAAAAAAATGTCTGGACACGGCAGCTCAGGCCCTCAATCCCAGCACCTGGGAGGCAGAGGCAGGTTGATTTCTGTGAGATTGAGGCCAACCTGGTCTAAAAATCGAGTTCCAGACCAGCTTGGGTACAGGGAGTACCTGTCTCAAAAAAAATGCAGATAAAAGAAAAAACTATGTATTTTTATATATCCATGTATATTTAGATGCATACAAGATGGGCGAGAAGCCCACTGTCTAGTAAATATATAAGTCACAAATGTAAGGAATTATAAGCTTTCAAGGAATCATAAAATATAAAAAGTAAACTTTATTTTAATAACATACACTATTTAATTTAAAATATTGCCCCTATATCATAGTCAACATAAAAATTCAGTCACGAGATACTAAGCCTTAAAGTCCAGAGTATACTTTCTGTTTAGAGCACATCTCAGTTCAAACTAGTCACATATTAAAAGCTCAACAGTGACATGACATACTGGGCTCCCATAGAGGACGGTGTAAATCCTCAAGGACACGCTTCTACTTGGTAATAGCAATACTTCTGGAGAACAGTGTTTACCTTTTCATCGATAACCAGCATACATTAATAATGTAATGATAACACTGTAGCAATAAGGATCAACGTGGTGTTGGAATGCAGGTGGCTGAGCAAATAGCCCTCTTCCACCAGCCTATTGCCTCTCTGGGTCAAGGAGACACAAGGGGAAAATAAAGGCGGAAAACATTTACAACAGCATTAGCAGTATACCACACAAACCTAAGTCTAAAATTAAATACACGCAGCACCTCTTCATTTAAAAGTATAAAACACTATTAGAAGAGATTTATAAGGCTTTTAGAACTAAATGGAGAGTTATTCCACGTTTGTGGAACGTAAGATCCAACGTTATTCCAGTTAAACTTCCAGGAAGGCAATTGAGTGGAGAAAGAGGAACTGAGTTGCTGGTTCTGAAATACATCTGTCCACACGTGTGGGAGAGAGAAGCCTGGGGGCCGGAGAAACCTTGAACTAGAACAAAGCCATGAGGATGACGTATCAAATATGGAGACTGATTAAAAAGCGACAGCAGTTAGGCAACATGCTCCCTGCATAAAGACAAAAAGATCAACAGCATGGAAAACATGGTCCTTAAATACTTTACACCCTACTTAAAGGAAAAGCGGTCAGCAGAGAGGCCTGCGAGGGCACGGGCCTGGGTCAGCCGGGTTCCAAAGACACAATCTGGCCTTCGTTCACCCCAGGCCGATATGGCAGTGGATCTAAATGCAAAGAGTGGAAGAATAGAGCCTCATGGGACCTCGGGAAGCACAAATGTTTCCCTAACCAGGTACAAAGAGACCCATAAATGGATTTCAGCAGCCGCTGGAAGGCCATCGAATAGAAACGAGGCACACTGAGAAAGAGCATCAGTGAGCAAGAGACATTTAGCTAAATCTGACAAGGAAAATGTTGCTACCGGGTCAAAGTTTGTGTTTTTTTTTTTTTTTTTTTTTAAATGCAGATGGACCAGAAGGACAAAGACATAGAATGGTGAAAAGCTTAGAGTGAGCAGACCTGTATGGACTCCACACAGAGCAATTGAAGAGAAGCCCTGGTGAAGAAGTCTACAAAGATGGCTGGGTGGAGGAGGAACTAGGGTCAGGACCAAGTTAAAACAGGGCTTCAGGAATTAGAACATTAATGTGCTCCGGTGTGACAAGAAACACCTCAGTTAAAACACAGCAACAAAGAAAAACAATCGGTTTCCAGCAGTGCCCTGCTGATGTGATATCTGGGACTAGACTGTTTCACACTAAGATAAGCACTGATAGTATAGTTATGTGCAATGTACACATGAATTACAACACGAGAGCAAACAATCATGCACATAACAGCACTTATTCTAAGGATGGCTGTCTGCATCCTTCAGACACAGGCACAGAGGTACTGTGCTCTGAAAGTGCTCTCTGTGACTTGACTCATTTAATCCTCTCTACAATAAGCAGATTAACTACATATGTAAAACAGCACCCAACTTATTTGCTTGGATATTTGGGTTCCTCTATTCCTTTGTCTTTTCACTTCTTAAATTCTTTTTTACTAGAGTTTAGGAATCCCTTCCATTGCTGATGATACAACTTGATACAATCACTTCAAATAACTGGCAAAAATCTACCACAGCCAAACATACATATGACTGAACACCTAACAGAAACAAAAGAGTCCTATAAAAATGTATAAAGGCCCCAAATTGCAAACAACTTGCGTGACTGTCGGTCCTTTTAAAGGAGTGACATTGTTTCCAGGACATGTGCTAATAACTGGCAGAGACAAAATTCCAGCCCAAGGCTGTGGGATACCTAAATTCACACTCAAGCATTTCACGAAGTATGTGCTCACAGGACTGTGCTCACAGACCCAGGAATCCACAGCCCTTTTGATTACTGCAACAGTGGGACTAGAAGGAGGGAGACAGAAACCAGAATCTGTGGCAAAAATAAGAGAGGCAAGTGATTGAGGGCAGGAGGTGGCCTGGGCCAGAGGATGACAGTGGTGCAGCATCAGGCATGAGGCTGAGGACTGAGGGCAGATGGGAGAGAACAGAGGTCAGGGGCTAAGGGCAGAGAGCAGAGAGCAGAGAGCAGAGGCTGAGGCTGAGGCTGAGGCTGAGGATGAGGATGAGGATGAGGGCTGACGGGAGAGAACAGAAATCAGGGGCTAAGGGCAGAGGGCAGAGGCTGAGGACTGAGGGCAGAGGGCAGAGGATGAGGATGAGGACGAGGGCTGATGGGAGAGAACAGAGGTCAGGGGCTAAGGGCAGAGAGCAGAGGCTGAGGACTAAGGGCAGAGGCTGAGGGCAGAGGGCAGGGAGCTGAGGCTGAGGCAGGTGCAGTGAGCCAAAGAGGTCCTGGAGGCCAATGGGTAGAGAAATATGAAGCCCAGGAGAGAAACAGGGCTGATAAGACCTTTGGAGTCATCAGCATATTTGCATATCAGATTTTCTGAATAGAGAACATCTTTAATACAATGTAATTTATGGACTCTCCTGACAATTAATATTCGCTCACAGGAAGGTCTCTGTGGGCACCTGAAATTAATTTTGAAACCATTAAAGGAGACAGAAGGTTACTCTGAATGAAAAATCCTGTGGAGAAGGTATCACCTCCCCTATTAAGTATCTGAGAGTAATTGTGTAAAAGAAAGTCTTATTGCTTTTAAAGGTAAGCAAATAAATGGGTTTCAGTTTGCTGTCCTGCTGCTTGGTAAAGTTCTAAAATTTATTAGAGCCCAAGATTCAGGAGAAAGAAAGACGGAGCTTGTTAACCTTGCTACTCCTAGTGTGTGTAGGGGATGACTTTGCTTCAAAGGGCATTTTATTTCCACATAAAATAATACAACAGGACACACAAGATATAACTGAAGATCACAGAGACAACGCTACATTAAAAAGTACACTTTACCAACAGCCACATTATGAACCATCCTAGGAGACATCAACAGAGAAACAGACAATGTGGTGCATACATGCAATGGATTCTTTCAGTCATAAAGAATAAAGTTATTATCATTTTCAGAAAAACGGATGCAAATGGAGATAATCCTATTAAGTGAATTGGTCTCAGAAAGACTAAGTCAAGTATGTGCTCTCTTACGTGGTTCTTAGATTTTACACAGATACATAAATCATGGACGTATATATGACATGAAAATAGAAACAAAACTGTCTAGGGGAAGGCAGGGGCAGCAGGGAAAGAGGTGCTAAAGGAGGGTTGGGGGTGGGGAGTCTCAAAGCATACATGTGAAAAGCTCCTTACACAACTCAGAACCGGGTACAAGGAACATACACACCAGAACATTCAAAAAAGAAAGAAAAGAACACTTTGAACTTCCACTGCAGAGGGTACGGCTGCTGTTTCAGAGAGCTCTGAAGGTTGTGATCAGCTGTGAATCCTATGAGCTACAGCAACACGCTTGGAAAGTATTTAATACTGGCACAAATACAGGAGTGACCAGTCCCTTTCTACCTGGAGTTAATGTCCACAGCAAAAGATGGAGCCCAAACCTGACAGTGATATCAGGTCTAGGAACCTGTGGTTACACAGGTCACAGATTGTAGGAGACAGTCTAATACTACAACTCTGCTAAATAGATAGAATATTAAACTGACTCCTAATAACCTGTTGCTATACTCACAGATTAAACTCTCATCAGAGAAGCTTCCTTTTGCAGCAGATGGTGATTAACAACTGGCCAATGCGCAGAGAATAAGAGACCGCAAGGTGCTTATCCCTGAATAGGACACCTGCATCAAACTTCTGCCTTTTAAGGTTCAGGGATCATTGCAGAAGAGAGGGTGGGTAAATTGTAGCAGCCAGAGGCAGCAGATGATCACAGGGAAACAGAGTTTTCCAGACAGTTGAGAAGTTACTCAAATGAACTCAGCAATGGTGACGGCATGCACAAGTACCATGTGAGCTCAAGCAAGACAAAAATCCCAGCACAGATGTGGGGAAGTGAGTTAGAAACCCAATCCTAACTGAGGAACTACTGGTGATCAGTGGCTGCCGAGAGCGGGGAGTCAGTCTTGGTAGGCTGACTAGGCTCCGGTGGATGGACCCACACTGAAGGGCACTGGGGACACAAGTTTGACTCTGTGGGACTTACTATGAGTGGATGGAGACGGGATCTAAATGTAATCAAAACACCTCATGTGAAATTGGCAAAATCTGATAAAAATTATTCAGATTGGGCCGGGCATATGGCACAGTGTTAGAACAGTCACCTACCATGCATGAGGCACTAGGCTCAACCCAGCATGATGAGAAAAAGGAAAAAAATGTTAAGTGAGGTGCCGTGTGCACAGCAGCATGAACCCTGACAGCCCTCGTGTAGGAGCAATCCAAGCCTCAAAGATAAATTGATATCAGGGATGTAACAGCATGTGTGAGTGTGGAGGACATCACGCTAAGACAGCAAGCCAGACATGGAAAAGCATCGTATGAGATCACTAACATATGGAATCCAAAAAAGCCAAACTGATAGAAGCAGAGGTGAGATGGCATGGTGGTTACCAGATTTGGAGGTGGGGGGAGGGTAGCTGGGAGATGTTCGGTGATGTGGCACAACCAAGTCCAGCATTCTTATGTAGAACAGCAAATTACAGTCGATATTACCACATCGTGTGCCTGGATTTTGCGGGAAAGTGGGTTTTAAATGTTCTCACCAAAAGGAGAAAAAAAAAAAAAAAAAAAAAGAAAAGAAAAGGTTTAAAAAGGAATTACCGAGCACTTGCTATGTATCAAATACAGAAGTAGAGGCATGAACCCAAAGTTAAGAGAAGTGGCGAAAAAGTAATACTAAATTTCAGGAAAATGAAGGCTATCCTGTAACCTGAGAGGCAAACACAACACAAGAGGTGCAGGAAGTCCATGGGCTGCCTAGGATTTAGAGATATGCACTTGTTGACCCCGAGCAGAAGTATGAGCCCAGGGTCACAGGGACGTCAGAGTAAAGTTATTATCCCTCTCTTCTCTATTATTATAATAAAAGCTACAGTTGATGAAACTTCTTTATGGAATGTCATTATGGAATTCCAGGCCTCAGATTAGGAACTGTGTGTGTGTGTGTGTGTGTGTAAAATATCTATATACACATAATATTATATATATATGCATATATTATATTCCTTTTTGGTTATTTATTTTTTGAGACAGGGTTTCCCTGTAGCTCCAACTGGCCTGGAACTCACATTGTAGGCCAGGATGCCCTCTATCTCACAGAGATCCGCCTGCCTCTGCCTCCCAAGTGAGTGCTGGGATTAAGGGTGTGCACCGCCACGCCTGGCCATGATATATTATATGCTTTTATGTATGTATTTATTACATATCCCTACGACAACTGAACACGCAATAAAATATTCTAAGTGAGGAGCCGGCCGTCATGGCTTCCTGAGTGGGAGAACAGGAGAGCAGGGGCATGCCCCACAGCCAGGACTCCGGGCGGGAGCAGTCTACCTAAGTGGTGGCCCCGCCCTCTCCCCTTTCTCCTACCCACGAAGAGATGAGCAGGCGCTTTCTCACCATCATGTTTGCTGGATATCAGTTTTTCAAGGATGCTACATTCCACTTCGATAATGAAGACTAGCAGTTTTCACCATGTCGGTTCAGGTCTCTCATGTAACTCAACATGCTTCCCCCATACACTTCAAAACCCACTGGAGAAGCATGATGGAGTGGCTGTGAGAATACTGCATCACAGGTCATGCCTGTTCAAAGCTCATGTCCCCATATACAGCTTTCTGCTAATTGGCCTGTGTGGTTCATGGCATACTTGAAGAGAATTGCAATAATGCACCTAAGCAGGCTTTTTGATCCTGAGGTCGGGGACAAGGTCTTTTTTTAATCTGTACATAACCCAGGCCTATGCAACAGACATCCAATACCCAACCATCAATGAAAGAATCGATAATCTTTGATTTCTGAAGTGAAATTTGAAGGCACCCTTCACACACAAATAGAAAGGCTCTGTGCTGCAGAACTGCAGTTTGGTTTACAGGTAACTCTCCTACCTCTCGATCCTTGAGCTTCATGGCAAGCACCAACTGATGCCTGTGGTTTGTCAGAGCCTCCCGGTAATTTCCTTTGGAGAAGAATGCAGAGCCTAGATTCCCATGAGCTCGGCATTCTCCTGTCTGGTCACCTGAATTGGATTTAAGAAAAAAATATTCTTTGAGTTACAGCATTATTTATAACAAAGAATGGCTCTCTCGATTTAAGAGCCATAGATTTACTAGCCAGGATTTTATCTACTTTCTTTTAGAAAAGCATTTGGCTCCTCCATGAGACTATGTAGGAGTTAAGATCCGAGAACCTAAATCTCCGGACAAGTGTTATTGTTGTAACACACAACTACAGTCAGGGGCACAGGTGTCCTAGAACGGAAAAGGTAAAGACCTTGAAGCAGACCAGCTGCTGCCGGAGTCTCCCCCTTGTTCTGCAGATGACCTTTGCTTCTGAGCAATTATCAGCTTGCTGGTTCAGCCATTTGATTCCAGGCCTCCCATAATACATTACACCCTTACAAGTACACTGATGGTATTTGCCTCATCCCTTCCTTCCTGCAGTTCCTCTCACTACAGAGAGGACCATAATCATATATCATGCTCATTTTTTTGTGGGGGAAAACTGGGACAGAGATTAGGAAGGTACCTGAAGTCACCCAGCTGAACTGGGCATGGCTGACACATCCATAATCTCAGCATGGAGCCAAGAGGCTTACAAGTTAAAGAACAACCTGGGCCACACAGTGAGGTCCTGTCTTCTCCAAAGCAACAACAAATCTCCCAAGGCCCACAGCTGGCCCTGGCAGAGTCACTCCATGGGTCGTCTGGCTCTATGATGCATGCTTGGAGCCTCTGTACTAAGTGACCTCTTTTGTAAAATAATGATGAATTGTCATGGAAGCCAAAATTTAGATGAAGATGAGCCACACATTTTAAATTTGTGATCCCTTAAATACTAAGAAACGCGATGAATAAGTGCCCCAAAGACCTGAGGGCACTAAGACAGAATATTCTGGTGACCCACCCACACTTCCTTGCATTAAGCCACTCCCATGCAAGGCAGGTTAACCGGCTGAACTGAAAGAGACATGCATGCGTGATTCTACCTAAGGTCTTGGCTACATCCAAGTCCTGCTGCATGTATCCAGTGCTCTTCTCTGTGTTTCCCAGAGACCAGTACGCGCTGCTCAAGGCAGAGAAGACAGAGCCTCTCAGTTTGAGGCTGCAGGTGCCAATCTTCAGAGCGGCTTCTAAGACAACCACAGACGCCCCGTGGTGGCCGGCTGTCAGGAGTTCCTGCCCAACCACAGACACGACCACAAAGGGACTCTTGTCCAGTTTCATTTTCTGAAGCTGCTGGTAAGTGGGCTCCAGGGTATCTGAAGGAAAAGAAAAGAAGAGATTGAAGATTGATAGCAAAGCGATCTTTTCTAATGTGCTCTAGAAACCTTCATGGCCTGGTTTCAGCACAACTCTTCAAGCTTTGAATCCAGCACCACCTGCTGCCCACACATCTGGAGACTCGTCTCACCCCTCCACCCCCGTCCCCCAGCTCCTGCCATTCCCCACTCATCCTTCCTCTTGGCTCTCATGACACGACACTTACACTGAACGGTTCGTGCCTGACCTGTTCCTCTTGTTCAAGCCACGCTCTCCTGGGTACCACCTGCACCCTACCAGCCCCCATCCACTCTGGTGTCTGCACTTGACTTTCTTTTCATAGTTAGTATTGCACAGTTTAACTATTAGTCATTTTAGAGTTGTTCCACATATGCCAATTAAAAATATATTCCTAGCTAAATCTAATACTTTATCCTAACTCATAACAAGTGGTATAGTACAGGCACATGGTAAAGTCATCCCCACTGCCACATGGTGAGGGACCCTGGCATGTCTAGTGTTCAAATGTTAATGATTGATTAATAAAACTTGCTCAGATTTTCTCCTAGAAGACGCACTAAAGGAAACTCTAAAACAAACCAACCATTCTCACTAGGAACCCATAGGCTCTGACTTCTGATACCAGTGAACTTACACTAAAATGCCACCAAGCAAAACCAGAAGGAAAACATCTCTGTACTCAAGACAGCCAGAAAGAGGTAACATTAATGTTAACTTTATTTTATACACAGAGTAGAGGTCAGTAAGCCACACATGGTTCATTCTATTTAAGTGTGGTTTAAGTGCAGATGACAATCTCCTGCTCCCTCTCTGTCTCCTTTTTATTTTCATTAAAGACAATTTCAGAGTTATTAGCTATTACCCTACAAAGAAATGGCTGGCTCTTACAACACATTTGCTGTTATTGTTACTGAAAAACCTCATTCACATTCATGGTTCCAATAATCCACATTAAAAACTGTAAAAGGGCTGGTCTCTTTAAATCGCAAATCTCCCAGCCAGCAGTACTGCGTTAAAATGTAATTTCTACAATTTATGACTCTTCTCAACTCTCCACTAAGGAGTTTTCGCCTGAATCAACATTACCACGGAAACCTTGAAACTTACTGATACCTAAAGCATTTTTTTTTCCTTCAATCGGATGCTAAACGGAGAACAAAGAACATCTTTCCACCTGCCAAGATGCATGCGGTGAGTACAGTACCAATAAACCAAGCTAACCAATAGGGTTCAATACAGGTACAAGAACAGGAACACAAAGGACACCACAGTACACTGCTGTGAGCAGGATTCTGCTGCTGCCTGCCTCAGGCTGACAGCCACTGAAATCAGCAGCACCCCACCTCCTCCCAGCAGACACAGAATAACAGATATCCGAGCACCAACATATGAGAAATGAAGAATCCGAGTCTTTAGATGATTCACCTAAGGTCAGACACCTGGGACAGAGCCAAGAGAAGAGCCCACCACAGGGTCACCATGACAGGAAGATTCTTAGTTGTGAGCTACAGAGACCTTGGCTGCTTGTAAGTATAAATATACTAAGTTGGACCATGTGAAAGATGGCAATTCAGGTCTCCCGGCCACAGCCAAAATCATACCACAAAAGTTGCCTGGTACAGCATGGACCAATGCAACGGAACATAGAAAGCTCACTTGGAGCACCAGCTGCACCACTGAGCATGACCTTTGGAAAGTGAGTGTTGCCACCCCACTCTACCAGAACAAATTCTGGGCGACCCTCTCTTCCTTGAGCCTTAGCTTCTGACTCAAAGTTGGGACTCCAGCTGCAGAACAGGGTGGGGAATTTAGGACCTGATGTTTCGGCCTTCACAGTGAGTGCAGGGGCAAGTGCAGGAGATGAGGGCTCTTAAAACACAGACACCTCCCAGAGACCGACGGCAGACAAAGGCACCATGACTCCAGAGGAGAGGGTTTCCCCACAGCACCCACAGAGACAGAGACAGAGACAGAGACAGAGACAGAATGAACAACAGTTAAAGGACCAAGGTAAGAAGACATCAAGAGAATTCCCAAAGGAGAAAAAAACATCTGCAATTGCATGTTTTGGCTAAATGAAAATGAATTAAGGAAATTAGCAATAAAAGATGAAACTTCTACTTGAAGAAAGAGAACATAAGAACATTACAAACTGGATGCCAGGGCAAAACTAAAGGTGACAGGAAAGTTACGCTGTCGAGAGTCAAAAGCTTCACGGGAGAACCTGGTTTGTTAGAGGAAGGGTGGTAGATAAACATGTCCTTGCTTTTCTTCAGAATGGAAGGCATGTGAAGTGGAAGGCTTCTTAAACTGGGAGGCCAGCTCAGGACAGACCTTGCTAACAGGCCAGCTTGAGTTGACCAGAGAATGTATGTAGGGACAAAGAGGATGTGAAATAACGGGGAAAAACACTGAGCTATGGATTAAAAAATCTGGACTTCAAAACCACACAGTCTCTCTCCTTACACCATCAGATGCAGAGGCTGTGACTGTGGCAACAGTCACACAAATCTACACATCTGCACATATATGTGTGTTTATGTACACAAACACTTGCATGTGTACATCTCTGCCTGTGAACAGTCGGCCACAGAGGATGTCCATTCCACTATATGTGATTTTCATTTTAAAGTCAAATTTCTCTGCTTCAGGCTGTGATTACATCTCATCGATCACTAATCAGAAGCTTTAATTAGCAATTGGTTTTGTGGGTTTTGTCGTTGTTGTTTTTGAGGTAGGGTTTTTGCTTTGTTGCCCAAACTGGTCGCAAACTCCTCAACTCGACCTGTCCTTTCACCTTAGACTCTCAAGTAGCCAGGATTAGAGGCATATGCCACCATGTCTAGCCAATCAAACTTGTTTAATCTATAGATAATCTCTAAGATCCTCCCCATTCTACCATTCTAATTTCTGTTCTAGGGTAAACTTGCTCTATTAACAAAGGGAACAATTTTGTGATTTTAGCAAATTGAACAGAACAGAATTTTGGCGGCCTGCAACCATTGAGATGTTTTTCTTCCTAGAATTTATGCATAATACATGAAATAGCTGATGTCAAAGCAATCCCTAAGAACATAGAGGCCCTTGGCAATACTGTCTGATCAGTAGTTTTGGGTTTTTTGAAATGTAAAGTCTTTCAAAATTTAAGATGAATGAAGTCACATTTCTTGACATTTGAGGAGCATGTGAGGACATAGTGTTTAATAATAAACAACCACCCTCTGTAAAGAGACTCCAGCGCCTCGCCAGCTCTGAGAAGCACACCTCTCCACACAGGAACACTTCTCACCAGGGATTTCGTATCTTAAACTCAGTGGTACCTCACGATAGCCAGTCGCCTCTCTACCTGGACAGGCTTTCAATAGACACACCTAACAAGTGAGACAGAAGGGTTGAGTGAGCATCTACTCCCCAGGGCTTCGGGATCTCGTCCTGACCTACCAACCGATGCCATGCTGCAGCTCCCAGTCAGCGCTTCAGGCTGTCGGCTATGCTGTGGGGCCCCTGAGGGTCAGTGTGGGGCGCTTCACAGAGGAAGAGGCATCAAATAGACACTGGACACCACAGTACTGTCCAGGGACAGCCGGAAGTGGCAGAGATGAGGATGAAAGTGAGGCTTGAGGGATTCTTCCAGTAAGGGCTCATGAAGGGGGCCCTGAAGGCCATAAAGAGCTTGTTCCAGCCTCAGCACCACAACTGCCAGAAACACGAGAATAGGGTCAGGGCTGGGCTCCTCCAGGAGAAGGCCCCGCCTTCGAAGAGAAGGCCTTCTCAGGGCCTGTTTCACTTCTGTGTGTGGCTTTCAGAGCATTAGGGGTGGGCATCAACACCCCCCCACCCCGAGAGGGAGGCTGGGTATAGGGAAGCAAGCCACCTCACTAGGTCAACCAATTAGCAAATGGCAGTACTGGAATCAGATTCCATTCTTGTGGGGAAAGCCAGTTTCTAACAAAAAGAATGAGAGGGAGGGAGGCCAGGTACAGGCAAGTGCAGGGGAGCCACAACTGCCGGTGAGGGAAGAGCTCAAGCGCTCAGCAGCCATTGTTCATGAGCACTTGATAAAAAGTATCCTCCCTGGGTCCTTCCTGAGCTGATAGAAACACAACAGGCAATGGCCCATAAATGTAATAGTCTTTAGATTGCTGAATTAATAAGAGAAGGGAAAAGATACACAAGAGGATGGATCCTCAGTGAGAAGCGGACCTGGCATCTTCAGAGAACAAATAAAGGTGAGTTCAGTCTCACTTCCTAATTGTATTATTAAGTTCACACGGCTGGCAGCAGTGTGTGCTACAGCATCCAAATCCGCTTAAATGTTTACACAACACAATGAACTGAAATCATGGCAAGATGGACTGAAAGGAGCGGAAAACAGCCAAGATAACAAAAGAAGGTGTGAAACCATCTCAGTTCATATCTATCCTTTATACATGTCTGTAAATGATTCAAAGAAGATATATGATACACAGTAATGTAACTATAGGCACAGGAGAAATATTTTAATTGATACTTGGTTTGTGAGCATGAGTGAAACTATGAAAATAAAATAAATCAGGCAGTTCAGTTAGAAGTATAGAGAACAATAATTACAACCTCAAATCAGTCTTACTAGGGATAAATATATTTATATAGGAATAATGTATTATATAATAAAAACATAGTATTAATGTAGGCTGGTCTTGCCCTTTAAAAATGAATTCCTTTCCTTTGCAGTATTAGTGTTTGAACCCAGGACTTTTCACAGGCTAGACAAGCTTGTAGCTCTGAGCCACATCATCTGCCCTAGTTTGAAATCTGGTCTTTTTCAAAAAGACCAAACTGTAGGAATCCTGTCAACTCATGGAACTTCTGTCTGTTTACGTACGCACCTGGACTAAGGGGTTTGCATTTAAGAACTAGAAATCAAGCCGGGCGTACTGGCTAGTGCCAGTAATACCTGCATTTGGGAGGTAGAAGCAGGAAGATCAGGAATTCAAAGCCAGCTTAAACAGCACTGTGACTTAGAGACCAGCCTGGGCAGCATGAGACCTTGACTCAAACAAACAAACAAAAGAATTACAAAACAAAACAAAGGGTACAACAGAGTAGACCTATTTGTGAGGGTCTAGCCCACTCAACTGTGCCCCGATGTCTGAAGTTTAGGAAGATGCTAACATAAACAGCCGGCTAAAAATGAGCAGCAAGTAACCACAGGGTCTATGATTACGATACTGCAATAAAAAGGAAGGCCATGGGGACGGGATGCAGGACAACATGCAGAACTGCGCTGTGCAAAGCAATGGTCCCTACAAAACAAGCTCAGGAGAGGCCCGCCTAAAGTGGACACAGTGGCAAAGGCCAGGCTAAAAATAAACCAGCTATATTAAATCGCCTTGAGGAAAAAGAAGGAAATATTGAAGTGCTCCCAGACACCTGTGCAAAGCAGTGCTCTCCAAGGTCAGCCTTGGATCACTCACCACAAGATGGGGGAAGAGGCAGACACGACATGACACCACACAGACAACACGGCACAGAAAACCCTAAGGAGGTCAGCGGCTCCAAGCTGTTTTTGTCAGTACAGGGAAGACTTCTATACATTTTTCTAAACAAATTGCCTCAAAGATAAAATGGTAAGTGTAATTCTGCTGATATGAACCATCCATTTTATATATTAAGGCAGCAGCAGAAATGCCTCAGAATAAACAGGTAATATTTCTATGAACTGAATAAAAAACACTGTGTATATTCTTTGTGGAGGGGTATCAGGGAGAAACTGAAAGAATGTTAGAAAAGGGAAAAGAAGACAGGTTGAATTTTTTTTTTATTGTCTATTTCCCTGCAAGCCCTGGAGCTCCACAGCGTATCTGTTCCAAGTCAGACTTTATTAACAGCGAGGCCCCACCATGGGAGAAGCCACTGGGTCCCTGCAGGACAGGCGTGGCTCTGCATGGCTTCCAACACTGCATGAAGAGGTTTTCTTACCTCTTTTTTTTTTTAATGAAATCTCTAACTTTCAAGAAAGTATCTTTTATAGCTATGAATTGCCTAGAGACCGTGCGAGTAGCTCTCCGTTCATCAAACTCTCATTTAGCACATACTTGGAGCCAAGTTCAATATGAGGCAGTAAATTAAAGCTACCCAGTGCTGCAAACATTTCAAAACTAGATAAAATGTCAAATAATACTGTGAAAGAGACTGGGAGAGTCATTCTCACAAATGAACAATTAAAACATGGGCCGTTTCTGAGGCAAAAACTAGCGTTCTGCTTGACATAGCCCAGTAAGCCCGAGACAGCATTAGCCTCCTCTACGCACCATGAATCTGCCTTAGAGACTCCATCACTCCCCATGGGCACACGTTTCTGGCCAAAATTCCCAAAGGCTCATTCTTCAAAAATCAACCTTTTCAGGCTGGGGGTGAAGGTCAGTGATGACAGAGTGATTGCCTAGTTCTCTCCAGACCCTGGATTTGACCTCTAACACTACAGGAAAGAATAAAATCAAATCACTGTTCTGCAAAATGAAGCCACACTGTTTGGGGGCCTTAGATCTCCTCCAACTTCCACAATAGCGTTTCCAATCCATCCTCTTGGTTTTTTCAGAACACCAATTGGAAAAAAGCAGCAGAGAAAAGAAATAAAGTCTGTCTCATTTTTCTCTTTTTGATTCAGCATAATCTCTTAATGTTCCTCTGAAAAATGTAGACACTGTCTATTCACACCTTTCCCCTTAAGAAATATAACATGGGGGCTCACATCCATAATCCCAACATTCAAGAAGCTGGGACAGGAGGATTACTGCAAGTGCTAGGCTAGCCTGGACTACATAGCGAGCTTGAGGACAGCCTAGGTTACAGAATGAGTTCCTATCAGGAAGGAAGAGGGGAGAGAGGGGAAGGAGGGAGGGAGGGAGGGAGGGAGGGAGGGAGGGAGGGAGGGAGGGAGGGAGGGAGGGAGGGAGGGAGACTGGTTAATCTAATGTCTTCTTTTATGTGATTATTTCTAAAAAAGTCTATTTGTCCATCCAAGAAAATAAATTTATTGTTAGAGATTTTGTGGTTTAGAATTATAGAATCTTTAAAAAAATTTAAATGGGAGTTATTCAAATAATCCTAAAATACAGAGAAATAAATTCATATGCCCACGGTAATAGTCAATAGCCTACAGATGCCCAGAGCAGATCTTTGTCCCAACATCTTCATTGTCTAAAATATCAGCTCTTAGCAAATGTGATAACCTCTGAATCCCATGTGCCTGAGGTGAAAGTCCAAGTAGGCTAGAAATGTTCTACTCTTGATTAGGGTCAGAAGAACTTCCTCCTACCAACCTCTCATGGGAGATTTCATGGCAGCCTCCACCATCCCCACCAGAAGCTGGAGACTCTTGGGGTCTTGAGCCAGTCCAGATGCAAAGGCTGCCAGGGCATCGGCATGCCGGCCAAGGTACTGCAGGGCGACACCCTGTCGGAAGTATGCCTGCAAACAAAGGGAAGATAGCACACATGTTATTTATCACATGGCTGCCCTGAAATGCCACAGGAATTCTTTATCAGAGCTAAGATTGAAATGTCCTTGGCTCAAAAACAGAAAAAAGGGTTGGTAACCAATGAAAGGCCTCATTTCTTCTAACATCATAAACTGTGAAGATACTGCTTCAGGAGACTTTGATTCTGTCATATTCCTTGGCATTTATTCATATATTGTTTTAACTGTTCCTGGAGAATTTAAAACCAGTTCTTGGACTGGGGATGTAGTTCCATTGGCAGAGTGATTGCTAGCATGCATGAAACCCTGGGTTCCATCCACAGGACCATATATATATAATATATATATATATATATATATTATATATATGTATGTGTGTGTACACACACACACACACACACTGGATATGGTGGTCTAACAGAAATTCTCATTCTGAACTGACCATGGTAATCCAGGCCTATAGTCCCAACAATCAGGAGGTGGAGGCAAGAGGATCAGAAGTTCATGGTCATCCTTGGCTACATGGCAAGTTTGAGACCAGCCCCCTCACGGGTGGGTATTTGCAGAAGTCTTGATAGCTCACTAAAGAATCTGGTACTGGTACAGAGCACAAAAAAAGGAGCGAGAAACTGAACTTATGCTGCATTTCCCCGGTTATATCATTTTATAAAACTCAGTCTGGTTATTCATGCTTTCCGCTGTTGTTTGAAACAGGCTCTCACTATGTAGCCCGGACTCTCCACCTGCCTCTGTCTCCCCGAGCCACTACACCTGGCTAGGTTATACGTTTGTGGTAGTTCAGACATGCTTTAAAATGGTTAGTTACAATACGTGTGCTCTGCTTCAAAACAACTAACATTACAGTCCTTTCTATCTTTTAAATGATCAGTTTTAAAACCAGTATTTCCGCCTGTGATTAGAGGAGGACATTTTCCTTTCAACTAACCGAAGAAATTATCTGACAGCTAGGAAATATTTAAATGTAGAGTTTAAGGTTTTTTTTAAAGATTCTATATAAATGTGCAAGTTCTGCTGTGTGTGAGGCTACCTATTGTGTGGAGGCCAGAGCTAAATTGGGATGCTGTTCCTCAGGAACCATCCACATGGTTTTCTGAGGCAGCATCCCTCCACACGACCTCAGGTTCATGTCTAGACGGCAGCGTGGAGGCCCTCCTGTTCCACCCCCGTAGCCACAGAGGCATGCGCCACCACACCCAGCTTTTTGTGGTGTCATTATTTGAGGCAGGGTCTCCCTGTAGCCTCAGCTGGTCTGGAACTTGCCATGTAGAACAGGCTGACCTTGATCTCACAGAGATCTGCCTGCCCCTGCCTCTGCTTCTACTTCTGCCTCTGCCTCCCAGTGTTGGGAATTAAGGTATACACCACCACTTCACATCTACCTTTTTATGTGGGTTCTGGAGATCAAAGTCAAATCCTTGAGTTTCCAAGGCAAACAATTTACCAACTAAGCTATATCTCCAGCCCCTAAATTTAGAATTTTAATATTTAAAATGCAAACAGTCTTTTGAGGTACAGTTTGCTTTCAAGTCCACAATAAAATCAGTAAATGGAGTGCTGTTATGTAACCACTGGAGGACCTTTCACTTAAATAATACATAAAAATGACATTATTCCTGTTGCTCATTGTTTGTATGACAGCATCTGTCTTAAAGTAACTGGCTTCTTATTCTACCTAAATACTCTTTACAATACTCTTTAAAACACAAATTAAACTTTTTAGTCCAACATACTTAGACATTTTCACAAATTATATTCATGAGAACTGAATGAAGTTCCAAACACTTAAAACTTCCGCACTATAAGCTTCCAATGTAATTTGATACTTTCCTCCCACAACCATACACAGGGAATGAGAGAGCGGTGACTTTCACGTTCACACGCATATGTACTTAGTTCATGTTAGTAACAGTGCATTGAGGTCATTTAAGAGACGATTCTGGGTTCCACTGAGAAATAATCCATAAACAGAATGAACACTCAAAGTATGATAAGCTATTTGGTTTCTATTAGCTTAAACCAGAGGCTGGTAAAACCCAGATCCTGGTAAGACAAAGCTTTGTGTGTGTTTTCGTCACTAACCCATGGGTCACTGCCTCTTCCTACTCGCCACACATTAACGTGTTTGCAGACACCCGTCATCACCCTCTCATGTCATGTTTTAGGGGGTTCCTGTAATCCCAATAGTAACACACAGTACACTCCAGCTAAATATAACCATAGTTTACATTCTATACATATATAGGCCAGATCAGGTGGCCCACGCCTGAAATACCAACCCTCAGAGAGGCTAGGACAGAAGGATTGCCAAGAGTTTCAGGCCAGCCTGGCCTACAGAGTAAGACCCTGCCTCAAAAAACCATAAATAAACAAGTAAATAAATTCTTAAGAAGATTTAAAAATGTCAAAAACCTATAAATAGCAATTATTACTTATGGAGGGAGACAAAAGAGATCTACAGTTACTGATTTCAGCTCTGTATTATCAGAAACAAAACCTTAAATCAGTCTTAGTCTTGACAACTTCTTGCATGTTTAAAGCAAAACTCTATCATTCATTATTTTGGTAAGAGAGCAACTGCTTCCCTAGTCTGTCAAGTAAAATTACCTAAAGTATGATTTACTCACTCCTGAAAAAGTAAGCCAAGTTCAGTGTTAAATGCAAGCTGTGGGACTGGGGAAATGGCTCAGTGGGTAAAGTACTTGCCAGGCAAGTATAAGGCCCTGAGTTCAGATCTCTCGAAACTACATAAAGTCAGGCACAGTTATACCCTCTGTCATCCCAGTGCCCAGAGCGATATGGCAGGCAGAGACAGGAGATTCCCTGGAGGCTAGCTGCCCTGGCACATGCAGCAGTGATCAAGGGGAGACTCTCAAACATGGTGGATTGCAGAAAGTGACACGGGGGTTGTCTTCTGATCTCACACAGCCATCTTGACACACTGACTTAAAAAATGCACGCTGTGGTGTCAAGTTGACACAGTACCTCTCAAAACAGGGCATGTTTTGTTTTCTTCAGACATTGAAAATCAGATAGAAATGTGCCCCCCACAACCTTGGTTTCGTTTCTTCCGCATGGGGAGAAGGCCCAAAGGACTTCCTCGGCCCCCATGCCCTTCAGATCCCCAATCCATCTGGACAAGACCCTGTCAGCTAAGTCTCAGCAGTGCACAGGTAGCATGAGACATCACACCTGACCCTCCACACTCTGAGTGGGTCTCCCCAAGCTCCCCCAAGCTCTACTCTCTGCAACTACAAATCACTATGGAATAAACTTCTGTGCACAATGAAATGTAAGATGATGGGTGATAAAACCTGGATCGCAGTTTATTGTGACAGAATAAAGAGAATTCAGCCCAGCACCTGACATAGAACAAGAGCCGCCTTCATAACTAGTTAATGAGAGAAGATTTAGGAAGAACACATAATTATAGACTAAGAGGATGAGGAGAGATTCCAATAAATAGTTTAGCATTCAAAAAATTCATTAATTCCAATCACTCTGCACTCGTTCATCTCTTTGCTCCCCAAAGACTGGACTGTGAGAAACTGGGAGACTATATAATTGAGACCCCTTCATTGCTATCAGGCTACTTGATTCACTGGAACTACTGAGTCCAGGAAGATAAGGACAGCCATCTCAGGAGCCTCTGCCAGCCAGGTCTTCCAAGCCAAGGTCAGGGTGTGCTAAGATCCACAGCTGTTCGCATGTGGCAGGAATTTGCCGTAACATCCGACAGCCTATCTGTTCCCCACTGCTGTTTTCCACTACTGTTTTATACACATATATATTAACTTTATTGAGAATTTCAAACAAAGTATTTTGATCATATTTAACCCTCCCCAATTTTATGTCCTCTGCTATTAAATTAAAAATATTTTATTATTTTTATTTTATATATATGAACGTATTGCCTGCATATGTGTAAGTACAGCTGAGTTGCGAAATGGCCAAGGAGGTCAGAGGAGGGTGTCAAATCAACTGGCACTGGAGTTAGGATGGTTGTTAGTCGCCATGTGGGTGCTGGGAATCTAACCTGGGTCCTCTGCAAGAAGAGCCAGTGCTCTTAACAGCTGAGCCATCTCTCCAGCTCCTCTTCTATTTTTTCTTAAAGCTCATTGAGTCTAATTTTGCTCCTCTAATAATATTCTGCTATAGTTCTCTTCCCACCACCCAGGTTCCACGGGAAGCCACTTCATCTTGGGGAGGGGCACATTTTTGGTCCCTTCAGAAACACCAAGAAACAGAAGCAGGACTCCTGCCCTGGAGAGCCTTGCTGTCCAGAGGGGGAAGAACACAAAGCTCTGAATGATCTCTCCTGCTAGCTGCAGCAAAGGCTAACTAAAGGCCTGTCGCTGTAATGCTCCAGCGGTAGCAGAAAGGGAACCCACGACTAAGTATTACAATGTATTGTTAAGACTGTTAGGATTATTAGCATTTGTTTTTGATTAAACAGCCATCCAGAGAGCTAAGGGAAAAACATTCAAAGATTGAACATTTAAAATAGTAAAACTATTTACCCTGCAAGCACTCCCGGAAATAAAGGACTTCAAGTCTTCACTTCCTGCATCCATTCCTGGTTCACAATTCCAAATGTCACTGAGCCCAATAATAAGCTAAAACTCCACTCTTCCTTGGTCCAAATGAGCGAGGGGGCAACTACTGTGTACACAGGATCATGTGTGTACTTACAACAGATCAGATGTAACAAGACACATGTAATATCAAATAGGACAGAGTGTGCATTCATATGCACAATGTATAAGCTATTACTTCAAGTATTCGTAAATAATTTGCCTTTGATTTAGATTTAATTTGTGTTTTCAAAGGCTGCCTTTTGTAATTTGAATGTGAGTGCTTTCAGATGCTCTGGGGTGCTGATCTCTAGTGTCCTAGTTTGCGTTCTACTGCTGTGATAAAATACTGACCAAAAACAAGTTGGGGAGAAAAAGGTTTCATTTCATCTTACAATTCCCGGGTCAAAATCCGACATCAAGAGAAGTCAGGGAAGGAGCCAAGCGGCACGAGCTGAAGCACAGACCGCAGAGGAGCACTGCTTGCTGGCTTACTCCTCTGGCCTGTGCTCAGCCTGCTTTCTTATACAGCCCAGCACCACCTGCCTAGTGGTGGCACTGCCTACAGTGGGTGAGTCCTCCCACATCATTCAACAATCAAAACTGCCTCCAAGCCATGCGCATCCGCCAGTCTGATAGGGGAAATTCCCAGCTGAAGTGCCCTCCTCCCAAGTGTGTTGAGTCTTCAGATGACAGCCAACACTATTCCAGCACATCTAGTATGACAGGGAGGCACATCTGCAGGCCGGTGCATGCCCACCATACCGTCGACATCTGTACTGATTCATAAGCCACTGGACTACCAAGTTCTCCCTTGTTTTATTTCAAAACTGAGTAAAAACGGAGAAAACGGAAGTGCTGATTCTCATTTTTAAAAACCAAGAACACTGATTTATAACTTAACACAACAGCGTCAGAAATGAGAATGGTTATAAGATGTCAAAATCAGAAAACTTCTAACAATGGTGTGCATGCACACTTAAATCCATTTGTTATGGAAAGGGGCAAAACTAGAGAATATGTGATTTTAAAAGCAAAGGTATGATTTGAGATTCTGTTTTTCAGTTCTCTAGGAATTCACACTCTTTATTGAATAGGATCCATTCCCACAACAGATTTTCACACTCGTAAATACACCTGCATGGAAAAGAAACTGGTAGAGAATGGAAGACTGAAGATCTACTGGAGGAATACGAAACCCTCCTTCCTCTTTGAGACTTTGAGCCTAGCTCAAGGATTATTAGAATTGCTGCTGGGCTTTCTGAGACTCAGGCCTAACACCTACCTTCTTAGCCTTACAAAGACTCCAATACTGTCATCTCAGTTGAGCCACTACAAATTCTCCTTTTATGGCATGTATTCCCCCTGCCCAAACCTTCCTAATTAGCCATTTATTAACCCACTACTGTATGCTGCAACCATGCTGGTTGCTTTCCAAAGTTGCCAGTGATGTTCACAATCACCCTGCAGAGTTCTTTGGATAACCATTGCACAAAGAAGTGTTTGTAAAAGTTGCTCCAGAGCAAGAGTCACAAAACCTACCAGCACAGCTACCAGGCTTTCTTCCCCCTGGTCCATACCACATCTTTGATAAGAGAATTAATGTGTGCAATTAACCTCTAAATCAGCATTTTGTGGCAGAACTCCTTCTACTTGTGAAATTCAACCTATGGAGGCAGAAATGAAGGAAAATGAGAAATGACACAGAAAATTTATGGACATGAATATTTAATCTCCCTTCCATTAGCAACCCTTGATTGTAGAACAATTTTTAATGAATTGGATACAGGGAAAATTCATTTCATTAACCTTTCATATAAATGTATTATTATTGAACCAAACAGGCCACTGTACTTGCAACTCAGTTCGATGTTAATTAGATTACTGGTGCAAGGCTTTAAATCAAAGAGAAACAAAAGGAACCATCAGCAAGCTTCTGGACGGAGGAGGCTTGCTGCTCTACTGCCTACAACACAATTTGCTTTTTTTATTTCCTAATATTTTCAAGTGAGTTTTCTCTTGCTTCTCTTTGCTAAATCCTTGTATTGAAAATAAAATAAAGCCTGGTAAATAGGCAAAGAACACATTCTTCATGGAACAAATGAGTTGTACCTGCTCAGCTGGGAGTCATCATCCCCACCTCTCCAGAAAACTACACTTCGTCCCTCACTCTGTCTCACTGCACTGACATATGGTGTGTGCGGGGAACATAGAGAGATGGGCGGCTATTTTAGAAAACACCATCACTTTGTCTGGAACCCAGAGCCAGCTGACCACACGGCCTAAACACAATGTTCTGAGCAGAATGCAGCTGTGAGTTGTTTTTCTCTCCACCCTTGGCTCTTGCTCAGTCCAGAATCAATACTGAAAGGAAACCTGTTCTCAGTTTTGATTGTTCCCTATCATATCAATTGTTTCTTTTCCTAAAATTGACTTTAGATGAACCATATTAAAGGTGTTATTGAGGTGACACGTTCATAAAAAAAAATCTATTGTTGGATAAAAAGTCAAAGGTGAATAGCAACCAGGAGTTAAGTAGATGCCACTTCCCAGTGCTGTGCCAGCTTCGAGAACATTCGGACCTCGTCTGCAATTCCTCTGCTAAGCTTTAAAAAATATAATCAAAGGCGCCTGAGGCCCCAAAGCAAGTTCTGAACTTTCCATATCTTAGACCTTCCTCCCACAGGTGTGGCACAGGAAGCGTGTCAACTTAGGTCAAGAAGAAAACCAGGGAATTTCCTGAACTCTCCAAGAAGTCATCTGGTTTCAGCGTGAGTCTGTGCCCCTGCCCTGCCGAGCCTCCTCCACTCAGAATACCGAGGCCATGTGCTTTCAGGCATAGCCTGGGCCTGGGGGATGTGGTAAGATCAGAAGCAAAATAGAGGAAAAACGTGATGGTGAGCAGAGAGCAGAGAGCAGAGAGCACCAGGAAATAGCCACCCGCAACCTGGGAACTAAAGCAGCCTTGATTCTCAAAGGCTTGAAGAACCGCCTAGCATCTTGCATCTGTCAAGCGGCTTCCCAGAGGCAGCCGAGCTGATGGGACCCACTCCTCCCAGAACCCTGCAGTGAGCGAACAGTTGCATTTCTGAATGGGAAGTTATTTGAAGTTTTAGGAAGATAATTTTTTAATTAATAAACTTAATAATAAAACTAAATTAATCAAACTGTGCTAACAATGATGATGTGGGTGTGTTGTATGTGTGTAGTTCGGAGGACAACTTTGTAGAATCCCTCCCCTCCTCCTCCTTTATATGGGGTTCCAGGTCGCAGGCCTCTGTGGTAAACACTTTTATCCACTAAGTCATCTTGTCAGATCAATGAAGTTTTTTCAAAAGCAATTTTAGGTTCTTAGCAAAAGCCAGCAGTAAGTGCACACCCCTCTCCTACACAATACTCCTGCATGGCCATACATGTGCTATTGCCTACAGAGAAACCTTTCACATAAAAAATGAAGGAGCAGCGTGGTTAAGAGGGTGCCCTATACCACTCTTGCCAAGGACCAGAGTTCAGATCCCAGCACCCATATCAGGTGGCTCAAAACTATCTGTAACTACAGTTCCAAGGGGATTCAATGCCTCTGATCTCTGAGGGCATCTGCACTCTGGTGCACATATCCACACACAGATACATGTATACACGTAATTTTAAAAATGAACATAAAAAATGATTGAGCAAAATGAAGAGTCCATATGACATTTTTATTAAGGTAGCAATAAATAAGATTTTTATTGTGGTAGAATACACATAGCACATTTTCCTATTTAAAGTTTCTAATTATATTTTTATTAACTTATTGAAATTTTATACTCTGCATTTTGATTATATTCACCCCTAACTCCTCCTAGGATCCACACACACCTCAACTTGGTATCCTTCTCTTTTTTCTTTTAATAATCCACTGAGTCCAATTTGTGCTGCCAAATACTCACAGATGTGGGGCCATACCCTTAAAAAAACCAGACTCTCTTCCACAGAAGCCATCAGCTGTCCACAGCTTGTCAGTGGGGTAGAGGCTCATGAACCCTCCCTCCTTCCGTGCTGGAATGCTGACTGGCCTGATCTTGTGCAGGTAACCACAGGCTCAGTACCACCACGTCCAGAATACATTTCACTCAGGCTCCTTTTTAAAACATACAACTCAGTGTCACTAAGTACATTCATGTAGCCATGCAACTATCGCCATCGTCCATCTTTAGAACCTTTTCATCTTCCCAATCTAAAACTCATTACCTAGTAAATTCTAACTCTCTCCGTTCTTCCTCCCCACTGGCCCTGGCCACCACCACTCTGCTTCCTGTTTCTAAATTTGACCATTCTAGGCATCACATAAGTGGATCTGGGCAATAGATTCCTTCTGTGACTGGCTTTCTTTATTTAGCCTGATGTCTTCTTGTTTCCACGTTAGTCATTATCATAATTTTCCTTCTGAAAGCAAGTGAGTCTTCCGTCACACAAATATACTACACTTTGTTTAGCATCTATCAAACACATCTGGGTAGGTTCGTACAATTTTTTTTAAAAGAGAAAAATGTGCCTAACAGACAGTACGTGAACATTTTACTCATGATTTCCTAAGTAATAAACTTGCCAGCCTGCTTCTTTCCCCTTCCCGAGCTATGTAATCTTCCTACATCAACACCTGTATGTTAGGGTACCAAACACCAAATTCAGGGTAGGTAGTAGAGATGAGGGCTCTTGCTAAAACACTCATTGGCACAAACACAAGGTGAAGATCCACGCTCTGAGCAAGCGGGGCGGGTCATGGAACCCAGTCTGTTCCACTGACAACAACTAACTACCCCTGGAAAGACTACCTGAACAACTCTCCAAAGACTCACAAGAGTTGATGGCAGCAGGTGAATGAGGAAGTAGAGCAGAAGTGAAGGCATTGTGCAGGCACCAGACCACTAGCCGGTTCCTCTTCTGTGCTGCGTTTTCTTGCCCATTTGGGGTCAGCCCACTTGACTGAAAAGCAGACACTCACTGAGTCCAGCCAGAATGAGTCCCACAAAAGCCTTCTCCTGGTCAAAGATGCAAAGGGGCTCCCAAAGGCCACAAGACTACAGAGAGCACTGCTTAAAAATCTCCCTCACACTCTCTCCCAGCCCTACTGGCCTCCAGGCAGATTCTCCCACTGACCCCAGGACCCTTTTCTCTCTCTGCCCATACCTCACCCGGGTGTAATCACAGGACATGTGTGTACACCAAAGGCACAGACACACCAAAGTTCTAGCTTTGGCTACAGGGTAAGAAGGGGACATCTAGAGAGGTAAGGCTGAGTCAGGGAGATCAAATCCTGGGGGGAGCCCAGGAGAACAACCCCATGCAGCAGCATCACAAGCTGAACCTGAACGCCATGGGCTGTGAGCCTCAGGACACACCACCCAGCTCTCAGAGTGGCTGTGTGTGGCACAGGTAAAGAGCAGGTCCTTAAGTCTGCAGAATGTTATACAAAGTGAAACTCACAGCCAGAACCTAACCAGATAAACTGTTTAAATATACCAAAGTAAATAACTTCCTGCCTTCCTCCCTGTCTGCCTTCACTTTATGAGACACAGTCTCACTGTACAGTGCATGTTGGTCTTAAACTCATGATTCCCCTACGTCTCCCTTCCTATACTGGGGTTACAGGGCTGTGGCAACAGCCTGCAATTTTCTCAATACATTAACAAGATGTAGAGACTCTCAAAACTCCAAGGATACAGAGCTGGGCATATCTTTAAATCCTAGCACTCTGGAGCAGAGGTAGCCAGATCTCTAAGAGTTTGAGACTAGTTTGGTCTATATAATGAGTTCCAAGGCAGCTAGGCTACACAGTGAGGCTCTGCCTCAAAAACAAACAAAAAACAAGGACAACAACAACAAAAAACACGTTCCAGGATGTGAACCAAAGAAAGTGGCCTATGAATTGCCCAGAAAGTCCCAGCTCAGGAAGTCAGACAATCAGTATGTTCAAATACCAAGGTGAGGAGACTGACAGCAGCCCACTGATACTGCCAATTCCTTAATGTAGCACCTGCAGTACTGAGAACAAGCACTCCTCTAACAGACTGGAAATTAGAAGCACTCAGAAAACAAAGAATATATATATATATATAATTTTTTTTTAAGGCACATTCTCACAATGTAGCCCTGGGTGACCTCCAACATTCTATATAAACCAGGCTTGCCTCCTCAAACTCAGAGATTCTCCTGCCTCTGCCTTCTAAGTGCTAGGATTTAAAGGTATGAGCCACCAAGACCAACGTAAAAAAGAAAAACCTTCTAACAGGAAAAACATAGTAACTTAAAGTTTATGAAATCAAATGGTAGAGGAAAGAATTCGAATTTGAAAATGGGTCAACAAAAATCACACAGCCCATACCTGTAATCTCATCACTCAAGAGACACACGCAGGAAGATTAAGCATTCAAGGCTATCCCAGGCGACAAAGTGAGTTGGAGGCCAGCCTGGACTACAAGAGGCCCTGTCTCAAAAACAAAAACAAAAGAAATTAGATAATCTGGATTTTAAAAAAAGGTAATCAGAAAATAAAACTGAACAGAGTCTCAAGGCTAAGTGGTATAAAAACCCGGTGTGTAACATTTATGTGGCTGATGTCCAAACAGAAGGAGGGGCAGAGGGACAAAAGTTTTAAAATAACAAATGAGAATTTTATGATATTTATAGGTCTAAAAGTTAAGTAAACTCCAAAAAAGATGAACCCCCAAAATGTATGCCTAGATATATTACAATCAAATATACAACCAAAGATAAAGAAGAACACTTGAAAAGCATAGGTGGGGGGCACATCACAGCGCCAGGAATGACAGTTCAAATGACTAACGGGTTTGATTGGTTCTTGTGGTTTCTGTGGAGGAAGGGTGGCATGAGACAGGGTCTTGCTATGCAGCCCAGGTCAAACAGGAACATGTTCCTCTCGCCTCAGCATCCTGAATCAGGAATCTGGCTCCGTGTTAGGCCAGTTATAGATTTTTTTTTTTGGTAAGAAACCAGGCAGATTGGAAAATAGTGGTCAAAAGAAAAGAACTCTCGATAGGGAGTACCAACTCATCTGAACATCTCCTTTAGGACCCACGATGTCATGAAGACATTGTCAGATGGAGGATGGATCACCAGTACTGCCAAAAAAATGTAAAATAGAAAATGATTTTGAAGAAAGTCTTCTGACACAGGAGAAATACTAGAGGGAGAGGTAGCAAATGGCGACCTACATAAGCAACAGATGGTAAACAAGCGTAAAAAGCAGCAAGCCGTTCCTAGTCACGGCCGTATGACCTCCATGCAGAAACCTCCCAGGACTCTGCACAGCACGCTATACTGCAAATTTGAGGCCAGCTTCGGATACCTGAGACTGTGTCTCAAAAAAAATTAATTCATAATGGTCCACAGATCTAAATGTGAAAAAGTAAAACTAGCAAGGTAGAAAATGTCTGTACCCTGCGGTTAGGTAAGGTCTTAGGTATGACACCGAGGAAGAACTAGGGTAGATCTAGTAATGCAGGTAATTCCAGGGGCCTGTCCACCAGAGCAGCACTAGCAACACTGAAACCTCATGGAAAACTGTCAGGAAGTACTTAGTCAGAACTCTGGACACAGCCAAACAAATGCCAACTGGGAAAAGGAGCACCAGCAGTTAGGACAGACTCAGATGAGATGGTCTCAACTTGGCCTGGCCCCTCCTTCTCTCTGGCTTGGTGAGAGTCTTTAGCCTGGAAGACTGAATTCCCATTCTGGGAACTGGGTCCTAGCTCTAGCCAGGGCACAGCAGCCCTCAATAGGCCTGCTTTTCTGATGTGAACTCTTGAGGTCCACAGGGAAGACTAATGCTTTCTAGTCTGACTTCCTTCAGCCTCACTGAGAACTCCCCAGGGCATTCCAGTTTATCATTTAATAATCATTATAACTTGTTATAATTGAATTACAAACATTATAATACAAATGAACCACTCCACCTAGAACAACAACAAAACAATCTACAGTTGAGATATACAACAGAACAGCAGGAACCTAGAAAGAAGTCCTGATGACAGTTGTTTAGACTGTCAGGACATCCCATATATACTGAGGCATGTAGAAAGCCATGAACACACCCAGGACAGGCTCCCATCCCTAGCTGATCTCTAGGGCTAAGGAAAAACTGCAATGGGCCAGGCTAAACACGGATGGACTCCTCCGCACAGGCCATCTGAGCGCTTAGAATCTCCTTGATTCTTTCCCCACCTCACATTCATCTCTCTCCCTCCCCCACCTTTCCTCTTCCTCTCCTCCCTGCTTCCTCCTCTCTACCTCTTTCTGCTCCCTTCTCTATCACTATTCAAGAAATCACTACCCCAAAACAACGAACAGCTATGTCCCAGAACAAGCAAAAGCCAAAGAAAGAAAACGAACACTTTTAACTGTTTACCTTTGAACAAGAAATATTACAAAGTATGCAAAAAACTAAGAGAGTGTGGCCAGAACCCAAAAGATCTTAATAGTCACTGTTACCGAGGAAGTGCAGATTTGGAAATTGGTAAGCACCTCTTTCAATCGACTTAATTTAATACAATACAGTCAGTTACAGAAACCAGTAGAAGGGATGAAGAAGAGACCTTTTAGGGAGAAAAACTACTAGAAGAAACCACAGAGCTGAAAAGTATAATAACTGAAATAGAAATCATGAGAGGGCTTCCATGGCAGATAAGGAGAGAGAGAATGAGGAGAACCTAAAGGCGTCTCAGAGACCCATGGAGCCCCTCCATGGCTGCCACGTGATGGGAATTTCAGGAAGCCAGGACAGAGGAAAGCCGGCCAGAATAGAAGAGGGAAGATCAGCCCCAAACTTAATAGAAATGTAATCAAAGCATGAACCCATTTCAAGGAACAGTTCCCTAGATGCAGAAACATGGAGAGCTTCACACCGAGACACAGGACCATCAATGGTGAAAGTGGGGAAGGTGGAGCCACGTGCACCCAGGACCCCTGGGACGCTGAGCTCCCCAGGAAGGACAGAGGCTGAAACAGAGTGGGATGGGTTGTTTTTTTTTAAGATTTAAAAATTTTTTAATTATGCTCACATGTGTTTGTGTGTGGATATGTGCACGTCAGTGTGGGTAGCCCTGGGAGTCAGGTACATCGCATCCCCCAGGAGCTGGTTTCAGGCATTTGTGAGCCACTGGTTGTGGGTACTAGAATTTGAACTTGGGTCTTTTGGAAGAGCAACAAGTGCTCTTAACTGCTGAGCCATCTCTCCAGCCAGAGACGGTATTAATTCCATGCACAGACGTAAATCTGTATGGCTTTGGATTTAGCAATTGATTCACAGATCTGACACCAACAATGAGGAAAAAACATAAATCAGACTTTATCAAAATTCAAAACTTTTGTGTGTCAGAGGATGCCATTACAGTAAAAAGATAATTCACAAAATGAGAAAAAAATACTTTAAATCATATATTTGATAAGGGTTTATCATATAGAAGATATAATGTCGTTTTACAATTCAATAACCAAATTTTAAAAATGTATATTGGTGGGGGGCATAAAGATGATCAAAGTACAAAGATATATATGTATGAAATGTCATAATGTAACCCATTATGTTGTATATTTATTGAAAATAATAATAAATATTCAAATAGATTAAGAAATATTTACTTGAAAAAAACAATAATGAGCAAAGGATTTGAACAGACTTTCTTCAAAGAAGATATACAAATGGTTGACAAATACATAGATATTCAAAATCACGAGATTCAGGGTTGCAGAGATGGCTTCGTAGCTAAGAACACTGACTGCTCTTGCAGAGGACCCAGGTTTGATTCCCAGCACCCATACAGCAGCCAGCAGCCATCTGTAATTCCAGTTCCAGGGGACCCGATGCTTTCTTCTGACCTCTGTGGGCACTGCACAACACAGGTCCATTTACACACATGCAGGCAATACACTCATACACATAAAATAAAATTTAAAACCCATGAAATTCCCGTTCATAGTCACTAGAAAAGCTATAATAAAATTTTAATTAGAAAAACGATAAAAAAAAAAAAGCATTGGCAGGATTGTGGAAGAATTCGAACTTCTGTACATCACTAGTAGAAACAAAACGGTTTAGTCACTACGAAAAGCAGCACAGACAGGGGAGCACGATGTGTGGCTGGCCGGTAGAGGGTGTGCTTAGCTGTGCAAGGCCCAGGTCCAGTACCTAGCATACAAAATTAAACACAGAATTTCCACGTGACCTAGCAATTTTATCCCTAAAAGAATTAAAAACAGAGACACAAATTCTTCAATATGTCTGTGTGCAGCAGCACTGTGATCCACAGGGTCAGACAGTGGGAATAATGTAAATGCTCCCCAAGAAATGAATAGGCAAATAAAAAGTTGCAGATTCACACAACAAAATATTATTCACCAATAAAACGCGAATAAAGTACTACTTCGTGCTACAAGATGAAGAGATTGAAAGAAGTCGGGTACAGAGGGTCGTGTACCAGATCATTCTAATTACATAACATTTCTAGAATAGGTTCATCCACAGAGACAGAAAGCAGACGGACAGGTGTGGGGTAGGTAGGAGAGAAGGGGCATATTCAGTGGGCATGGGACTATCTTTTGAGGTGAAGAAGATATTTTAGAGCTACAAAGGGGTAGTGCTATAGTTTGGGTCTTGAAGGTCACAAAGACTTGTGTGTCAAAAGCTTGGGCTCCAGCCCATGGAGCTATTGCAAGGTGTGGAACCTTCAGGGTGTGGGAAGTTAACTGAGGATGTGTCCTTGAAAGAGATAATAGGGCCTCAGCCCTTCTTGCTCCCTCTCACTTCCGAACACCATGAGGTGAACAACCCACCATGTTCCTACTGCAATGTGCTAGGTGACCACAGGGTCAAAGTGACAGGCCCAATTGTTGACCATTGACCTAGTCAAATGAACCTTTTCTCCTTGTAAGCTGATTGTCTCAGGCATTTGGTCACAGTAACAAAAAGCCAACTAACTCAGATAGTAGTTGCACAGCACTGCGAATGTACTGAATATTAGCAATTTGTTCACTTTAAAATGATTACATTTATCACATGCATCTCATCACATTACAAATAATACAATACAATTTCTTCAAAATTAAAAGCTGTTGCTCTGTGAAAGACATTGCTTGGACAGTGAAAGGCCAACCTACAGGGTAGAAGAAAATATTTGCAAACCATATTCCAAAGAGACTACAGCTCTGTCAGATAAAAAGAAGTCTGAAAACTTAATGGTTAGAAAACAAAATTCTTAAAACTGAGCAACAGATTTGAACAGGAACTTAAACAACAGGATATTCCCAGGGTAAATAAGCATGTAAGAGGCTGCTCCACACCACTGGCCATTAAGGAAATGCATATTGAAGTACAGTGGGATGCCACTGTAGCTACTAGAAACAAGAGGAAGGGAAAGGAAGCACAGTACCCAATGTTGGCAACAAGACAAGGCAGAGCAACTGGAACCCTTACGTGTTGCTAGAGATGCAAGTATCTAGCAGTTTCTTTTCATTAAAATTGAAATTTAGACTCAACATAAGATCTAGCAATTATTTAACCTACAAAAAAAAAACCACATTCACGCAAAGCCTGTACATCAGTGTTTATAGGAGCTCTGCTTATACTTTCTCCACAAAGACAAACAATCAAAATGTGCTTTGGCAGGTAGATGGACAAGAGTGCAAAATAGTGGACAGCCCAGGTCAGGCATTCACCAAAGCCGGGGGGAACTACTGCCCCACCGGCCTTAACTTGCCATTTTCTTACTGGCAATTAGTTCATCTCCCAGTTTCTTCACATGGGGCCGAACAATCCAAAGTCAAGAAATAAACTTGTGAGTACAGTCCTGCTTGTGAGATGTACAGGGAATGGTTCTAAATTAAAGGTGTTTTTAAAAGCAAAATAGAATGGAATGCATTTGTGTTGGACAGCTTCATCTGTCAAACTGACACACCTGGGCAGAGGGAACCTTGGTCGAAGAATTATTGCTCCATTGGACTGGCCTGTGACCATGTCTGTGGGGCATTTTCTTGACTGTTGAGTGATATAAGAGGAACGAGCCCACTGTGGGCAGTGCCACCCCTGGGCAGGTGGCTCTCTTTTGTATAGGAAAGTAGGCTGAGCACTGGCCAGGAGACTGAGCCAGTAAGCAGCTTCCTTCTTGGTCTGGGCTTCAGCTCCTGCCTCCAGGTTCTTGCCCTGAGTTCCCTCAGTGATAGACATGACCTGGGAGATGTGAGATAAAATAATCTCTTTCCTCTCCAAGTTGATTTCGATCAGTGTTTTATCACAGCATTTGAAGGCAAACTAAGACAGCATGTGACCTTGCATAGGGAAAGAAGAAAGCCAGCCAGAAGGATAGGGGACACTGGAAGGGGGATGAATTAGAACAAAATATAATGACACATATGTGTGAGAATGCCATAATGAAACTTGTTACCTTGTACACTAACTTAAACAATAAAAAAGTTTTAAGGCCAAAGCAAAAAATGTCTTGGACATCTCAATGAAAAGTATGTACACACATCACAGACCTTGCTGTAAATGAAAAGACCACAGAAGAGGAAATGTGCTTTGCATGAAATGGATGACAAAACCACAGCAGGATAAAAGAGGCTTTCAAATGAACACTCTAGCGGATATTATTCAAAGTCCAGAAGCTGAGCTTTAACATTAAGAATTATTGTCATACACACAGATTAACACATCTCACAACTCTCACCAGAGAAGTTTCCTTACACAGGAGATAGTGATTAACACAGAAACCCACAACTGGCCAACATGCCCAGAACAAGAGGCTATAGGCTGCTTATCCCTGAATAGGGCTCCTGTATCAGACCTCTGCCTCCGAAGGCTCAGGGACCACTCTGGAAGAGGGGGCAGAAAGACTGTAAGAACCAGAGGAGTGGATGACCACAAGAAAACAGTTTTCCAGAGAGTTGGTCAGTTATTCACATGAACTCATAGCAGGTGACAGCCTGTACACATCCCATGCAAGTTTAAACCAGAAAAAAATTCCCATCATAGACATAAGGAAGTAGGTAAGAAGTTCCAACCCCAGCTCAGGAGACCGTGGCAACAGATGGCTGCTAGGCAGGGCAGAGACAGTCTCTTTCAAGCATAGGACTTTTGGTAGGTTAACTAGGCTCTAGTGAGGGCAGACTGAAGGACATTGGAGACATAGATCAGACTCTATAGGCCTTATTATAGATATAATATAGAGTCCATTAGATGGAGGGGCGGTAAGGAGAGGTGTGGATAGGGAAGGGATCTGAATATCATCAAATTATATTGTATGAAAATCACAAAAAATCAATAAAGAATTAAGAATGGATAAAAATAGTAGACACTGGGAAAATGGTTCAGTTTAAGCACTTGCTGTCCCAAGAGATCTGGAGTTCCCACCCCCAGAACTCATACAAATGTCAGGAAGGTCTGGCAATCTGCTTGTAATTCAAGCCTCAGAAGTAGAGATGGGATCCCCAGAGCAAGCTGGCCAGTGAGATTAACTGAGTGAGCAAACTCTAAGACTGACTGAGAGATCCTGCCTCAAAGAATAAAGTGGAGTAGAGGAAGATATCTTACATCAACCTTGGGCCTCCACAAGTCACCTGTGTACAGACATGCACCCCTCCCACACACAAGCATTCACACACACATACACTCTCTCTCTCTCACACACACACATACACACATGAGAAGAAACAGAAAAGTGAAGTGTGCATAGTCAGTCCTATGATTTATAGATTTTGTCTGTGAAATTGCTTAATTACCAAACTATTTTAACTCTAAAGTTGATTGTGAAGGTGGGAGTAGGACTTACATACTCCCCGCAGAGGCCAGACACTCTACATTTCAGTTTCAGGTCAAGTGTTGTAAGCCAGTGACCTGCCTGAAATGCCCAAGCAAAGCCCAGGGGTGCCCACATTCCTAAATACAGGAAGACCACACAACATACTTTGCCAAGCACAGCTTCTTCAGGCCTCAGTTCAATGCTAATGAATCAACAGTACAAATGAGATACTCTGAACAGAAACATACAGAACAAGGGGCTATGATGATCCACTGATGAAAATGTGACCCGAGACTCATGGGAACCCAACCTTGCATGCCTTTCTGCTCAGAGCCATGGTTTAGTGTCTGCTGACCCAGTATCTGTAGCAGCATCAAAGAACATAGCTACAGTGTAGAATATGAATTACATGTTTTAATTAGAGGGAAGAAAGGCTCCTTACTCTCTGACCCTGTTCAGAAGCACAGAATGGGCAGAGTTGGCTGTTCACTGCCATCTCCTCGAGGTCTGAGGCATTAGAAACTAAAAGTAGCGTTACAATCCCTAACAATAACCCAAACAGCTATGCATCACTAATGTGCCCTTCTGACCTGCACGAGCTCGTGGACGTTCTACATCTACCTACTCTTTCAAACCAAACCTGTGTGGCAGCTGTGTGTGAGGCACTGTACCAGGGAAGACTCAGAACAAAGACAGACAGGGTTCTGGTCCTGCCTGCAAGTGTCACGCTCTCAACAGTCCTATCATGGCACTGACATGTGTTCAATAGGTGGACTAGCATCCTTGTTACATACCCAACTGGGGCTAGAGGGCTGTCACAGCAGTTAACAGCACTTGATGCCTTTCCAGAGAACAGGAGTTCTGTTCCGAGTTACCCACGTCAGGCAGCTCACAACTGTCTTTAACTCCAGCCGCATGGGATATGACACCATCTTCTGGCCTCCATGGGCACTCACATGTACATGCACATAAATGCACAGAAATACACATAAATTATAACAAAAACCTAGATCTTTAAAACATATCTGCCAGGCTGTTCTTTCAATCACAGCCTTCCCCTGGAGGATGAAAAGAAAATGGCGTGTACTGTACAAAAAAGATCTGGCACTGTTACTGGGGCCAAGAACCTGGGTCTAGACAGGTCACAGACCATAGGGGAGAACCTACTGCTATTATTCTGCTAAATAAACAGCGTTACACTGACTTCTAATAACTTACTGCCACACCCATAGATCAGTGCATCTCCCAGCTCTCACCAGAGAAGCTTCTTCTTGCAGCAGAGACCCACAACTGGTCAGCATGGGGAGAATAAGAGACTGCAGAGTGCTCACCCCTGCACCGGACACCTATATCACGCCCTCACCTCCCAAGGTTCAGGGATCATTGAGAAGAGGAGGCAGAAAGATTTGTAAGAGCCAGAAGTCGTGGATGAACACAAGGAGAGAGTATTTTCCAGACAGCAGGGCAGTTCTACTTAAGAACTCAAGCACTTGTGGCAGCATGCATAAGACTCATGCAGACTCCAACCAGGCCAACTCCCAGCACAGACTGGGGGAGGTAGGCAGGAAGTCCTAATCCTAGCTGAGGAACTGCTGGCAACTGATAGCTGCTGGGAGAGGGACAGTCAGTTTTCTTTCATGGTGTGACACTGTGTAGGTTGACCCAGGGCATGGAACTACTGCTAAGAGGATCTGGGGACACAATTTAGACTCAATGGGTCTTAAAAAATAATAATAGAGGACATGAAGTCGGGGAGGGTGGTAAAGTGGAGACGGGGTGAGGGAGGGAATATGTATGTCATCAAAATATAGCTCATGAAATTCTCAAAATTCAATAAAAATATGTTTAGAAAGTGCTAAAAGAAATACTGTAACAGGACTTGAAGCTTGCAGACTTTCCCGCTCTCTGCACATGACAGCTGCCCAAGCATCAGGTGTGTCTGCACACCCTCTTCACAGACACACTCATCCCAAATGTTCTGTGCTGGGGACTCAGGTTCCCCATTTTCTTTCTTTGTTTTTATTTTCGTGGGCAGTTGTTTACGTGACTGTCCTCCTAACTAAATGGACCAATCCGGGCATAAAGCATTTTCTCATTTTCTCGGCTCATAGAGAAGGATGGTTTACTTCAGGAGCACACACAACATCTTGAGGTCTCAGGCAAGTGAGGAGTTGAAACAGCCTCTTTCTCCTCTAACATTTCAAACTCTGGGTAAGTGATAATGTTGAACAGCAAACTCCTTTTCTCCTGACAAGTTTCACTTATTTTCTTAATAGCTCTGCTAAGATTCAGTGAATTTTAGTTTGCTTGGAGTTCACTTAGTGCCTGCCACCAGGCACAGTGAGCCTTCATTCATCAGCATAACAGTCCTACTGATGAGACAGACACTCCTGGGATATTATGACAGCAATGCCAAAAAGGAAATAGCAGGAATGGGACAAATGAATTCTCTTTAAAAAAAAAAAAAAAAGAAAAGAAAAGAAAGCTATCAGAACAGCATAGCAGATTCTACGTAGCTAGAAACTTAATAAATTATTTTGATTGAGAAAGGTTCAGAAATCCCATTTGAGAATAATATCAATGTAGTTAAAAATGACATATTCCTTAGGATTTTCTGTATTTTACAAAATCACCATAAAGCAAGCATAGATGCATAACTGGATTAATAACCCAGGTCTCAGTGAGGCACAGAGTCATGGTCACAACAGTCAGTGACTTCATTTGCTAGCCATGGCCAGATTCATGATGTTCTTTGACCTGTTGGAGTCCTTTGTACCCCATAATCCTGGTACATGACTTTAAAGATATTTTTCATGTAGCAATGCCATGATTCTGGGCCTTTGTGACCATCACAAACCGTTAATGTCATTCCTTCTGTCACTGAAACAATTTTCTTTCTATAAACCATAGATAGTGAAACACTGTTTTCTAGCAATTGCTAACAAATTTTAAGTGACAGATGCAACTAATTTCATGTTTTTAATTTTTTAAAATATTTTGTCTATTCTTTTTATTTTACGTGTATGAGTGTTTTGCCTACATGTATGTAAGTGTATCATGTATGTGCAATGCCAGCAGAGGCCAGAAAAAGGTGTTGGATTCCCTGGAACTGGAGTTACAGACAGCTGTTAGCTGCCATGTGGGTGCTGGGAACCAAACACCTGTCCTCCAGAAGAACAGTCAATGCTCTTAACCACTGAACCATCTCTCCAGCCCCAACTGCTTGTTTTCAACACAAAGTCCCTATGGCATTTCTTCTCTAAGTATTTTTTCTCTCATTAAGAGTGTTTTATACATTCTGTCCCCAGACTGTTCAATGCTTCAGAGATGTACAAGAAGAAATAATCCTAGTCAGAAGGTGCACGGCCAGTTTGGGAAGATGTAAAGGCTGCACATTAATAACTGTTGTGTCATGACAACTCAAGAATGAGTATAGATATCAATTAATATGAGTTTTTTCCAATTTACAAAAGAATCATCTGAAAATTCATTTGAAGTCAGTTGTTGAGAATGTTTTGGGGCACTTTTCTGAAATCACATTGTCCAGGGTATTCATGTTCTCCAGTCAGTCCACAATGGCCTCGCTCATACTAAATGTCACCAGGTTGTGGAACAGCAATATCATGGATAGGAGAAGAGATGGAACATATGTTTACTAGAAGGTTATGAAGTGCTTTCACACAAGCAATTCTATTTGGTTTTAATAATCCGGCAGGGTAGATTACTGTGTCTTCCCTTAAAGGTGAAAGAATCCTGGGGCTGATAAGGTAACTGGCAGAAAAAAAAAAAATTCAAACCTAAAGTCAATTGTCTCTGATCACATGTGTAGTCCTACAATGTGCAGGGTCCCTTAAATAACATATATAAGTGGGACTTTTTAATACTTCCAAATGGAAATATCAGAAATACATTTCATGACCCCTGGAGGGCCGAGACAAAGTTTTGCACTCCCCAGGGTGGTCTAGACAGAGCAAGTATCTAATGCCTATTGAATGAAAAAGTCAATATGTCTGTACATGATCTGCCATCAGTAAGCGCTCTGTCAACTCAACTCCATCACATCTGTGCACCTTTCATTCTGCTTTTTTTAGATCTGCAACCCTGAGCACTTCCAAGTTCATTACTTAAACTCACAGTCTTCTAAGCACTCAGTTCTTTCCTCCTTTCCTTCAATGGCAAACCCAGAGGGAGTAAATCCACATTTACATCTTTTTCTGCAGCTGGCTGTGCTGGATAGTGTTAGTTATCAACTCGACATGCCTGCATAGGGGGGAACCCCAATTGGGGAATTTCCTCCATTGGACAGGCCTGTCATCATGTCTGTGGGGTATTTTCTTAATTGTTGAGTGATGTGGGCAGTGCCACCCCTTAGGTAGGTGGTCTTGTGTTGTATAAGAACGCAGGCTGAGCATGGACCAGGGAAGCAAGGCATCCTCCATGGCCTGTGTTCCAGGTTCCTGCCCTGAGTTCCCGCCGTGGCTTCCCCTGATGATGGACTGTGCTGTAAGCCAAATAAACCCTTTCCTGCCCAAGATCACTTTGGTGTTTTTTTCACAGCAACAGAAAGTAACTAAGATACTGGCCATGCTCCCCAGCCAGGGGAGACATGAATTTAGCCAAGGATGCTTTGCCCATAAAGCTCTTAGCTTGAAAAAGATGCACAGCTTCTTGGGGAGAAGCTACCCGCACTAATATCAACAAAGTGGATTTACCCTGTCCAGAGGAAATGCAAAGGAAACTTTCAAAGCTATCCTTCTGAGGCAAATTGAAAAACTCATTTCAAGTTGTCTGAGAGGAACACTAGCTGACACCTGCAAGTAAGCGAGGGAGGGAGCGAGCGAGTCTTCTACAGAGAAGCCTGATTCCACAGCCCAGCATTCCAAACGGTCCTAGAGATGAATATTCAGATCTCACATCAATTTTTAAAGTAATGGAATCCCAGAAGCTTAAAAAGTAGGTTCCACTTCAAAATCTGTCATCTTCTCTAAATCCTTTCAGGTTGCATTAATTTTTTAGTAAGTTCTTTTAACTTAGCTCCTGAGATGCATTTTTAACTGCTGCGAGTTCAAAACTGATGCACAAAGCCTCTAGTTTAATTGAGAATCCTCATAAATTATAAAATTGTGATGATAATTAAATAAAAATATGGACGAAATGGAAATATGGTTCTCAATTTCTCACCTTACAAGTCCTTGAGAAAAGTCACATCATTTTCTGAAGCTCTCAGATGGGTTATATTTAATATTCTAATATTAGAACAGATACAGAATGTTGTCAGGCTGATTACTCCAGCATTATCATAGATATTATTAATGGCAGATGTTGAACTACCACAATCCTGTAATGCTGATGAGCAGCCTCTTGAAGCATGGCTCAGCAGTTTCCATGCTGGAGACAGAAGAACAGGCCAGGCTCTCCTTACAAGAAACAAAATCCTCATTCCCTTCAGCACCAGTGGCTCACAGCAATGGAACAGAAATACTTGTTTTTAAAACATACTTCACATCCACATTTAAATGCCTAATTAATCTTAATAATTAAATGTAACCACTAACCACTTTCTTTGTAAGATCTTTTTTATTTCCATAAACTCTAGAACTTAATGGAAATCATTGTGTCATTATGGCAAGGGTAATAAATGCCTATTGGTCAATACGCTCTGAACCTTAACAGGCAGTTAACTAATTCAGTTGGAAATAAGACCAATAGTTCTAATGGCCTCTAATTTCACCACAGAAGTCCACCCTTACGACCTATGGATGGCTTTCCCAAGCTCTTCCTACAGCAAAGAACAGCAATTTAAATGTTTAAAAAAAAAATGCATTTAAATTCAAGTGCTTCCCTGGATTTCATTTGCCAAAGAGACCACAGATCAGAATGGCCCCTCCCTTGAGAAATACTTAAGTGCAAGAAGCAGAGCCAATGAGATTTTAAATTAAAAGAGTCAATTTAGTCTATCTGAAAAGCATTTAGATTTTCTTTTTGTTTATTTCAAGTAATATGAATAATTTTTAACTGAACAAAAGAAACAGCTGTAAATATATGTAGTGAGAGAAGCAGGGGGGCTTCGGACACCTGATGTCTTCCTGCTATGTGAGCCCCTGAACCTCGACGTGAACAGACAGGACCAGCACACAGACATCGGCACACTTAATACCAAAACAGCGACAAGCTAGGAGCCATCCTCTGAAAACCCGAGCGTTCAGCTGCCGAGCTCCCTGCAGTAGCCGAGGGAGCACTTCCAGCGACGGGGCAATGATGCCTCCTGGTCCTGTGATATCGAGCAGTGACTTCTGTTTGAACAGGAGCAGGTTGGGCTCATGGCTCTACAAGCAGGCAGCTCTGACCTGATGGTCCTGTGTTTCTAACCGTTACCTCCTGGAGTAGCATGCGCCAGTTCTCAAGCATCTCTTACACTGCACTCTTTATGACAAACGTCATTCAGTTGAACCCTCGGTGCCTGTTCATCGCTTACTTTATTAATTATGGGGAAGGCATTTATAGGATAAAGTTCCCTGACACAATTTTGTACCAAACTTTTGACAAACTTAAGCAAATTAGATCACTGTGTCTTCCAACCTCAGTTACTCATAATCACTCTCCCTACAGAACATTAGGCCTGGCCCTCCTACTGGCACTAGACAGGTGAGAAAACCCTGGGCTGGTCCCGGCCACATTTACTCACCAGTAATCTCAGTTCCAGCATTTCTAAAGAGAGGGATTTTCACAAGTGACCTCTTAAGGTCAAACCAATATAGGTCAGACAACACAGCCAGACCAATAGGAGATTCCGTTCAATGCAGTCTTCTTTGCCTTTAATTATTCATACAGTGACTAACTGCTGAGGCACCTCAAACTCTTCCCTAAAGCCTCGAAGTGCATGATTATTTGGAACTGTATGATTACCATACTTGATTCTTTTTGGTATCAACTTACCTCTTTTTCAAATGCCATTTTCCTTAAAAAAAAAAAAACAGGCCTAACACTGGAAAAGCAATCTTCCATCATCACCCACCCCCAGAGTGGGAGGGGGGCTTTTCCTTTTAACAAAGATGTGGGCCCTAAGGGTGTGAGCTTGAGCAGTCTATGTTTTCCCCATGTGTTAATGAACCACCATTGCCAAATGGAGCTCTTTAATTCCAGACCAGCACACACCGTTTTCTGATGATGTAAAATGACAAAGTACTAATTAGAAGGATCTCATCTGAGTCACAATTCTCATTAATTGGAAGTTACTACAGTAATTATTAACAAGTCACATTATCATTAAGCCAAAGAAAATGTCAAAATTGATTTATGCATACAAGATCACCTAACAAACAGGGTCTACAATAAGAGTCTTTTATAAAGTGACCACAGGAGAGAAAACAGCATCTTGTTGGTTTAATGAATGCTCTGAAAATTCCACATTTTGCTCAGATGTCTTTTTCCAGCATTAAATATACCTTGAAATACTGAAGTAAATTAGACGACTTAGAAGAGAAAATACTTTAAAGTCTCCAAAGTATATAACACATAGCCTCTTTGAGGAGCCTAAAACAACCCGGAAGAGGACTAATACCTAAGGGTCCCAGGACACATCCTTCTCTCTAAGGGCAGAAGGATCCTGCCTTTGTTCCACTTCAGCCCACTAACTGAGATGAATGGGAGGTAAATGCAAACCAGAACTGTGGGCATTTGGAGGCCAATACATCACAGCCAAAGAAGGAGAAGAACCGTTCGTTTAATGGTAAAGTTGTAATAATGTTGACAAAGAAACAGCTCTCACCTCAAAGGGAATGAGATAGTTTATTCTGGAGCCAAATATGAGTGACAAAGACCCAGGAACATGGATTCAGGAACCTTAAATACCACGTCCCAATGTGATAAGTTTCATGGTGTTTTTATAGTAACAAAGAGTCATAAATCAAGGCATTTTTCAAATACATTGGTGGAACCATGGGGTAGATGGGTCACAGCAACGTGGGGAATCCTGCTACACATCTCGGATGCTATCTGATGACATTCTTAGCTTCTGGGTTGGTGGGAGCTGGTGCTCTTTAAGTACGTTCCAAATGGTTTCACCTGACAGTCACAGGACATGAGGTCAGATGCAGTGTGAACAATGAGCAGTTATTAAAGGGGAAACCACACAGCATTTCAGGTCTGTAGACACTTTATCACATTATAACTATGCTATGGAGACTAACCGTCAAGAGAACTGAATATTTTAAAATTTTTATGGGAAATTAACACAGCATACTCAGACCTTGGACAAACTTTCTGATTAAACCCAGGAGAAGAAATTACAAATGCTTTTCAATGCTGCTTCTTGAGTAAGATGATGCTCACAAAAGAGGCAAAAGCACTATCTTCCCTCTGACAGCGAGGTCTAGAAAAGGTATGCCTTAGAAGTAACAGATCCAAAATTGATAAAGAAAAAAAATCTCCCAAAACAACAACAGTCTTCAAAATATATAATTCACACCATTGTTTAATTTTAGACTAAAACAAAATACCTAGAAATTGGAAAGAAAAGCCCAGCTAGGCAACATCAAATGTATCATTCAAAGCTTGTGACAAAGAGGATAGCTACACCCTCTATTCCCGGATTCCAAAGCCTTTACAGAGCCCAGGCTATCCCCAGCCCTCCTGTACGACCTGTGGCTACAACACTGGGGGTGAGTAGTCTTCCATCCAGAGCAGGAGCAAGCATTGGTAAACATCTCCGCAAGACCATTCTCTCTATAGCGACATCTCCACCGAGTTGCGTACCCCATGCGCCAGACACAGTTTCTCTGTAGTTGGTATAATGGTGGCCTCTTCCTATCTAAAGAATTTTACAGATAGTAAAAAACTGCACTCATGAAATATTCTGCTATTTTTAATCTCTAATAACTTAGATTAAAGATAAGAAAAGGAATTTGTTCCAACATTAAAAGATGCTACTGCTTATAAGTGGAGATAACCACACATGTACACACATGTACACATCACATGTACACATCACATGTACACACCAGTTACTGTGCTTTAACAATACCATAACATGCAGCAGAAGCAAAAACTCCTATCACTGTAAAGTGCCCTCAGTACTTGTCACTGACATATGGCCTATGCCCGTGACAGGCCATGCTCACCATGCACAGCCACCCTCCCACCTCTGGTCTAGCAGTCTAGTGTGGCATCTCCCAGCAGTGACTCCAAATGAGGCCATACTCAAACCATGTCTTAAAAAAGAGTCACTGACCATGCAAGGAAATACACTCAAAGTGTATTGGTAAAGGAACTATGAGCGTATTTCCTTACCAAGACATACGGCAAATCTCACCAAGCTTTCTTTTTTTATTTTTAAAAAGTATTTTATTTATTATTTTTATTTAATATATATGAGTGTATTGCTTGCATGTATGTAATTATAGCCATGTTGTGCAATGCCCATGAAAATCAGAAGAGGGCATTGGATCCACTGAAACTGGAGTTAGGGACGGTTGTTTAATCACCATGTGGGTACTGGGAATCAAACCTGGGTCCTCTGCAAGAGTTGCCAATACTCTTAACTACTGAGCCATCTCCAGCTCCCTCATCAAGCTTTCTTTAAAATAATCTCAACTCATAAAACTTCTTCAGCATTCTTTCCTGACTCAGAGAATCTCATATTTTCTTCTTTCTTTCTTTCTTTTTTTTTTTTTTTTTTTTTTGGAATATGCTTAGGTAGTGAGACATGAGAGGAAAGCACACAAAGCCTTTTGGCCAGTACTGACTGAACCACGACACCCATCACTAGTCTAACCCACAAACCTGAAAACATCATAGGAAGGCCTTCTGGCATGGAGGAATGCTGAAGAGGTTTCAAAGAAATATAATTGAAATTAACAGATCTAATCCTCTGAAATCTTTAGACATGTTTCTGTCCCAATACCAGTTATTTGGTATCATCCTAATTCTGCAGGATGTATCAAGACAGAGCCCAAGGGTGGAAATACCAGCCTCTCTGCCCTTGATGAGGAAGAGGAAGACACAGCTTCTCTCCTCTAGTTTCCAAAGCATCTGCCACGGCTCTGTGCTCTGTGAAGCCAGGCAGAAAGCTGTCCCTTGTGAGCTAGGAGAGGAAGAGGAGAAGAAATGAGGGACTAACCCAGGGAGGTCTTTAAGTATCAGCCTGGCCTCAGAAGGCTGAGCTCTTACCCAAGGCTCTTCACACATTCCTGAAGCAACAGAGTTGAATGCAAATTCCCCCCGGACTTCAAAGCCCCACGTTTCCCTGCAGCCTGCCGCCTCCCTGACTCAAGTTTTATTCCGCATGGTTTAATCATAATACCTTTCTGTATCAAAATAAGTAACTTTAACCAGATGGTCTTAATATCACAGGAACTGAAATTAAAAAGAAAAACCCACAACAGCCACAAATATTTGGAACCACAAGGAATATGTCATGCTACAGACAATAAAGTTCTGGTTAAAAGAACTTTCAAAGGTAGACCCCCAAATGAAAACCCACAGGAAAGGGGAAAAACGGCTGCCAAAATGTTAACAAGCACCCCTCAAACCTTCTACCAGTATGCGGGACTACCGACCCCTCAACTCCAGAGCGCCTCTTTCCCAAGTCATCCTATTCTCAGTTTCCTTTGGCTCCACTCCTTGAGAGCAAAGGACGCTGGGAAGCCACGGTGCCTGCACTGACCTTTTATGGATCTGCTGGGCCTACTCACAAAGCCCAGAGCAAAGCAGCTTTAAGGGTTTGGCAAAGAAACTCGTTTGCAGTTGTTTTTATTTTCAAGAGGAAATATCATCACAAAAACATTAATGCTCCAGCTACAAAAACAAGAATGACTTCCGCTAAAACTCAGCATCTTTCTCAAAGACTTTCACTGTATAGAAATCACAACTTATAACTCAGAAGGCACTGATTTCACAAGGACAACAAAGAACCAGAAAACTACAGGGCTGTAGGGCTCCTGAACAGTTACATAGTCCATCCTCTTCATTGCAAACAAAATCATATTAAAATATTTAAAACAAATTGGAATTATTCAACATTAACATCTTCTATCTGCCAGGTATGATGGTGCAGGTTATAATCCCAGCACTCGGGAGGCCGAGGCAGACAGATCTCTGTGCATTTGAGGCCAGCCTGATCTACACAGAAATTTCCAGGTCAGTCAGGACTATACAGTGAGATCCTGTCAAAAATAAATAAATAGATTAATTAATTAATTAATAAAACCCTCCCTTACAAACTGACATTCAGAGGCAAGAAATTATTTCTTCCAAGTTTCAAAGTTCTCTTTTAATCCTCCAGGTGGGGTTGCTGGGTGGAGTAACTTTTTTTTTTTTTTTTAAAGGAAAACAAGTAATATCAAATGTCAGGGATGTCAGGGGCTCTCCAGGGGCACTGTCTCGTGCAGCATCATTTACTCTCTACTGCCCTTGTGAAGCAGCCCATTTCACAGAGCAGAAACTGAGGTTCAGAAGAGTAAGCCATAGCCTTAGGCCACTGTAGGTCAGGGCGTCAATCCTTGATGTTGCTTCCCAATTCACCGCGCTCTGCACCACTGTGTCGAACGTGCTTGACGTTTGGGGGCATCTTCGCCCTCCCTTATGTTGCAGGCTGGAAGTGAGGCACCAACACGAACCACGGAGGAGACGAGCACTGCCCAGGAGCTCTTGTTCCAACCCTGCGGCCACTTTCTGTTCATGGGAAACTCCTAAAAGCTGAGAAGGAGAACAGCAGCTCTCCACTCCTGCCAGATTCTGAAAGCCAGAGAGCCAAGCTGAGGGACAGTGGGCCACAGTGCGACCTGTTACAGCAGGAAGCTGACAACAGCTCTTGCAAGTGACAGTGGAACCTACAGGCCATCTTTTTCATGTCTGGGCATCATCCTTGGTGTGTGAGTCGCTTGCTCACACTTGTGTGAGCACACAAGACTCGCCACATGCAGGCGATGAGGGAGATAAGAAGCAGGGAGAGGACAGGGAGAAACAAAGATGCCAGGACAATGGACTGTCTCAAGAGGCGAGAGAGGGGTGTGGCTAAGCACAGCGCATGGCACAGTGGCAAAGAAACGGCCAGAAGAGAAAAAGAAAAACAAAATAACGCCAATCAAGGAGCAAGCAAGTAAAAGAAAACACAAAATTTACTCGGGTGATGGGACAGAAAGTCTCAGGACAGTGAAGGAGATCTGGCGAGGTGGTGGCCCCTCTCTTTCGTCCTCCTGTCTCCTTCCTTCACTGACAGCTTGTACGTCACACAACTTCACACACCTACCTGTAGCACTTCCTCCACAGGAAGGCCACTTCAGCCATAAGAAACAAGAGGATATTCAGTCACAGTACAGACACACTATGCACCCAGAGCCCCATGATCACCAACTTCCCTCCTGAGCCATTCAGGGCAGGAAGGTCCAATGAGCTGGGCAGAAGAAACCACACCTGTACTGCCCAGTCTATTTGAGGGTTTGGTAACAGCCTACCTAATACTTGAGGGTTTTAGTAGATTACCCTGAGGGTCAAATCTGTAGAAGAAAAACAGCCATTACTCAGGAAGACAGTAAGAGTGGCCCTAGAACCCACAGGCTGGCCTTGTAGGCACTGGGCCCCAGCCTCTGCCACACGCACGCACGCCGGCCCTCGAGCCCTTTCTGGTAATGCTCACCTTAAAGGTGGCCAGGACTAAGAGGTAGAGGAGAGCTGTTATTCAGTACTTCCTGGGTTCCAGGTGCAGGCCCACCTAGAAGGCCGCTAGAGGTCCACTCACAGGGCTCTGTAAATGCCATGGGCTTTCCATAGCAAGTTCAGTGTGCTGAGAACTGAGCCCAGGTCAATGCACAGAGTCTGCACAATCCTTAGAATTAGCTCATCTGAAAGGAGGCGAGGCCTCCCTGTGGTCAGATGACCCAGATCGACTTCCTCATTTTTGAGCCAGAGTAGCACAGACCCCCCCCATGGGCTGCAGATAGACCCAATTATTTGGGGGCTGACTTCTAACCACTCAAAGCTCTCAGTCATGACCAAACACTACTTAAGAGTTACAGACTACTGCTAACCAATCGATGGCTTCGGATCCCACACTCCCTGCTCAAGAGAACACAGAGAAACGAAATGTCAGACTCTTAAAACATGCCAAGTGGAAATCAAAGTGACATGCCCAAGAGCAGCCACAGCCCTGTGTCTCTCTCCTGTGTGAATTCCCTGATGCTCACCCCTAAAAGGAGCAGCTGTCCTTTCTTGTCTGACATTTCCTTCCCAGCTCAAGCTAAAGTGGGTCCTGTGCATAATCACTGATGAACTCAGTGCCCACAAGACCACCTCAAGTGACATACTCAGTGCCCTGACACAAAAAACAAAGTCAATAATCAGCTGTTCTGTGTCATATGGAAATCCTGACTGCTGTCAGCAGAGGGGAGGCCTGGAGGCTGCAGCAGAGACAATTAGAGCCTTGGAAAAGCAGAGCAGAAAGTAATGAACCCTCCTCAAGTTCATCACGTGCATACACACACACACACACACACACACACACAATATGGAATGAAAAGGCCATGTAGCCAGAGGTCATATTTTTCCAGCCTGCTAAATTAAAATAGCTCAAAACCTCTGTAATTACATGGAAACAGATGAAATTGTTATCTTAACTAAATTGTAAAAGCACTTTAAATGTCATAAGTTTTGATGCAATTTAATATTTTAAATGGACATTGCTTGGTGCAGTCACTGATTACCCACCAAGCAGATGGGGACATAATCCATGTCCGTTACCAAGACTGAGCAAACGCCCACCCATCTGCCAGAGCGATACCAAGGAACCACGCGGCCTGGAGTCTCAGAACAGAGCACTGAAGAGACACAGAGGCCCAAGTTCCCACCTTGGCTCTACAACTCCATCCTGTGACCTCGGGTAAGTCACAACTTCTGAGAACCTCAGTTTCCTCTTCTGTGAGGCAGCAACTATTTCTGCCATACCTGTGCCACCAGACATGAAAGGACAAGGCAAACAAACTCAATGTTTCTTAAATGCTTACAAATAAATGTAAGTGTTATTAGAAGATATGTATGCAAAATAGGAGAACAAGTCATTTCTTACCCCTAAGTGCATTTGGGGTAACAAATTGGCAACCAGAAAAGAGAGGGGCGCAAATCCCAGTGCGTTGCTACAAGTCTCCTAAGACAGCAGCTCAACACTGCGTCACAGTGATAACAAGGACGCGGCGGCAGTGGCACACCTACGTAGAGCACACCTAGAGGCTGGAGGAGCAAATGCATCTTTTTCCTAGTGAACTTGATAGAGCCCACAACAGCACTGGGAAGGGAGGTCCAGAACCTCTCACCGCTCTTTATCCCTTCCCTAATATATGGTCCATCAAAGAGCAATTGTAGGTTGCTGGGAAAGAAGACCTGAAGGGGAAAAGCACGTTTAAATATTAACTGCGTTTCAGATAGGTCCTCTTTCTCACAGCTAGACTGAGTTACTTCCTTATTATATATTCTGTGCGGCCAGCAGATTCACTAACGATTTTAGGAATACAATGCACCTACCATGTACATAAATTAATAATTCAAGAAACTCCAGACCTCTGGTCTTCAGATTTTAGCCTTTGTTGAGGACTAATAATACTTAGTTGTCAAAAAAAATAGGTGTTTTATGGTTTAATGCATTTTGGTCAAGCTCTCTAGAACTTTGCTTTGGGGGTTAATCATAGAAATGGAAAGTTTTAGCTGTGATGGAATCTATTTTAAGGTCAGGAATGGGATAAACTAGAAGATATTTTAGACTTTGCACTGTGAAGTGCTTGGGTAGGGGCTGGGGCTGCAGCTCAGCTGCTGAGCAAACACACACCAGGTCCTGTGCTCATCCCCAGAACCACCATACTTCTATAGTGGGTTTTGTTGTCACAGGCCCTACCTGACTGCTGGAAGGATCTATAGTGTGTATGTGTGTGCATGTGCACGTGCACACATGCACACACACAAATCAAGAACTCCTGAGTGATGGACAGTCACACAACGCAACCAGAAACAGAGGCAGGTGCTAACACAGCAGTAGCAGAGAAACGGAAAGTGACTGCTTGGTTTCAGGTCTTACAACGCCATTCTGTATGCTGACAGGAAATCCAGCTAATTTTCTTTTAAACTAAATCAAGTTTGGAAATCCCTGAACGCAGCATTTTCCCAGGGTGACCTGGGAAGGACTGGCCACCTGCACACAAAGCACCTCCTGTCGCCTGCGCTCCCTCAGCCTTTCTGTGTAGAGAAAGGGCTTTGGAACCCTCCCCCAAGGAAAAACAGCAGCAAAACAAAAAGAAGATCGTGTCTTAATGTAGCCTCCCCTCACTTCAGCTGTGGCTCACTTGATCAAGAATTCCAGATACTCTTTGAGAGGCAAAAAGCCTTTGTGAATAATTGAAGACAAAATAATGAAATCCTAGAATGTCAGAGACATAATATAGTTTTGTAGAATTCATCATGGAGCTTTTAAATTCCCAAATACTACATGCTGAATAATTTATTCCTGTGTCAATATGGGGCCAGCAGATGCTCATTCAGAGCTAGCGTTAACCCTCCACAAGCTGAAGAGCCTGACAAGGGAGCAGCACATCCTCTAAGTGAGATTATCTTGGTGTTTATGAGAAAATTAAAGTAGCTTTGGAAGCCAAGAGAAAACATACTACTTAGCTCGTGATCTTTATCAGAGCCTGCTTAGAAAGATAAGGAGGGGAAACAGGGATGGCTGACACCCGGGAGCTGATAGCTCCACTCTCTCCCTACACAAGCTCCCTGGGGATGCTCAGCCCATTCCGCCTTGGAATACCTTCCAATGGCTTATTGATATTGACCTCCTGTGCTGATATCTGACCCAGTTTTAAACATAGGGCATTGTAGTTTCTAGAGAGCCTCTCTTCTAAGATCTACCCCCTAGATCAGTTCACCTTAATTAATGTAAGTGCTATCATTTATTTTAAGAAGAAAATGAGAGGTTGGAGAGATGGCTCAGCAGTTAAGGGCACTGACTGGTCTCGATCTTGAAGTGGACCCAGGTTCAATTCCCAGCACCCACATGGTGACTAACAACCATCTGTAACTCCAGTTCCAGGGGATCCGATGCCCTCTTCTGACCTCTTTTGAGCATTACATGATATGGGTACACTTACACACAGAAAATAAAAATAAATTTAAAAAATTTTAAATGATGAAAATGAAGCAGAAAACTGCAATATCAAGCCACAGTAAAGATTAAAGATTTATCAATGGTTATAAAACTTCAAAACTGCAAACCAGTGTGCTTGATCTCATTCACTTATCCCCTCCTTTGGCAGTACCCTACTGAATACTATGTGCAAAGTACTAAGAGAAGAACTGTTCAAGCACAGATTCTACAGCCTTCTTAGGGATATACATATGTCCAGGTTTAGCCATGTCAGAGGCTTCTAGTCAATATGGTCAAAATGGTGCATTGGGCCAGCACAGAAAAAAGTTCTCAATTTCAAAACCAAAAAAATAGGTGGAATATATGAAAATAACTTTAAGTGGTATGTGTGAGTTCACATCCAATGAAGGGACATGGACAAGTGCTGAAAACAATGATGAAATAAGGCAGAAACGCAAGCCAAGGCTGAAGCCGAAAGAATCCCCAGGAGGGTGAAGAGTCCTGGAGTGGGCTACAGGCCTCAGCGCCAGAGTGAGGGCGGGAGGAAGGGGCACTGGGCCTGGGAGTAGTGTGCTTAAGTCCCCTCTGTTAGATGCATGATGGACATGAGCTACCTGAACATAACAAGGGGTCATTGTGGAGGTTTGGTTGAGACTGCCCCAGTATGAGACTGCCCAGTAGGCTCCCTGCCCCTAGGCTCCCTGTATCTGAACACTTGGCCCCAGTTGGTGGTGCTGTTTGTGGAGGTTTAGGAGGTTGGGGGCCTTGTCGGAGGGATCATTTCACCGGGGGCCTGCCCCATTTCCAGTTTCCCTCCCTCTACTTCCTGTGCCTGCTTAGCGATGTGAGAGCTCAGCTTCCTGCTCCAATCACCTCTTGCCACAATGTCTTCCCAACACAATGGACTCTTATTACTTTGGAACCAAAAGCCCAATAAAAACCCTTCTTTCTATAAGTTGTCTCGGTCATTTTTTTTTTTTTAATCACAGCAATGGAAAAGAAACTAATACAGTCACCAAGTCCATGAACAGGGACTGGAGAACTCAAGTCACCAAACAGGGCAATGGCACAAATGAATGAATTAGGTACAATTCAACAAATTAAACTTGTAGACAACTATGTTTAAAATGTTGCAGAATATAAACAAAAAGAAGTTAAAAGGGGGTCATCTGAAAAACACCAAGGCTGCCTGGAAGAAGAATGAAATAGAAACTCAGAAAGCAGCTTGGACAGTGACAGTGGCTGCAACGATAACCAGAGATCATAGTCGAAATCAAATTGAATTCAAAGTGCAAGGCAGAAAGAAGAGAGACAGATGAAAAAGAAGGTGAGAGGAGCCCCACTGAGAGTTCAAAGTGCATCCAGCAGGAGCTCCAAGGACTAAGTGTAGAAATGGATGAAGACATGAATGAAGAATTAGAGCTGGAGGAGACCTCGTGTCACAGAAGAGCCCAGTCCAGAGACCGCCATTAATCACGCAACCTATTACGGGCAAAGCTAAGGAGCACCAGGACCACTGCCTACTTTATTCAAACATCCACACAAAGGAGAATTTCTCCATCTTACAGTATGAGTGCTATGTAAGTAAGTCAGACACTGCTGAGGCCTTACAGTCCTAAGTTCTTATAGTTCATTTTCATAGTAACTTTTTGTTTCCATTTTACAGAGAAAGAATTTGGAGGAATCTTCTCAGAGTCAGAGAGAAGCAATGAAGGTAGAGCCAGGATTCAAAGGTACAGCTAATTCTAACCTCACACCCTTCACCATGACAGAACAGTGTCACTCTACTAGCAATAAGGCAACCCTAATGGTCACAGGAGGCCAACTGCCTTCCAGCAGCCTTGCTGGATTCTTAGGATATGATGTTTTAAATCACTGCAGCTGAATTTAATGTATCTTATCTGTGGAACACCTCAATCTTGAGGAGTTTTGTCTTGAGCCCACACACATTTTTCTAATCTGTTACTATCAAATTTTAAATGAAGATATTTCCTAGAAGCAACCAGAACAAAATCTATGCTAAAACTCATATGGAATTGCAAGGGACCCTGGACAACCAAACAGTAGAGGAGCAAAGTTAAAGATCATGCTTCCCAATTTCAAAACCCGTTACAAAGCTACAGCAATCAAAACATGTCCTATGGTACAAAGGATACACAGAAAAGAACATATATGGCCAAGTGACTTCAACAAGAGCACTAAGATCAACCAAGGAAAAGTCAATTTTTGCAACCACTGGGTCTAGGGAGAGACATGCAAAAGAGTAAAGTTGGATATTTTCCTAATACCATCTGTAAAAATTCCCTCAAAATGGATCATAGCGCTAAATGCAAGACCTAAGCAGAAAGCCATAAAACTCTCAGAAGAAAAACATAAAGGCAACCCTTTTGAGCACTGCCTCTGACATCAAAACTACAGGCAACAAGAGGGAAACAGGTCAACCGATGCCATCAAGACGAAATCACTCCATGCAAAGGAAACTACTCTAAAGAGAGTGGGAGGAGGGGCTGCTAAAGTGCTTACTGCACATGCATGAGAACCTGAGTTCTATCTCCAGCACCCACATAAAAAGTCAGGCATGGTAAGATGTGCCTGCAATCCCAACCAGGAAGCAGGGACCAGAAAATCCTTAGGGCTTGCCACCAGCCAGACAGGCTGCATCCATGAGCTCCAGGTTCAGTTAAAAACCCTGTCTCAAAAGAATAAGGTAGAGATCAGCTAAGAAAGATATCCAACAGTGACCTTTGGTCTCAAAGTACACCTACATACACAGGTGTACACACACACACACAATATAAAGAACACAAATATTTACAAATCACATACCTAAATATATTCTTTAACTCATACAATTCAACAACAAAAGAAACAAATAATTCAACTAAAAATGGGCAGATGGTTTGATGGATACATTTCTCCAAAAACAGAGAGATACAAATGACCAACAAGCCCAGTAAAGATACTTCAATGGAATTAATCACTATGAAAATGAAAATGCCACGATGACATACCACTTCACACCTACTTGGATGGTTATTGTTAATATTTTGTTTTTATTATTTTTAAAATATTGTATTATTTTTATTTTATGTGTTTTGCGTGTACTGCCTGCACGCATGTAAGTGCACCTGTATCGTGCAAAGCCCTCGGAGGTCGGAAGAGTGTGTTGGATCCGTTAACACTGGAGCTAGTTGTTGTGGATGCTGGGAATCGAACCCTGGTCCTTTGCAAAAGCAATCAGTGCTCTTAACTGCTGAGCTAATACTCCAGCCCTGGTTTGTTTGTTGTTTTTTAAATAAAGAGACAACAAGTGTTGACAAGGGGTGAAAAACTGGAATTGTGGTGCATAACAGAAATACAGAAACAATGTAGCCATTCCAGAAAATAGTGCAGCGGTTCCTCAAAAAGTTAAGCAGGTCAGATGACCCCAAAACTGCACTTCTGGCTACATGTCCAAAGAAGCTAAAAGCAGGGATTCAAGCCGACATGTGCACACCAGTGTTCAAAGCACCATTGTTCATAACAGCCATCAGGTAGGAGCAGAAGAGTCGGCCAACAGATGCATAAACAAGATGTGACGCGCAAAGACAACTGAACACTATTCAGCCATAGAGGGAATCGAGTTCTGATGTATGCTACAACATGGCTGAACACTGGAAACATCACTATAAGAAAGCCAGACACAGCGGACAAACCCTGTGTGATGCCACGCCCATGAGGCTGAGAAATAGGCAGCTTGCAGAGACAAGTGAAGCCTGAGCTCTCAGGGGTTAGGGAGAGGACAAACACTATGTGGGTAGTTTCTGTTCAGGAACTGGACAGTAGGGATGCTTGCACAATTACGAACATACTTAATGCCGCTTAGAAATGTTTAAAATGGCATGCTTTACATAAGTGTATTAATGAGTGCATTTTGCCACAGTAAGTAAATAAATATGCAAACTAGTAAGAGGACAGGACTGGTGTATGACTCAATGTGGTTTGTGTCTCACTAACAACACGTGCTCACATGTCATAGTCACTGTTAGTATAAAGGATACTTTACTACCGCAGGTATGTATAAGTATTTGCAAACAGGATCCCACCAAGCATGGCTGCAAACTCCTATCATCTCAGCACACAGGAGGCTGAGACAGAACTGCTGTGAGCTCCAGACCAGCATGGGCTACATAGCAAGTTCCAGGACAGCCAGGGCACAGAGTGAGACCCTGTCTCAAAAAAATAAAATAAAAATGGAGCTGGGAGTGATGGCTCACACCTGTAACCCCAGCACCAGGTGGGTGAGGGCAAGGGCATTATCACCAAGGTTGAGGAAAGGCGGTTCAAATAGTCATTTCAAGCCAAAGAACATGGCAAACAAAGCCTTGTCTTAGTACACAAACCAGCAAACAGGACACTCGACTCCCAAGTAATCTTAAAATAACATGCGGTGTAAAAACTCGTTACTGCTAATATTTTCTTTTCATCAATATATAGTCATTGTACAGAGCAGCAGGCTCTCATCACTATGATGAATACAGCAGACCTGGATCTCGTTCCCCCATCACTTTCTTGTCTCTCCCCCAATTCACCTTCTACTCCATCTCCTGGACCTCTTTAAAATCTAGATTCTACAGAGAGAAAACACAAAATACTTATCTTCTTGAAACTGTCTTATTTGCTGAACATGATGATCTCCAGTTCTTTCCATTTTCCTGAAAATGATATGATTTCACTCCTCTTTACAAACTGCCAGCATTTGCAGATTATGGACATCGTGTGCCTGCTGCTCTCACATAACCCTCCAAATGCTCTGGTGTGTATTAGGGTCACCCCAGTTTTACAAATATGAAAATGTGATCCACTGTGGTTAAAAGTTTACATTCCCTTCCTAAAATAAGCACCTTGGAGGAAAAAAAAATTTTTTTTTCAATATTTTTAAAAATTGAATCATAGTGTGTTTCATACAGAACATCTCAATCAATCTTAATCATCTTTATATCCCTTTCCCTACCAGCACCACCCTATAGCTCCCCAACTGGAATCCACACATCTGTGTTAAGGTCTACTGTGTCCAGTTAGTGTCCCCAAATGACCTCAGTTCAGGTTCATCCACTGAGGTCTCGTCACCTTATCAAGAGTCCCTCACTTTAGGAAGACTATCTCATTCTTACCTAATAGTAATCAGTTGCCAATATTTCCTGAGCAAAGGTTGGGGTCTGCCACCCATTTCCCCAGTGCCATGCTGGGTTTTTGTCTGCCTGAGTTTGCATGGATTTGGGGTATGCCAAAATGATTGCTGTAGGTTCATATGAGTAGGTTCCCAGGAGCTTGTAGGAGTCTCTTTCCATATGGTCACACACCTCCTCTTCCTCAATGGTCCCTGAGCGTTGAGTGAGTGAGACTTAATATAAGAGTCCTGTCCAGGGACCCACACTCTACAGAGTCCTGATCGCCATGATTTAGTCATTTGTGATCTTTTGTGATGCTGGCCCTTTTGCTGTATGCAGGGGCTTCATTAATGAGAGTTGAGAGGGTCCTTAGTGTCTTCCTTACCCCTTGTCCTATATTGTGTGAGCCTTGGTTGTAGAGACTGCATAGTAGACAGCCTGCTTAGACATGGATAATTCATAGACAATGTCTGTGTGTGACCAGCTGTGATACTCTGTATTAGTCTCCATCTAGTGCAAAAGAAACTTCTTTGATGAGTGGTGACTGGGATACTCGATCATATATAAGGGTTTGGTGCTAGGATCCACAAATGAGAGAAAACATATGTTTTTTTGTTTTTCTGATTCTGTTACTTCACTTAACATAACAGTTTCTAGTTCTATCCATTTACCTGCAAATGTCATGATTTTGTCTTACTTTACAAAGTATTTTCTGTCTTTTGGAAAAGGAATTGCCACCCAAAGTCATCTTTCAATGCAAATTCCACCTAACATGATTAAACTTATATTGATATTGCAGATCATTCTTATGAGTGTCTCTATCAAGATAGTTCTACCTACATCATCTTTCATTTAAAATCAGAAGGGGTGCTGAGGATATAGCTCAGTGGTGGAGTTCTTGTTAATATGTCTGAGAACCTGGATTCAATCCCTAGCGGCCAATCAATGGAAGAAGGAAGGGACCAATCACCTGTCAAGCATCTCACCATGTGTCATATTTTACCTAGTTTAATTTGCTCCCATCTTATAGATTAAAGAAAAAGACAAATCCAAAATATAATAGCCCTAAATATGCTATTCACAGCTTTCAAGTTCTGAGAACTACTCTATCCATGTGCAAGTCAATTAATTCCAATTCCCCAGGGAAAAAGAGGATGGCTGTCACTGCCAATACTGCCCAGATACTGGAAGGAGCCAGTACGACAGCTGCCCCAGCCATACCACATGGCTAAGGACCCAAAAGCCCAACAGATCCCATACCCAAACACAGAGCTCGAGGCACATCCCACTGTTCTGTGGCTCATCGTGTGGGCTTCTGACGCGGCACCAGCCGGTGCAGCCAAGATGCCAGCCCCATGTGCAAGGTCCTACGTCACAGCACGGGGCTCACACGGCCCTGCCCCCAATCAGGCTCAAAGAACAGAATCGAAGGTACCTTTCAGTGCTTTGAAACAGGAAAATTTTGGAACCTCTTCTCAAAAGTGAACAGCAAAATCAACATGATGTGTTTTCAGTAAATATTTTGGGAGTGATGGTAGCTGACCTCTCCTCTCAACTTCACCTCATTAACATTTAAAAACTGCTATGGTCTCCCAAGGAATGAAAAACAGAGCAGTCTTCTCTCTAGCTCCCGCTCTAGTTACCACTGTCCTCCCTATCTTTCAAAGCCAGTCTTTCTTTTTTAATACTTAAAAACAGTCACCGACATGTAAGACTCATACTTACCTGTAGGGTAATTATTACTCAAAAATATAGAAAATAGAACACTTTTTTTTTTCCAAATTTCTGCCACACATCGTTACCTCTTACCCCAGCCATAGGCTGACATTCTCCCTACAATTCCCACAAAGGCTGTTGTCAAGGTCATGATTACCTATATAACAGGGGCCTTAATGGAACCCTAAGAAATTCCACAGACTCTGAAGACCGGCGCTGGTTATGTTTTTTCTTAAGCAGCCACATAATTTATGGATCTGGTGCAAAATGAAAATAAGGGTATTCTTATTTTAAAGAGCAGAAAGAACCCCCAACCTTTCTTCTGTGAACCATATCTCCCTCCGCAAGTACTTTTAAATTTTATGTGCAATCTACTATTGTGGTGTTCAAAAGCATCCAGGGTACCACTCATAGTTGGGTGTGCAGAGCATGCTCATAATCTTATACCCCGTGGGTCTATATCCAAACTCTGCCAGTAACAGAAGGGGGTGCCCAGCTCACAGTGGGATGAGATCCTGCTGTAATGGGAGTGGCAAGGGGCTGCAGCGTACGAGGTTCAAGTTCCAAGCATACTCTCCACTGCCCCATCAAACATCACTTACAAAATACACAAACACAATTATTCAGAATTTCAAGACAGCAACCATACAGCATTAAATTCTAAACACAGGGGCTGGAGGTAGGACAACAACCACAATGCTCTTGGTGACAGCACCACATTAAAAATCAAACTAGCTAAGCACAAGGTTCCCCTCCTCAAGGCAGAATACCCTGTGTGACAACCCACACTGCCAAGGTGGCCCAAGAAACTGGCTCTCATTATGTTACACATAATCATAATACCTGCAGAAAAAAAGAGTGCACAAAATAATTATTCTTCATTTCAGTCTCACAATAGACCTACAAGTATCTATACCCATAGGTATCCCCAGCTTACAAATGAGCTGACTGGACAAGGTGAGAGGCCTTGTTCAGGGCATGAGAGGCAAGAGTGAAGGCCCCGCCTCCCAACCACCTGTCCAGAACTTTGTTACTGCAACACCATCCTGAGCAAAGGGCAGAAGGGTGACCTAGCACAGTGACCACGTGTCCACACGGCCACTGTAGTGTATAGTCATTAGGCAGGATGATTTCCACCAAATTTCTGTCCATTTTAGAAGATTTTTAAAACTTCAATTGATTTTTGCATATTTGAGAATTTGAAGGCCATGTACCAAGATGCAATCTAAAAGCAGTAACAGGTGAAGAGTCCATCTTCTTTGATACACTCATCTAACAGACATGCTGATACACCACCTCTACTCAACCCAGGAGCCAGTCACAAAGGGATTCGGAACCACACGTAATACCATGCTGTGCTGGGATATTGACTGAGAATCCATTTCCTCTTGACTTCATGGGGAAAGTCTATCAAGATAGCAGTAAAAATAGTGAGATGGGAAAGTTCTTAGCTAAGAAATGCAAAAATCAAGGAGGGAACCACTTTCTTCAGCACAACTATGTGTGTATGTGCACTGTGTGTGTGGAGGCCAGAGGACAGCCTCAAGCATCATCAGGGACTGTCCACCTTGTTCTGGAGACAGGGTTTCTCAGCTAGGCTGAGATGGCCAGTGAGCCCAGGGTTCTCTGTCTCTACCTCCCCAGTGCTGAGATTACAAATAATCACATCCAACCTTTTTGAAAATGTGGGTTCTAGGGATCAAATTCCATTTCTTCAGCTTGTAAGCACTTTGTTGATTGAGCTACAACTTCAGGCTTCAAAGACTTCTTAAAAAAAAAAAAAAAATATATATATATATATATATGACATTCTTTTTTAAGACTCATTTATTTTTATTTTATGTGTAAGAGTATTTTGCCTACATGAATGTAAGTACACCATGTATGCAATACCCAGGGAGGCCAGAAGAAGACACCAGATCCCCCTAAAACTGGTCACAGATGGTCATTAGCTGCCATGTAGTTCTGGGAACCTAACCCAGGTCCTTTGTAAGAGCAGTCAGTGCTCTTAAGTGCCAGGTCATCTCTCCAGTCCCAGGACGACTTCTCTGTCTACTCCACATACTCTGTATAATTCAATCTTTCCAAATAGTGAAATGGCCACTAGCCTTCCTGGTGTCAACAAAAAGTGCTTTATTTTGAGAATTAAACTCTTAACTCTTTTTAATTCCCTAATTTATTCAAAATGCTCTCCTAATAGCAAGAATAGAGTACACTGTATGGTGAACAGATAAATATCTGTGTGCTACAGGCGTTGGCAGTTTCAACCCCTCAATACCGGTTGATCACTCAGAAGACATGCATAGACTTGCAGCCTGTGCACTGCTGGCTGGCTGTACACCACTCACGGGCTGTAGTACTAGCTCTTTTTACTGATATCTATGTAGAATGCCATAATGTAACCTGACAGCACTACTTGTCATGAAGTCTGTGGGTTCACAATTTCTAAATGTCACCATGAACTTCTGAGTAGCGCCTTGGAGCACTACTGTTTATTTCTAAATGAGGTGACTAGTCAGCTCTGCATACATAGGAGCAGTTAATCCGCAATCTGCAGTGCAACACAAGAGGAATGACTGGTATGCTGATCGTGGTCCCCTAAAGCACCTCCAATTAGGACAGAAAGCTGCATCCTGAGCCGATAATACCCTCATATATCACAAAACTCATTCTCCCACTTTGAAGATGAAATATCTCATGCCGAGGAACTGATTATTTTGAAGTAATTGTTTGCGTTGAGCCTGGGGTCCCTCTGATTCACCAATGCCTAACAGAAGAGCCACAGGCAGTGTGTGTGAGGACCGCCGCCACTCCCCAACGCTCCAGCTGGCGCTCCCATCCGGTCCCCAAAGGCTTCTCATTCTTTCTTCTCTTATTCTTTTTTCCTTCCTTCTTTTTCTGGTTCTTTTTGCAGCTTCTTATTTATGATTCTTTCCTTATCTATTGCTCTGCTTCTCATTATTCGTGGGTCCTACCTGCAGCTTCCTGGGTAAAAGGGTAAAACAGGAATGGGATCCGACCCAAGAATCACTCTGGGTCCTCAGCCCTCTTGTCCTGTACAGTTCAGATTGTTATGTTGATTCCTAAGATGTAATTATACCTCTAACACGTAGATCATTTTATTCACAATGCTGCTGAAGTATAAATAGTTTGGTATCACTCTGATTAGTCACAGGTTTAAATCTATGACTAAATTCTAGAATATGGTTATGATGGCTAAAATTAATAAGCAAAAGACTTTTAGAAATAGAAAAGGCTTTTCAAGAAAATCTCCATTATCTCCAGGACCATATCAGCCTCATCATAAGACAATGCTCACTGCAGCCATGTGCCCCGCCCACTCAGACAGAAGCCTTTTCTGTGACAGCTTCTTGAATCAGGCTTTAAACTGATCAAGCAAATTGGTTTAGTGATTGGGTCAAGGAAAACAGCCAGCACCCAGTAGAATTTAATAACCTGGTTTCGCTCACCTGAGACACATCTTACTGGAGTTAGAAAACAGGTTCCAGAGCTGTTCATAGTGTCAAAGACATTTGGGGGGGAACAGAAATCCTTTCCGGATTCAGTGATAATCACCGATGTCAGGTGACAAGTCGTGTCTACATGGGCACAAACCTATAAACAGCCTTGATCCTGGCAGGGCCAGGTACCACCTGGCAGGTGTCAAGTGTGGAAGACAAGCCATTCATAGATCACACAGGCTCTAGGGGCATCACTCAGAGGCACTGAAGATTCACTGAGTGTCAGCTATGTCTTCAGGTTACTAGTGGCCCAGGGATGTGAGACAGAAGGGTCAGGCCAGAGACCCCTGACCCGCATGCATGTGCGGATGCTCAAGAGCCCACTCCCAGCAGGGTGCAAGTTGCACAGAGATCCTGCAAATTTGCATCAAGCCTTCTGCCCCTCCCTCCCTATATTAGTCACTTTTCTGTTGCTGTGACAAAACACTGACCAAAGCAACTTCAGAAAAGAGTCTATTTAGTTCACGGTTCCAGAGGGGCAAGAGTCCATCATGGCAGGGAAGCATGGTGACAAGAGGTGGCTGGAGCCCTTCAAAAGGGCACAGGAAGTAGAGGGTGAACAGAGATCTGGCAAGACTTAACTCTCTAAGCCCGGCCCCAGTGATGAGCTTTGTCCAGCATGGCCACACCTTCTAAGCCCTCCCAAAACAGCGCCACCAACTGAGGACTAAATGTCCAAATACTTGGAGCCTATGGGGGACGTTCTCATTCAAACCACCACACTCCCCTATGCATGGAAGAGAAAATTCAAACCGAAATGACGTTGCCTAGATGACAAGGAGCAGCTAGCACAGTCAACTGAGTCCTAATCCAAAACACATAACTCCTCTTCTCCCTCCCAATCCTTCTCCTTTATTGTAACCAGGGGCTGAAGTTGCCAGTATCTTTCTGCAAGCCAAATTATACTCAAAAGTCCATTGTGTAACATTATAGGGCCTGCTTAATCACAATGTGAGAAGGGATACGATACACACTCACCAGTGTCCTGCCCACTTAACTGAGCCTGCAGCATCCTCTACGATCCTGGGCAGGACACAGTAAGCTACACCTGATATCAGAGCCCTGCTTCCGGAATGTCTACAAGCACCACTTTAGGACCACATCACTTTTACACAAATCAGTCTTTGTCAGTTAAAGCATCAGCAGAATGTAGGTTGAGGTAGCAGATGCTTTTTTTGTTAATTTTCTCAGATTGGTTTTCTTGCTCAACATTCACAGAGCTAAGTATTAGACATCCTTCTCACTAATGCATCAATACTCAGTCTTGGGTCTGAAGAGACAGCTCAGCAGTTACCAGCACTCACTGCTCTTACCAAAGACCCACATAAGGCAGCTCACAATGATCTGAAACTCTAGATCCGAGGAAATCTAACACCCTCTTCTGGACTCCACCTGCACCTGCACATACATGTAACACATACACATATATGTAAATTTTAAAAATTCAGCTTTAGTTTTCTTTCAATCCCATTAGTACAAATAAACAGTTCTAGTGTGATAAAATTTATTTAGCTGATATTTAAAATTAGGTATAGGAGCCAGGAATAATGGCTCAAGCTTATAATTCCAGCACTCAGGAGGCTGAAGCAGGAGGACACTGAGTTTGAGGCCAGCCCAGGCTATAAAGCAGTCTACAGTCTAAGAAAAAGGGAAGACAGGAGAGGGGAGAGGGATGGAGAAAGGGGGAAGGAACAAGGCCATGAAATGATGGTTATGAAATTGGTTATTCCTAAAAGCTTAGCTACCTGGAAAAAGGAACATGAACTTGAACACACAGACGCACACTTGGCAAAATTATTTGTAGCAGAAAACATACATGAGATTACCACGTGCAAACATAAGCTATCCATCTTATTCCCTTGGGTGACTCTTTTCATTAGTGCTAATGGGCTCGGGGCCTCTGTTCAGAGGCTGTTTCTGCAAATTCTTGAAGAACAGAAACCTTGTTCTCTTTGCTGAGTTCGTTCTTGTACCAGGGAAAGAATGGAGTCTACGGGCAGATATAAGTGTGTGCACACTTCTCTAGCTAGCTCTTCCAGGCGTGTCTAGTATTCCAAAATTTTCAGTTTATTAGAAGGTATTTCTGAATCTTACTGATAGCAAATGAAGAAAGAATCAAAATTAGATCGCTTGCACATGTCTAATTAAATTATTTTATCAGGATTGTGAACCATAAAGAAAATATGGATAAAAGGCAGCAGCACTGTGCAGCACTCATCAGCATGATGCTCACCACTGTGATGAAGTGACACACAGTGATGCCATAGTGACCCCACAGTGACGCCAGAGTGACACATAGTGACCCCACAGTGACGCACAGTGACATGCAATGCCACACAATGATCTCACAGTGATGCATGACACAGTGACACACAATGATCCCACAGTGATGCATGACACAGTGACATACAATGACACTCAACATGGGATGCACAGTGACACCACAGACATGCACAGGGACATTTATTCAAAATATAAAGAGTTTTCAAAATTCATCAACAATAAGCACCTAAATGAAAACAACTTATCAAAAGATCCAGATGTTTTACCAAAACGATGTGGGAGGAAAGATATATGATGACAAGATACCCAATCTTACTAGTCATTAGAGAAATGCAAATTATGACCATAATGAGACACCACTCCACAGCTATAAAAGTGACTAAAATTAATAAACTAAGCCATACCTGCCATTGTTGTCAAGGCTCTGCGGAAACTGGAACTCCCACAAATTTCAAGTGTGAATGTAAAATGATATGGTCCATTTCAAAACACAGCTGGGCAGCTGTTAAAAGGCTAAGCAGACACTCACTGTACAAGCAGCCATATTATGCCTAAGTACAGAGACAAGGGCAATGCATACCAACATCTATACACAGCTCTTTGTAAGAGCTCCAACCTAGCAACTTCCCAAAGTCCAGAGACAGACCAATGGAAGAAAACTGTATGCTATATACACGTAGCCATCGGCCTCAACAGGAACGAGACACTGAAACAGAACAGCAGCAAACCCCAAAGGGATACGCTGGTGACCGAGTCAGACACAGAGGGCAGGCATGCGACATGACTGACGGAAAAACGGAAATTGAGCTGACTTCTACAACCAAAGATGCTGACTGCTGTCTGGGGAGGGCACCCATGGAGGGGGTGCTGTCTGGGGAGGGCACCCATGGGGGGGTGCTGTCTGGGGAGGGCACCCATGGAGGTAGGTGGGGCTGTACGTGTGTAAGGAAATTTGAGCAGGGGTGACAGAAATGTATTTCTCATTGAAAGTCTCAGAGAGGGACTCAGAAGGGACACTGAGATGATTTGTTGGGAGTAAGGAGTTAACAGGAAGAGTAAGTAAGGCTGTGTGGTCAGCCAGACCCCCTTTGATATAAACTCACTTCCCTAGATGAGGAACTCGGGGGGTCTCTGGCTAAAAGTTCCCAGATCATGTCTCAGGAAGGTGCCTGTGAGTAGCAGCTGGCTTCTAACATCATTTTCTTATAATTATTATGGTTTCATCAGGGTACACCAAAACAGCAAACTATACAACTAAAATATGTGTAGTTTACCATATATCAATTATATCTCAGTAAATCTTTTAAAAATGTATTTATTCATTTGTTTATGTGTATGTCTGTGTGCCTACATTAGTTTATGTGCACGGTGTGCACGTAGATGCATGCAGAGGCCAGCCGAGGCATCAACTCCCCTGGTACTGGAATGTCAGCCACCATGTGGGTGCTGGGAACCAAACCTGGGTCCTCTGAGAGATCAGCCAGGGCTCTTAACTGTTGAGCCACCTCTTCATCCTCCTCAATAAACCTTTTTAAAGGCTAAATTGAGGTAAAACAATTATTTCCCTGCCTGCTTTCTTTGCAGGAGAACTAATTCTGTAAGGCAGCGCAACAGGTCATTTTCCATGAGGTGACTTAAGACAGTGTGAGTCAAGCAGATGAGAAACGTGACTGTTCAGTAGTTTGTTCTGTCACAGTACCCAATGACTTGGCCTTCCATCTCTGAGGCACTGAGTGACGCTTAGTAACATTGCTTTTCCTTCCTTCTGTTCCTCTTCTTCGTGTGTGTGTGTGTGTGTGTGTGTGTGTGTGTGTGTGTGTGTATTCTCCAGTGCTCTGGAGAGAACCCAGGGTCTTGTATACACTGGACAAGAATGCTTCTAAGCAATTATACTCCTGCCCCAATGGTTCCTATTCCTTTTTCTTTCTCTCTTCCTTTTCTTCTTTTCTTCTTTTTGTTTTGTTTTGTTTGCTATGATGATAAAATACTAGAAAAACCTTCTCCATCTTGTCATGGTAACACGATGCTACAAATTACTATAAAGTCACACTGGAGAGTGGAGTGATCTGTCTAGTAAAGAGGAGTGTTTGAGCTGACAGACAGAACGGTGGGGGTTGCTGAAAGAATGTGCAAAAACATTTGAAAGAGTGTGAAGACTTATTTAAAAGGGGTTAATAGCATGCAGTTGAAGATTACAAAATATACTGACAAAATAAACACCTTTCAACACTTCAGATTTCTTACCTATCTGTCTTAAAAGGGTCTTCTAAGAAAGATAGCTATTACTATTAGAAGAAGTGGCAGCAAGTCTAGAACAAAGGTGTGCCCTGCCTAGGACACACGTCCCTGAGGTCACCTTCTTGAACTACAGTGTAAACTTGTAACCAGGACTCAGAGGCTGCTCACCTGGAGCTATGAATGTCCCCTGGGTAAATCAAGACAGAAAAGCTTGGGGTCTCTGCCTCCACGTGCACCTGCCTCCTTTTGGGACTGAGCTTCCGGGAACAACAGGTGTGAAAAATATACATCTTCATGACAAGAATGGAAGCTACCCTCCAGGCAACCGTGACTTTCTGGTCAGGGGAGGTCCCCTGCTCCATCCTGAGATGATCGCCACCCCCATCCCCGAATCCCCTCCTACTTCCCCACCCATCCTTTCCCCATGACCTGGAAGTTCATGCCAGGAGCCCCCAAAACAGACCTAAAATCACTGCTCTCCATCTTCTAAGATGACATACTGTTTAAAGGCCCCATCCTCTTTCAATATTACTTTTCCATTTGGTTTTGAGGCCAGTCACTGGACTTGATTTGTTGGGAGTCTCTAGTACCCCAATAATAAGCAGAAGCACTTCAGATCTAAATAAAGAACTAGAAAGGCTTTTCAAAGTGATATATCTTAAACCAGTCTTGTCAAAAAGAAAAGAGAAAAAAACTCCATAAAAGCTCAGATTTGTAAAGCTAATAATAAAATATGTTTATAGACTATGATGATGTGGGACCAGAAAAGAATCCAGATGACAGGCAAGACATCTAGCCCATCTCCCTTCATTCTCTTCGGTTTAGTGCTGCTGAGTAGACACAAGGAACGGCCAGGCCAGCGCATGCTCGTAGCCTCAACAGTCGCAGCCTCAACAGAACAAAGGCTACGTTTTGGTGATTTCTGCTGCAAGCTGTTGCTGGGGCAAGTTTTGTTCTTGTTTTAATCTAGAACTCTCTCAGTCAGAGATGGAGTCTCACAACTCTGTATGTGACTGACAGGTCACCAGCAAAGCTGCATCTGTGAGCCTTTACATAGGCAGTAAGTAGGCACAGAGGACCCAAGTTGTATCATGGAGACACATGGACTACAGAAACCTTTGAAAAAGATTATCCTCCGTGTGATCAGTGTAACAAGTGCTGTAATTAGATTAGTAACAGATCGTTCAAAAGAAAAGATCGAGTGCTTATGCAGAAAGACTCTCTTCTTCACACAGTTCACAGACTTCAGAGAACGGGTCATGTCTTTAAAATGAACTAGCGAGGTCTTCAAAGATTCATGCTTAATTTAAAATATCTTTCATCAGCTTTAAAGGAAATGTCAACACTACCAGCTAGCTCATCCCCTTTTCTTGAATAAAATAAAGATTTACAGAAGTAAACAAATCTCTAGAGCAAGCTGGATTTGGCTTTTAGCAATTATATAGAACTCTTCTCTCCAAGGGATTCACCAGGCACAGAGAGAATCATTATCTGTGAGAGCTTACAGGATAAATGCTAAAATCACACACACAAGAATAAAGGGGTGTGATACAGATCTGTCTGTGCGCGTTGTACTGAATGTGACTGGTGATCAGAAGGTGTCCTTTCTCTGGTGATCGTCTATGTGCCGTTCCCTCCAGTATCAGCTGCCTCAGTGCCCTTGGACAGACCCCCAACTCTCATTCCCCCTGGCCGGGCTCAGCCAGTGGGAGAGGCACTGGCAGGTGAGAGAGAGAGACACCATAATGTTTGTTCCCTGTCCTGCCCTCAGCTCCTCCCTGTTTACCCATCTCAGTACTCAGTAGCTCCCTTGCGGGCAGGGTTTCCACAAGCTCCTTCGTGAGAGCTGCAGGGGCACACACTTGGCCTCCATTTCCAGCCAGGGAAGATGGTACCAGCTGCAGCAATGTCAGCCACCAAGAGCTCGTCCTCCCATCAGCTTCCTGAATTGCCTCTACATCTATGAACACCACGCTCATTCTGTTTTCTTCAGTTGAAGCCTGACTTTCTACATAGCGCATTTCATCAAAGCAAGATATACCTATCTTGAGGGATAGAGGAACGATTTCTAAAAAATAATTCTGTACTTTGTCCAATTTTACAGTGTCTATAACTTTCATTGCAAATGAACTGAATGCCGATAACTGAACAAACAGTCACCTCCTCATATCACTGGATTTATTTTTTGTATGTGTGCATACATGTGGTGTATGTACATTTTCATGTAGTTGGGCGAACATGTGTGCATATGCATGTGGAGGCTACAGGTCAGTGTTGGGTGTTGACTGCTTTCTGTCATGCTTTTTGAGACACAATCTCTCACTGCACCTGGAACTCATTGATTGGTTAGGCTGGCTAGCCAATGAGCTCTAAGAATCCACCAGTCTTGATTTCCTCCTGGCCAGCAGTAGGGTTACTTATAGCTGGTGGGGGCTCAGCTTCCATGTGGGTACTGAGGATCTGAACTCAGGTCCTCATACTTGCATGGCAGGCACTCTCCCAACTGAGCCACCTCCTCACCCATCACCATGGTCAACGTCGTGCACTTACCTAAAAGCTTCCCTGTAAACATTTGAAGGGCCTTCCCTGTAAACAGTTGAAGGGCATGTCTCAGAAGATGACTGATTAAACGGAAAGCATGTAATATGTGATATTTCGAGCTACTAAATCCAAGGAGCATTCCAAACAGTTCCAGCACAGGAGTACTGCACCTAACAAGCAGGAGAAGGGCCAGGTGCTTGAGGAGTGTGGCTGCTCAGGGTGCTGTCTTCTCACCCTGCATCTTTCCTTCTTCCCCCAAACCAAAACCCACCATGCGGCTTGCCTTCCGTTATTAACTGCACCTCCATTCTGAAGCAGTAGTGTAAACAAGTACTCAGAGTGCTAAAAGTGAAAGCCATCCTGCTGGGCCGCCTAAGCCTCAGACTATCTGTGGTTAGACACAGCCGGACGCCAATGGCGCCAAAGTGCAAGCTATGTCAGACACTAGCCTGAGCAAAGCAACGGAGAGGAAGCCTGCAGTCTCCAGCAACATGTGTTACAGTGAATAAAAACTAAACCCAGAACATATATAGCTCTAGTCTGTGGAAAAGAAATTTATATTTTCATGGGGAAATAATACAATCAAGTATTTGAACAAATAAGGTGTTATGTGAGATGTACTTTATTTAATGGTAAAAACACAAAATCACAGATAAAAGGGGGCTTAGAAACCATCTCCTTAAGTCTTCTCATTTCATAGATGAAGAACTTAATGACTATTTTTAAACAACCAGTTCAAGCCTCCCCAGCTGCCGCCTCATCGCCCCGTCTCCCTATTGTTCATGATCTGTCAGATCAGTTTTCTTAATTGGAAGAAAAGAAGAAAAAAATAACATCTCCCTTTCTAGTTTATGCTTTTCCTCCACTGGAAGGAATGGTCACTTCCACATGACCATTTCATAGACGAAGAACTTAATGACTATTTTTAAACAACCCTTTGGGGGCCAAGGACAACTTTTTCTGTTCCTCCTTCTCATCTTAATCAACTTCAGTGGTCCCTTGCCCCGTCAAAGGGCCCAGGTGGTGGGCAACTGAAGTGAGTTAGCCACAGATGTGCTGCAGGGCACAAAGCCCACCTTCAGCAGAAGAGCGCCATAAACTACACGGGCTGACCAGGTCCTTGACATACCATTTCCAACTCAGCCATGCTCCATCAGACATACTGCGCTGGTGAAACCGCTTCTGGAGCACAGTCTGTTTCTAGCTGGAGTCTGAAAATGGTGGAGCCCTGACTAGTAAGCAAAGGTCTCAGACAATAATGCCACATACCAGGGAAATGAAGCAAGGGGCCAGGAAGAGTGAGAGACACTGCCCAGCACTAACGACAGCTTTACATTTTGGAGCAATCACTGCAGCAAGTACTGGATCCTTCCATTGAATCAAACAACAAATATTTATAAAACACCTTTATATGCTAGACAATATTTGAGCTATTCAATATACATAAGAGATATTAGCATAAGTCAAGTTTTATTTCTATTGTACAAAATTTTAAAAAGACCTTGGAGGTTAACTGACTCATTTTTTGATCCTTCTGATACTTTGGAGGCCCTTCATCCCACACATATAAAGGTTTGATGTGCAAAAACACCTGGTGTTTTGTACAGAAGGAGCAAGGCAGGGGACCACACAGGGCTGCCTCACCAGCACAGTGACACCTAGCATCTTAGGCTTATATGGCTAATAGAGTTCAAGTGGAAAAGAGAAAGTGATGTGATCTGAGTCTATTTATATTCCAATCACAGTCTCAAAAAATTACCACTGCTCAACATCTGTACTCGCTAAATATTTTGATTATGACAGCAAGTACCACTGGATGTAGACCAATTGTCTAGAGGGATAGAAATTACAAGTCAGCTTCTTTAATAGGTAATTGTCAAGTTTTTAATTGCAGCTAAGGACAATTAATACTAGCAATTAAATATACTAAGTATGTGGCCAGCTTCAGCTGTCAACTTCACACACCTGGGAAGAGGGAACCTCAATCAAGGAATTTCCTCTATCAGAGGAAACTGACCTGTGAACAGGTCTGTGCGGCATTTTCTTGGTTGCTGAGTGCTGTGAAGGGCTTAGCCCCACTGTAGGTGGTGCCACCCTAGGAAAATTGTCTTGCGTTAAGAAAATGGGTTTATGGGGCTAAAGAGATAGCTCGGTGGTTAAGAGCACTGGATGCTCTTGCAGAGGACGTGGGTTTGATTCCCGGCACCTGTAACTCCAGTTCCAGGAGATCTGAAGCCCTCTCTGATCTACTCCGGCATTGCATGACACGGGTGCACCTACCTACATTCAGGCAAGACAATGATACACACATAAAATAAAAATAATAATAAATTTAAAAAATGTTTTTTTAAAAAGAAAGCAGGCTGAGCACAGGTTAGGGGAGCGAGCTGTTGAGCAGTATTCCTTCTTGGCCCATGCTCCAGGTCCTACTCCAGGTTCCTACCTTGAGTTTCTGGTCTCACTTCCTTCAGTGAAAGACTATACTGTAATCTGAAATGAACTTTCCCTCCCCAAGTTGGTTTTGGTCAGAGTGCTTATCACAACAATAGAAGGTAAATAAGATACTAAGCTTGCCCAGGGATATGACCAAACCAACTTCTGAACATAACAGCTGCCCTCTGCCCAGATTCACAGCAGTATGAATAAGAAATGGTTCTCAAAACTGGATCCTTAAAAGAATACAACTTTTCTAGTACTGGGAAAGTTAAAGAAGATACAATTTATCAATTACCACATAATAAACCATAATAATTAACCAGCATTAAATGCCATAAAGAAAACTGTCTCTTTAATGCAGCCAAAGTCAGGGAATAAAAGTTGAAGACGCTTTTGGTTTGGTTCTGTATTTTTCTGAAACCAAATATGAACTGTCATTTCTTTAAAAAAGCTATTTTTCAAAAGAAACAACTGAGAATGTCCATCACTTGGACACTCTGCCTCTCTTCTTTGTTTTAAATTCCATGTAAGTTATTCTGAGCTTTTTGCTTTGATCAGATTTAGCTGTAAGTAATTATATTTAGTCATAGACATTTGATCTATAAATAGAATCTACTAAAGGAATTATTACAACTTCCATGAAATTGGCAAATAGCAGCTCCATTTGATGTGCTTCTAGAAAAGCTTTAGCCTGAAAAGAAGTCATATCTGTAGAACTACAGATATTTTTGAAAATTAAAATCTCTTAGAACTTAACATTGTAAAGAAAGAATTGCCATTAAAGAAAGTCTTAAGCAAATCTGTATTAGTTACTTAATAATCACCTTCAACTTGAGGAAGTGAACAGTAGAAGAAAATTGCATTCTTCTTTTCACAGATGTTGTGTATACAGACTTACACAATGTCTGTAGAGTCATTGAGTGTTGGCCCCTAAAAGCGGTGAGAGACAGACTTCTCACTGTGGGGGAGCAGAATGGAGACAGAATTGTTACTGGGGGGGGGGGGGGGCGGAGAGGCTCTCTCTCTGTTCCAGGGCTGGTGTCCAGCTCCCGAATTCAAATGCCTAAGCTTCAGACACCCTCCCAGATCGGTCTGCAGAGTTGAGACTGCAGGCACCCACAACCACACCCAGTAAGAACTCTCACAGGGGAGTGCTTGGTCACCTAATCCAGACATGGCTGTTATTTACTATCTATTGGGCCTTCAGTTCATTGCTTATCTTCTCCATTTTCTCATTACAAAATAGGAACAAAAACTCAGGTCTCAAATAACAAAAAATGTATGAGAATACCTTCTACCAACTACACAAGGACACACACATTACTGAGTAAGGCCACAAATCGGAAGTGTGGCCTGGAGGATCCGAGTTAGAGGTAGCCATTTCAGCTTTCAACCTCTGAGGGGGACTTGGCTGGCAGACACTGTGTGAAAGGCCCCGTGTCATCAGCTATGCTCTCCAACAGCCCTGCGCTGTGTGCCAGTCCCTCACTGCAAAGTGACCAATGGGCAGATGAAGCCTTCACTGCAGGTGATTAAGAAGAGAGCAGACCTCACTCTCTTCTCACTTAGAACTACAGCAAAGATGGTTTCAAAGAAAGCTCTTGCCTTTTACATTGCTTAGAGTCTTCAGAATGATGCTTTAACCCTGGTAAAGCAGTCAAATGTGGGAAGGGAGAGAGGCAAACATTGCTACAGATAGCACTTGCTTTTTCTACTACAGGGAAAGTGGCAGAACTCAACAGACTGGTTGGTCCTGGTTTCTCAGCTGCTTTAAGTCATGTTTGCAGATAACAGCACCTAATGATGTCCAAGCTTTTCTATGTATGAGGATCTGGTCTAAGTGCTTCCCAGGTGCCATCTGATTCAATCTTCACAAACCCATTATATTATCTTCTTTCACATATGAATAAGCCAGAGTACAAAGAGATGGAATCAGTGGCTCAAATTCTACTCTGGCCAAAATGGAATAAGAAGAAAAAGATTTATCCACCTGATGACTGACTCAATGAAAAGATCAAGGAAATACATACGACTTCAGAGTTTTCAGACACTAGGTAACAGGACAGTGTTGTACCCTGAGGTAAATGAATGTGGAGGCTGTGCCCAGAACTGCCACACTCACCACCAGAGCACTCCAGGTTTCCAGCCCTGGGAAGGCGAACTTGAAAGCGTGAAGTCTGGTGAATTGAGAAGACGGGGCCAGGAGCTCAGAGCAAAGCTGAAGTGGTAGAGATCACTGGACAGAACACTGAAAAGGAGACGGATGCACCAGGAAAAAGAGTGCTGAGATCCCCCACCCTCATCCGCAGTCATCACTTGCAGGGACCAAGAAAAGAGCCCCAGAAATATGCAAGCAGAACGCTTCCCAGAGCCCACAGCCTGAGACAACTACGGGGAACTACAAGCCCAACAGTTTGTAGTGACAGAGCTCGTGAGCCACAGTGGGAAATCTCAAGACAGAGGGTATCGGTTAGTTAATGACTATTGCCCCAACAGTGGGCAAAACCAGCCCGGATCAAAGGCTGCTCTCATCTAACCCGAACAAACATTAAAAAGCAAGACCCAAATAGAACGAAACATTTCCAAGCAACTGAACAGCAACAAAGTTTAAAAACATTTCATAAATACAAGAACACAAGGGCATCAGCAACAACAGAATATGTCTGACATCCAATCGAGACTCATCAGGCATGCGAATGAGCAAGAAAGGAACTACAGCACATGCAAATCAAACACTGAAAACCAAACGGTGACACAGATTAGTGCACGGGATGGAGCCTGATACAAAAAGAGATGGTGATGGTATGCGTTCGAGCACAAAAAACCATGAGAAGAGAAGGCGATATGGAAGAAATTCTTTTCATATCTTATTATTTTCATTATGTGTATGAGTGTCTTGCCTGCATGTATGTAAGTGCACCTGTGTCCTGCAATGCCTGCAGAGGTCAGAAAAGGGGATAGGATCCCCTGGAACTGGAGTTACGGACGGTTGTTAGTTGTCCTGTGGGTCCTGGGAATAGAACCCTGGTCCTCTGAAAGAGCAGCCTGTGCTCTTAACCTCTGAGCCATCTCTCCAGCTCTTGGAAAGGATTTTTTTAAAGACTCAAAGATCCAGAGACAAAAACACAGGAAATGTGAAAAGTTTAGGACAGATGGCGATTTCCAAACAAGATTAGTATTCCTGGAGACACACTCTGAGAAGCAACTGAAGTAAGAAGACATTTCCACAGAGAATTAGGGAGCTGGGAGCCACTCTGAGCTGGACATGAATGGAGTCTCAAGGAGAAAAGACAGAGGCAGAAAGCACATGTGAGAAAAAACTGTTAATACACACCACAAGTCACATGTCACAAAAGGCTTCCTTTGATCTTATTTTTAAATTATTTATTTGTGTGTGTATCATGTGTGCATGATGTATGTGCATGTATGTGTGTGAGTGTGCATGTATGTGTGTGAGTGTGCATGAATGCAGGCCCAAGTGGTCATGTAGAGGTCACAAGATGACCGAAAGTCTTGGTCCTTGTCTTCCATCTTTTTAAATTTCTATCATTGATTAATTGATTGCATGTGCATGTATGTTTTGAGATAGTATCTCTTTGTAGTTTTACCATTCCTCTGAGTACATGTGTCTGCTGCCTACCTCATCGTGGGAATGCTGGGATTACAGGTGTGCCCTGCAATGCCTAGCTTTTCATGAATTCTGAGAATTTGAACTCAGGTCCTCACATCTGTCTGGCAATCACTTCACACATCGAGCCATCTCCCGAGTCCATCCACTCAATTTTCATAAAAACTGCATAACAGGAAAGAAATGTAAGTGAGACAAATGAAGAAAGTAGAAATTTTACACCTAAAGGAATAAGGGCAAGTGAGACACCAGACTTCCCAGAAACAATGCAAGAGAAACAAGCCCAACATTTGTACATTCCTAAATGAAGTCTCTATACCTGTGTTGTATTTTTTTTAAATCAAAGCAAAAAGACATTTTTAAGCATAGAGAACCTGACATGGAAAAACTTGTGTGGTCCTCAAAAATTAAAAACAGAATCACCATACGACTTGGCAGTTCCACTTCTGGTCATATACTCCATAGCATTAAAGTGGGAACTTAGATATCTCTACAGCCACACCTAATGCTGTCACAAGAACCAAACTCTGGATGCAATCTAAGTTTCCACTGGTGACTGGATGGGTAAACAAGGGTTGTGTGTGCAGAATGGAGTACTATTATTCAACCTTGACAAGAAAGGGAATATGACAGGGCTGAGGCCATTGTGCTAAGTGAGATAAGTGGGTCTCCAAATGGCGCCTGTAGTGTGATTCCACGTACATGTGGAACCTCAGCAGAGATAAGAACAGAGCACAACTGCTTGGAGTTGAGGGACGGAGGCAATGGGAGGTCGGTGTCCTAGTAAATCTCAGTTTCTTGAGATAAGCTCTGGAGGCGAGCTGCACAACAGCAATGCACTTGACACTACTGAGCTCTCCACTGAAAGAACAGCTAGGAGGGGAAATTTTATGTTACCCAGACTGTACAATTCAAAAGAAATGGGATGTTCTAAGAAGAAAAAGGTGAAAGAATTTGGCAGCAATGGACTCTCACAAGAAATGTTGAACAAAGGCTGGCCAGGGCAGGCCAAGAGACGCGGCAACGAAACACAATGTCCTTCCTAGAACAGAAACCAGGCCATTGGTGGGGAAATTGGTGGGATCTGAAGAGCTGGAGTTCAGTTAATAGTCCTGCATCCACATTAACTGATTATGCCTATCACAAATCTAAGTATTAAAGTAAGTTAGGTGGTAGGTAGACAAGAACTCTGTCCTATCTTTTGCAACTTTTCTGTAGGTCTATTGTTATTTCAAAGTAAAAATACAGATGAATAAGCTCCAAGATGAGCACATTTAGGTCTAAGCCAGGAGAGAGAAGCAATTCTGTTTCATTTGTTTTAACTAAACAATAGCATGCAGAAATACTAAGTCCAGTCACCACTGCTGGTAGGGCCCACACGGTCTACATATAATGGGAATCCCTTCCCAGAGATGTGGCACATGTGACAGTGACACAGATCCCTAAAGAATCCGACCAAGAAATGCAGGAGGAGCATGCCCATCACAGGCTTGAGTGACTGATGCTGGCACAGAATACCACTGAAAAGGACCGCTCATTTTCTGGTTTCTTCCACTGTCTCTGTCCATAGCATTAAAGCATTTAGTTCTCAACCTCGCCCACTTCAATATGGATGGACACTTTTATGGAACAGAAAAAGCATGAAACTACAGCTATTTCTTGATCTGCTGCTCTGTGCCAGGCACTGCTGGGGATACTCTACACACAACTACCTTACAATCTTTTCAACCCTCACCACCAGCCTAGGGAGAACAGACCATCATTGTCCTTTTGACAAGTGAACGCTCTAGTCCTGGCTCTCCCGGTGGACCATGGAGAGGGTTTATGGAAACCACAACACCTGTACAGCATCTCTTCCAGTATTTGCTTTATGGCTGCCTGACCTACCCAACTGCAAATTCACATAGCCTTAGATGCACACTTGCACTGGACTATTGAAAAGAGAATGGTGGGTGAGAAGGCAGAACTTGGAAAACAAGCCAAACAAATCTGTCAGTCAGACCATCCTCAAAACTAGTATGTAGAGATCCAGTAGAAGGAATTGACGAGAAATGAGCACTTTGTGAGTGGCATGGGGAGATAGGCCTCCACAGTGCAGCAGCAGCACAGATGTTATAGGAGTAACCAACCACTTTTTGATTGGATTTAAGGCCTGATCCACAGGAAGAATCACATGTCTGGTACTATAAATCTGGCCAAGAGCCTATAGTTAGGGAGCTCAGAAGTCCCAGGGGTGAATTTACTACCATTAATCTGTTAAATGGACAGAGTATCAAACTGCTGTCTAAATTCTCATCTCTTTACCATGGATTAGTGCAGCTCTCAGACCTCATCAGAGAAGTTTCTTTGCACAGTGGATGGTGGTTAATGCAGAAACTTACAACTGGTCAAGTGCAGACAGTAAGTGTTAGTGAAGTGCTCAGTCACACGTGGGGCATCTATATCACACCCTCCCAAGGCTCAGAGACCACTATGGAAGCAGGGGAGGACAGACTATAAGAGCCAGAGGTCAGGAAGGACAGGAGTGAAATGGTGTTCTGAATACGACAGGACTACTGACTCATGAACTCACAAAAGACATGGTTGCCTACACAAGATCAAGCCAGTCAGCATTCTAGCATTGAGTGAGACGGGTTTATAAACCCCCAATTAACTGAGGCGGTATGGACAGCTGATGTTTCTAGCGGAGGGAGAGTCAGTTTTCTTTAAGGGTGTGGCCCTGGTAGGTCAACCACGCTCCAGTGGATGGCCCCAAACCCAGGAGTATGTGGGCAGCACAAATTTGGCTTGATTAATTTTTTAAAAAAAAGAACACATGAAGTTAGGGAGGGGGTCGGTCTGGGAGGGGCAAGGGGAGTAGGGGTGAATGTAATTAAAATACACATCTGAGGTTCTCAAAGAATTAATTTTCAAATTTTTTAGAAAGAAATGAGTAATTTAAGATCTGGTCCCAACTCTACCACTGCCCTGCAATGTGGTAATTCACAAATCCTCTGCGCCCTCCATTCACAACCACTCTAATATAAAGCACAGCACCCAGCCTTCCACGTTCAACAGACGGCTGTGAGGAATTAATGAGCCCATCTCAGAGGCTGACAGCAATGCAAAAGTAGATCACACACATGAAGTTCCTGGTACTAGACCAGTACCCAGTGACACCAGCTCCCGCCCTCCTAACCAAGCACTCCAGAATGTTGCTGCTTATTAGGAGATGGAGCCTCCCTGTCTGCAGCTTGTCAGTAGCCTGGAATTTTCACTCTGAGGATATTTTTGTGGCAGCTACAAATGTTGGTAAAGAGCATGATTCATCGCATAAACTAAAATCATTGCTTGCGAGTAAATTCGAACTGCAAATTACAGGGAGAAGAGAGGCTTAAAAATGTACTTGAAAATAATAAAAACTCAAGTGAAGTCACTTAATCCAATATTTTATTGGAAATTGGACCAACTCCAATTCTCTTAAGGGCACCACAGTTTGGTGACCAGATGTTAATACTGTTCTTCTGCCAAAGAAAGCTGCAAGATTTAAAGGCTATTTTTTCCATAAAAATTGTCTTGTTTATATTTCCAAACATATATTTTTCTGGTGTCCTCATAGATTAGATTAAAAACTAATCAAAGCATCCCCTCAGTCTGCTCTCCCACCCTGGCAGGAGGCAAGGAAGAGAAAGTACCTATGCTTTGAGATTTGGCTAAAGAGCAAAATAGCCAGCAGTAGACAGCCAGCATCCAGATTTGCAGCTAAAAGACAAGCGCTGGAGAAGCAGCCCAGACCCAATAGCAGAACTTAATTACTCCATTGTATCAAACAACAGGAGCCTCATAGGGGATAAGCACAGGAGTCCTGAGAAAACGTGACTACTGGCAAGATCCAGGCCATCAAGAGAAACGCACTGCGCCATCATCCAGAACCAAAGTAAATTTCTCTGCATTTTCACTCAAGATGCAAATGGGAAGATGGCAACGACGGTGCCATGTGATTATGACAGCTACACTAAGGCGTCTTGTTACCCACCGACAGACCTGGCAAAGGCCCTGTGCAGCTTTTACCACATCAGCCTCTCCATCACTGTTTCCTGAACCTCGAAGCTGTTTCTGACACAAATGAGGCACAACGAACATGATATTTACCTTGTGCCATCTTCAAACTATAGATAACAGAGTAGAGTTGGTTCTTCGGCAGAGAATTTATGGATTCAACCTTTGAGTCCCATTCCTGAGTTCACTGGCTCCCAACACCAGCAAGGGATTAAATGAGCGGAGGATCAGACGAAATCACATCCTGTGCAAATGCTTCCAGCTCACATTCCTAACTACCAAATGGACTGCGAGCTAAAAAGCACAACCCAAGACCAAATCCATATCCACAGGAGGTGAGTAGAATCAGATTCACCCTTTACACCCTTTTACAAGGGAAAATCCATTCAAAAGACCATCTTAAGTCTTAAGACAAGTGAGCATGTCTCTGATAATGGAATCTCGAAATGCACAGAACTTTCTATTCTTGCTGCCACTGCTTTGCCTTTCCTTTTCTTTTAAGAGTTATTTTTTAAATTTTTGTGTGTCTGTGTCTGTGCACATAAGTGCAGCTGCCCTCTGAGGCCAAAAGACTGTGTATATCACGTGAAGCTGGAATTACAGGTGGTTGTGGGCTTCCCAGTATGGGTGCTGGATCCAAACTCGGGTCCTCTGAAAAAGCAGGATGTGCTCTCACCTCCAGAGCCATCTCTCCAGCCATTGTCTCCCACGGTCCTGAGCCATCTTCATAAGAATTATCTAAGCAAAATTACCAGAGACTGCTATTAAATCTGCTGCTCAGGTCTCAGTCTCATCTCACTTGATTGAGTGTGCCTTCACCTTGGAAACATTTTTTTCTCTTTTGGTTTCCAGGACTTCACTCTCTCTCCATAACATAGTCCGTCAAGTTTCTAGACAGTACAGGCAGTGGGCAAAGCTTGGACACAGAGTGTCCTCCTTCGTATGTCTGCGTGTGTTCATTCACTCCCCGGCTGGTACCCTTGGTTTCTTCATCCTTTAACACTGGCAGCCTGAAGATCTGGTGGCCTCTTTGACACCTGCTTTGTCCACTGCTTCATGCATGTACTGTCTTTCATGACAGTAGTATTACCACGAACGAGGTGCACCACCCCAGGCTGCCCACATCCTTTCTCCCATCTCCACTTACAACTGTAATTTCAGGCTAACTGGCCATAGTTAAACTCACAGCCCACAGATTAATTACTCCATTGAGTTCCAGGTATGTACTCAAATTCCCATTTGGATAGTTAATGGGCATGCAAAAACAGATGGTTAGCCAGGTATGGTGGTACATGCCTTTAACCCCAACACTCCGGAGGCAGAGGCAGTTGGATCTCTGTAAGATGAGGTTGAGGCCAGTCTAGTCTACATAGCAAGTTCCAGGCTAGCCAGGGCTACACAGCAAGACCCTGTCTCAAAAAAACAATCAAATAAACAAAAAAACAACTGGCAATTCCAACTTCCTTTCCCACCAAACTTCTTTATCTACATTTTTCCCCTTCTCAAAAAAATGGCAACTCCAACTCATCAGCTGCTGTCAAGTATCTGAGCTCCATTTCTGTCATGACCCACCTGATCCTTCCAAAACTTAGTCGGGATTTCAGAAAAAAACGCAACCATGCCCCACCACTCTCCAGCCGCCTTACTCCAGGTTGTTTTCTCAACCCAGATAACAAGGGCCCTCGGTGGGCCTTTGCATCTGGCCCTTGCACACTTGGTGCATTCTCCACACAGTGTCTAGGATGCTCCTTTGAAGCATTAGTCTAATTCACTATTTTGTTCAAAATCTTCTAATGTCTTCTCATTAGACTAGAATACAAAATCCTTACCAGAGTCTTTCATTCCCATCACCCTCTCTGACCACCTCTCCTACCTCCAGCAGCCTTTCACTGATCCCGGGCCAGAGACACATCTCCATCCTCTGTGAACTCAGTAAGCACAGTCCCTCTCATAGGCTGTGTCCCCACCGGAAGCCTGAGGCCTTTCCTATAGTCCCTGGGGCCTCTCCCCTTCTCCAGAAACTCCTTACCACCTTGCTGCGCTCCTGTATCACTTTCTTTTTCTGAGCGCCTGGCATCACCTCCCATTCTTACCTGACTTTTTGCCTTAGACAGAGACATAACAAAGTGACAACCCACCTAAGTTTTCTAGTATGGTGAACCAATGAGGTTAACTGGGTTACTTACAGGAGCATTGGTGAAAGGTTATTTACAGCAGCATAAGTAGCTTACAGGCAGCTATACCATCAAAGAAGAGCCGCCTGCCCCCTAGCACACACACAACTGTTAAACTGTGTACATCTCCTCAGGAGGACGCTCATGACCCTCATGAGTCCCACTCTCCTTCCATGAGGGAATGTCAATGAGCCTCATCTTGTGACAGCCTCATCCAGGTAACCACAGCTGGTTTGATTTCCAGGCAGCAATGGCCATGTCACGCCCGGATGACAAGTTCCACGACACCATACAGTACATTTACTCTGTCTCACACTCACATTACACTATAAGTTACATGGCAATAGGGCCTTTGTTTTGCTCGGCAGGAATCCTTACCGCCTCTAACTGCATCAAGCAGATGGCAGGTGCTCATGAACTACCTGGTGTGCTCCCAGTTGACTGGGTGTCTTCAGTACCTCTGTCTTCTGTCTTGCCACTGACATCCTATGAGTCTCTAGGTTCTCTTGTCTACATCCATAAGGCTTCTTTACCTCTTCCCATGTCCATCACAAGCCCTCTGTACCCACTGTCTGTTGTGGGCTCGACACGACCCTTGCTGCACCCCATCTTTGTGTAACAGAGGTGGAAAGATGACAAATCATCTGCTCTTTTATAACTGAGGACAGTAATATGTAGGGTTTGGGGTTTTGTTTTGAGACATGATCCTGTGTAACCCAGGCTGGCCTTGAACTCCTGATCCACTTGCTTCTACCGCACAAGGGCTGGGATTACAGGCAAGTGCCACCACTCTTGGCGATTTGTTTTTGTTTTAGTTGAATACATAGGTCTTTTCTTCAGTTTTTTTGTTTGTTGGTTTTTGTTGTTGTTGTTTTTTGGAATTTTTTGCTGTTGTTTGCTAGACAGCATTTCACTGTGTAGCCTCGGTTAGCCTCAGACTTGCGATCTTCCTGCCTCAGCCTCAAACATGTGTGCTGCCATGCCCAACTCAATAGTTTTTTTTTTAAGCAGTTTTATGCTTATACCAAGATTGAGTAAAATGTACAGACAGCTCTTACATGCTCCCTCTAAACACATAATCCCCACTTTCAAGAGAAGTATAAAGATTAAATTCAGTGTAGCCATTTGTACATGTAGCAAGCACTCACCTATTGGGAGGGGTTTGTCTTTCCAAAGTCCGATTAGGTCATTCCCTGTTTCAAAACTTTAACTGATTTACTACTATACATGCAATAAATTGAATTCTTTAGTCTGGTTTTCTTTTTTCTCACGTTGTTGGGGGGCGCACATGACACTGCCTGCCTGTTGAAAGTCAGAGGACAGCTTTCGAGGGTTGGTTCTCTCCTTCCACCATGTGGGTCATCAGGGATCAACTCAGGTCCTCAGGCTTGACAGCAAGTACCTTGATCCACTGAGCCACCTTGCTGGCCCTTCAGTCTGATTTTCGAAGAGTTCTACAGTTTGGGTTCGACCCGTTTTCCAACTCTATGCTGCACTAAATGCCTCATTTAATTGCATGTATGCAATCTTTATTGCAACCACAATTCCACTTGCTGTTTCTGGTCACATTCAGCATTTTACTATTTCTGTTCTATGCTCCCTCTCTGCCAAAAATACATTTATTTCCCCTCCAGCATGTCTGCCAAGCTCTCCCAGTCTTTCTAAGCCCAGCTGGGACCCCACTTTTTGTAGGAAAACTTCCCCCAGTTACACCAGTTGGCATCGGCCAGTTTCACTAGGCTTTCATGTGAACTGTGTCTCTTTTCCTGTTCTCTCTTCGTGGGCAGGGACCACCAGCACAGTGCTGGACAATACCTGGCATTCCCAAGCAGGCTGCTGGGGAACGGGTGTGACTCACTCAGTAGGGCCCACGGTGGCATGTGAGAGCCACTGCTCATCTTTCCATCACTCACTTCTGCTATCATCTCCTGGATTTACAGTTTGCTCCTGTACAGATCACATCCCATTGCGCCACTCGGCTCAGGCCAACAGGATGTGGAAGCAGTACTGGTTCACATGTGATGCTTTTTCTCTCCCCAGGCAAAAGAAGTGGAATAATGTAATAGAACTCTGCAAGTAAAACGGCTTCAGCAGGGCTGTTGGACAGAGGGGCCCTTCGCTTTGTTTAAGGAAAATTTCAAGTGAATGTGTGCACACAAGGTTAAGAATGATGGGGTCTCTAGTTCCCACCTCGGACCAGTCTTACCTCCCGCTGTGGGCCCCAACAGCAACCCCAGTGCCTGGCGCTCTGCTTCCAGCGCTCCTCGCACTGCTGCCAGCCAGCACTTATCACTCTTTTTTTTTCTTTTGCATGTACATTTTCATATCCTCCTTAGCACCTGCACCCGTGCTGAGCTGCCTAAGTAGTGACTCTATTGGGTTTTTTGTGGGGCAGGGAAGGAGGACTCTATGGCTCAAAGTGGCACAGATTTTGCGTGGTCTGCACCCAACCTTATTTTTCCTATGGGCTGATATTTTTTAGGGGACGATTTTGAGGGTGCATGTATATCATGTTATAGCATAATGCTGGTTATCCAGTGTCAGCAGTCTAGTACCTTCTCTGTGTAACAACCCAGGCTACTATATTCAATTTTATAAACAACTCAAAACACTTCACTTTACCAATAGTCTCAAGATCTTAAATTTAAAATCAATTTGTCCCTCTCCAAATCTGGGGTTCCAAACCATTCACCCCACCTAAGGAGTCTTTTCCTGCTGAGGTTTCGGTTCACAACACCATAGCACAACTTAGACTGAACAAGCTCAGTCTTGACAAGAGTTCCCACTTACTGCTATAAAACAATCTGATCTACAACAGCATCAGCATGATTCTCAAATCCCCAATCAGTGATGTGACCTCCCTGCTTGGTGATATTAAACTCTGGAACAAAATGAATTGAAAAGCAAGACAAACAGGACCAGTTCTGTATTCGCCTTCCCAGCTGCTTGGGCTACTGCCCAGTCCCGGTAATGAGGGTGGTCTCTCGCTTTGTTCTCTAGAAACCCACAGGATACAGAACTCACAGCATCTCAGCACTGCTCGAATTCAGCCTTCCGAATAGTACACTGTCCCCAGTTGCTCCATATTCAGTTTCTTTCCTCTTCAGAAAGTCAGAAACCCACCAGAGCTGCTGCACAACTCTTGACTCCTGCTTGAACCAGCTTAAATGATCTACTTACTGTCGTGAGATGAATAACCAGCATACTATTTTAACTGAAAGCCTCCACGCTTTTATCTTTCATTTCAAGCCTCCCAAGTATGGACTCAAGTTTCAGTTTAAAAACTTGTAGCTCAGAAGCACATTATGCTGTGCACCAGGCAGGCGGGGATGCTCCTGGAACCCAGTTCAGCAATGTGTTGCAGGTATGTATCTTTTCACAAATCCAGCAGCAGGATTCTTAACACCCAAGTATCACCTGTACATAATTCTTCAAAAACAATGACCAAATTAATCTTTCTTTCTTTCTTTCTTTCTTTCCTTTCTTTCTTTCTTTCTTTCTTTCTCTCCTTCCATTCGTCCTGCCTTCCATCTCCTTTCTGGAAGGCAGGTGGAATATCAGAAAACAGTTTGTTTATGAAGAGAAAAAATCCCAGTACTCATTGTCTGTGTCTATAGCACCGTTCCACCCGAGACACGCAAGTATAAGCAATGATATTTCAAATGCACATAGTGGAGGCCTAATCACCAAGGCCTCACCTGCTATGACCTATGACCTACCTTTCATCAAAGTGAACAAGACTGTGAAAGATACTGATAAGGTTCATACCAAACCCCCAAGAATCTGAAAAGCATCCACAACTACAACCAGTACAGACAAGAATAAACTACCTCCTGTCAATGTTTCCTGGTCCCAACTCCTAGAGTCATGCAAGACCAATCCAAAGGAACTTTAGAGATCAGCTCCTCCAGTCATCCCATTCTCAGAGCAGAAATCCACTCCAGAGAGGAGGCGACTAGATTGAGGTCACAGACTGCAGCCTGGCTTCACTGATGCTTAAGCCTCTTGTAGCTCTTCATATACTATTAAAGTGGTATTTGAATTCACTTCACATTCTGTTTTAACATCCCTGGTGGGAAATGCTTGCAGACGTCAGAAACCTACACACTGACAGGGTGGCTTTCCTTGGCAGGCTCTCTGTTTCCTTCCTGTGGATCCTTCCACATTAGAAACTCCAAGGTGACATCTGCCACTCCAGAAACTTCCAGTAGCCTTTTCTATCTCTTGAGATGTGCTCAGAAAATATATGCTACCTTAAATATTTAAGTAGTCTCATTAAGTAGGTGAATTCACATAGCAGCATTACCAGGAGCTTAGGTGTCAGGCACAGCAGTAAGCATTTTCTGCTCACAGTGTAAGCCCTGGAGGCCGGTGCTCTCTGTACAGTCATTTTTTAAATGAGGTGATCCGGCATGGGGATTGGCTGACCTGCAGCTCAAGGGTTCCATCCACACCCACCGGGGTTCCTGCTCTGAAGCACTGCACTACAGGGCATTTCTATAAAGTAATTATACATTATAAATGACAAAAGATAGTCTTCCAGCATTCAGCTGTAAGAAACATAACAGATTACATTTTATTTTATGGAAAGGTAGAATTTATAACCTTAAACCTGAAGTCATTCTCCAAATCCTTCACAATAAACACAAAGGAGCTCATGATCAGGATGAGTAGGTGACTTCTCCCAGGCTGACATGTGTTTGGTGGTAAAATCTACGTCTAGTCCATTGTTTTCCCACTTTCTACACTGTCGCACCAGTCCCCTCTACTAACAGAACAGAGAACGCAGTATTTCAAGCAGCATTGGGGCTGGCAGATAAATAGTCTAAGGGGAAACCCCAACTTGCGGAAATTTAAGAAAAAAAAAATGTAGACAGCCTATCACTATGTAGTCCAGGCTGGCCTCCAACTCTGGAGGCCTCCTTCCTCAAATTTCTAAAGAGGAGCAGCACATCAAAGAATGAAGTGTATGTAGCTTGGTGATCACATGTTCCACAAACAGAAGAGATTTCACTAGCTTTGGAAAGCCAAAGGTCACTGTCTCTGGAAGAAAATCAGATCTATTTCAGGAGCAGGCTGGCCAGCCGACGACACCTGGCAGGGCTGGGCGGCCGTCTGTGCACCGCTGGCTGTTCACACTGGGCCACGTAGCTCTGCTTGCAGAGGCTGTAATTCTGAGTTATCAGCTTCTGGATGCGAGTGTTAAACAAAGCCCACGGCAACAGCCCAGATCATTTCCTCCTCCCCTCCTTGTTTTAATGAAGCCACAAGTTCAGTGGAGTCTGGAGATTTAAATTCTAATCATTTTCCCTTTGCCCTTTAACACAGGTGCTCCCAAGGGGAACTTTACTTCCAAGCATTACCATTCCAGGCCCCTGAATCAATAACCCACAGCTCTAAAAGGCAAGAATGCCGAGTAAATGCTATTTTCTTCCTCGTCCCCATCCCAATTAAAGAAAATGAAATCTATAAGGCAGCAGAGGAGTCTCCAATAGATGCACTAAGATAATAAAAACCCCTCGGAATACCTCAAGCCAGACTGAACAAAACGTTGCTCTCCACTGGCACACAGCAGCCATGTGATAACCCAGCACAGTGGAGGGGTGCATCCCAGATGGGAGCACCTAAACCTCACAGCCTTTCTGTCCCTGCTCCAGGTCTACCAGAAACACCAAACACTTGCCTTGTCCCTCTGCACGGCAACAGCGGCCAGTCGGCAGTGCAGTCTCTGCACTTCTGAAAGCGCATTGTGCAGAGGCCAATTCACTATTAAGAATCAAGGTCATTTTAAATTTTAATTTAATGAACACTTATCAAACATCTTTTACATGTCAAATATTGAATCTGATGTAGGAGATAAAGTTTTTAAAAATTCAGGGCTAGGGAGATGGTTCAGTTTGTAAGGTACTTGCCACGTAAGCATGAGAATCTGAGTTCAATCCCCAGCACCCACAGAACAGAGTAGACACAGTGGCACATGTTTTTAATCCCAGCACTGCCGAGGCAGAGAAAGAAAGATGTCTGGGGCTCACTGGCTATCCCATCCAGCCTAGGCAAATTGGGAGCTTCAGGTTCAGTGAGAACCTGTCTCAAAAAATAAGGTGAAGGGCAGCTGAGGAAGAAATGGGAAATCAACCTCAGGCCTTTAAATATGTGTATATGCATAGGAACAAACACACACACACACACACACACACAAATCCGGGACCTGGTCATAATCATCTGTCTTGCAAGGTAAATGGGGAACAAGCACAAGCCTAACAGAAATCCCTAACAGCTTTATGGCCCTTTATAACTTCCAGAAAACTTCTTGGGCATCCTTCACAGCCCACTACCCCTCACAAGAGTCCTGAGGTGGGTGAGACAGCACTGGGTGTCCATTTACC